>ML785249.1:725483-739064 GCA_009831015.1 Picea engelmannii
ATTGTGCTAATTTATGTTGCTAGCATTAGTCAAATAAAAAAATATTTTAAATAAGTTTAATTAGTGACTCAAACAAGCTCAAGTCAAAATAAACATAGTGGATAAATAAGAATTATTTTGAAATATGCCAATTTGATTTGGTAGTGGGCCTTGATTGAGTATGTATGGTAATCATTGTTTATGTAAAGTATGATTTCTGAATGGTTTGCTAGAGAATAGTGAAGGTACATGGAGAGATATTTATTTATATTGTGAATATGGAGATCTAGAAGTTTGTCCTCTTGAATGCACAAAATAATGGCAACGATTCTCTCTTTAAAATGATCTTGATTGAAACATCTTCGTCATCAAGATTTTATGGAATGGAGTCTGAACTGTTTACAACCCATGCAATTTTCAAAATAGACTTTGACCAAGTAAATGTACAATGCTTATTGTCATCCACATTCCCACAATAGCATACCATCAAACGGTTATATTTTATTCAGATTCAAATGTGCCCAGTGCTTTTAACCCTCGTTGTAGGAGCCCGAAAGATCTAATGGATCCATAACTTCTCTAATCAACGATTAATAGTGATTTTGTCAAGGTCTTGGGGCCTATTGGTGGGGGACTGTGATTTTCACTCAACCCACCAGGGATCAAATTCCATTGAGATTTAGGTTTGTTGTGATAAGGCTCAAAGGGTAGGTGTCCCCTTCACGATGTCTCGGTCATTGTTGAGCCACAAGTTATTGGTATATCTAAATTATGGGTTGTTGGATATACTCTTGGGTTTATATGCCCAGGTAATCCCATGTTACCAATTTCCCCATGACTTAAAAAAAAAAAATTAATAATAATTTTGGATCTAAACTTGCAGAAGCATTAACCTTCACGTATACCTAAAAAAAAATATGCAAAATAAATAATAGACTCTTTAAATACCATACAATGCTTATTTACTCTTTACATTTATTCATGTATATACTTTTATCACCCTTACACATATAGTATATGTATCAATATTACCAATTAAATTATATATGTACCATACAAATACAATACCATATACGGTATATAATATGACTTTGTACTAGGCCTTGGCTTCACTTGGTATGTTTTTATAATTGAAAAATATAAATTGAGTTGGAACTTAATTAAAATAAAACCTAGTGCAAAATCACTCCCCTTTTAAAGTGGCCAAGGTTTACACATTAATAAAATTATGCTTTAGATTTGAATAAAATATACGATTAAAACCAATTTGGCTTCAGTAATTTTACATATAATGTATATATTATTTTATTTTTATTTTAAAGATAATTAATTGACTAGTAATAAATTTTATCACCATTATCTTTAGGTTGGTTGTATATCACTAACATAATAAAAATGTTCATTGTTCCTAATTTTCTTAATTTTCTCATCCATATAATTAAGTAGTTAATATATGAGATAAGATTAACTTCCATATTTTATATATAGGTATGTCTAACCCTATTATTATAGGTAGTCCACATAATTAATTAATTTATTAATTTTTATTAGGACTTATTTATAGAAATATCATATTAGGAATGAGATGATACATTGTTGGTGATGTAGTGCAACGCACAAGCGATGTTCGAGCCTCGTTCAGAACCCTAAACTAGACTGGTACGACCCCAAAACTGGTCAGACCGACCAATTTTGCAAGTTTCGGTTCAATTCTGATAAAATTGTGACAAATGCTCTATTTGATTGAGCTAACACTTAGGGGCATATATATATATATATATATATATCGTTTTATAAATAAAGTTTATAGTAATCATTTTATTAAAAAGTAAAAAAAGGAAGCAATGATTGTATAGTCTTTAAAGAAAACCCAAGGAGTTTCCTCATGAGGACAAGTTAGATTATGTTGTCTTGTTTTGGATCCAAGTGCGGCCCCCACTATACGAGTTGAGCATTAGTCGCATATAGGAAATGAGCCCACAATTTTGATTCCAAGGGTGGATCCCATATGAGGATTGAGGCACTAGGCATATCGGCATTGAGCCCACAATGAAAACGCTAGGAAGGTGGACCTTGTGCCAATACATCTTAGAAAACTTCTAGAATGCTTGATCATGGTTGCATGCACAATGAGTCGAGTTCCCTAGAGGTTCATTGCCCCTCCCTAGTTTAACTTGCTCTAATAGAAATGGTATCAGGGCACACCACATGGTTCAAAAACTCAATGAGCATTCAAGCCAAAGTCTTGAGCATCATTGTTAGCCTCCCCCTTGTCAACCAAGAATGATAAGTTCCCTTGGATGGGCCTGGCCATTTCAATGGAGACGCGCTATTAGTACCATAATAATGATGGATGGGAGTCCCGGGACTAGAGTTCCACATCCCCACTGATACACGAGGGGCGGAGGACTGGAAAAACCCTAGCTCTACTCTTGACGCGAGTCGCTGCATGAATGAACTAGGATACGCTGCAGCAAATCACCTGCAAAGATCAGACATAGACAATTACCTGATCTGATCCGCCAGTATGAACACAGAAGAGGGGGGGGGAAACCCCCCTCGTACAACAATATTACGGCTAACGATGGATCGGGAACAAGGGAAAAACGACCATCGTTTGAGCCTCCACATTAGAAACACAAACAAATCCTCACCAGAGAACAGGGACTCAGTAAGGAAATGGAGACGGAGGCCAACATGTCCCATCCAAAAGCACCTTGTGGGTGGGAGCCTGGCAAATGCATTCCACAAATGGATAAACCCCTGAGATACATCATAAGCTCAACAAGAGTGGGGGAGCATACCCAGTTCATGCAAGAACATGCCCTCATTGGCAAATTTATGGGACTATGGTCGTCCGAAAGGGATATGAACAGATGGATAAAACACTGGTGGAACCCCAAAGGTGACTATGAAGTTCAACTCAGCTCCAAAGGCTTCTTCACAATCATTTTGTACAACCTAGAAAATCGAGATCGAATCTTTGAGAACGACCCATATTTCTACAACTCGGCATGGATTTTCCTAAGATTCTGGACAGAACACTTCAGCCTAGACAAAGAGGACTTCACAATGGCACTTGTCTGGATCCTCCTCTACTCCCTGCCGTAGGAGTTCTGGCTGGAGGAGATTCTCATGGGAATAGGTAATACAATAGGTCACTATGTTAAAGCTTCAAAATCCACAAAGCAACAGAACTACACCTCATACGCTCAAATATGTGTTTACATGAATATATCCAAGGCTCTACCAGGGGCAATATTGTTGGAGTATCAGGATGAAGACTGGATACAAACTCTAGACTACAAACATATCCCTTTCCATTACAGAAAACGTCATGAGCATGGCCACCTGTTCAGAGATTTTCCCCTGAATAAGAAAGCTTCCAAAGCCAACGATACCACACAGAAATATGGCTTCACCACTGTCCCGACCATAAAGAGAAATCCTCCTAGAAGGTAGATCCCCGACCCCAAGCTTAAGATCTCGACCAAAAATGCCTATGAGATGCTGAACCAGCTACCGGAAGAAGAAGAAATCCAAGATCCACACAAAGGGTCACAACAGAGAAAAGAACAGAACCAAACCCTTTCCTCCTTTGGCCCAAATAAGGAAATCTACCCAGAAGAGAAAGGAGATGGAGACGGTGACATCTTAATGCAGATGGATGCTCGAGATTTAGCAGGTATTGACCTTGAGAAACTTGAGGAATCCCTCAATCAAAAGGATCTGCAAGCCCTCCCTGAAGAGAAACTCTGAAAGGTACACAAGGTCTTTCTTGAATCAACAACGGGATCCACAGCACGCTTAGGCATAGCCACAGAATCAGGCTCAGGCTAAAAAAAAATACCACGAGAGAACAAAAGAAGGGGACGCAAACCAGTACATCAACTAATCAAGGAAGCAGGCAATCTCATGATTAATTCAGGTTAGATTCACAAGCTCTCGGAGGGATACCTCCACCCAAACCCACCCTCATAATGATGAAGATCATCACTTGGAACATTAGAGGACTCAATGGCATATCCAAACAGAGGATCCTCGAAGACTGCATCAAGGCAGAAAACCCAGATATTCTAATGTTACAAGAAACGAAATGTGTAGGGACAGAAGTTGAAACCATCTTCCAACGCATTTGGAAAGGATGCGAATTTGTTCAAACAGACTCCTCAGGGGCTTCAGGGGGTCTAGCCATACTTTGGAACCCGAGCAACACTACTCTCAACAGACCTTTTTCCACAATAGGCACCATAACAACCCATTTTGAAGGCACGGGCTCGAATCAAGAGGGGACCATCACCAATGTTTATGGACCCCAAAGTCAACAGGAAAAAGATAAATTTATGGAATGGCTAGCCCTTATCAAATCATTGGCAACCACACCTAACTGGATCATAGGAGGCGACTTCAACATGATCTTGTCGTTGGAGGGAAAAAATGGTGGGAGTAGAAGGCTAGAACAAGACAGTGGTAAGTTCAAAACCCTTATTGATCATCTAAAGTTAGTAGACATAGAGAATAACAATGGTACTTTCACTTGGTCCAACCGCAGGTCAGGAAACCAACATGTAGCCTATTGACTGGACCGCTTTCTTGTGGCTGAGGAACTAATTGAAAAGGCCCTCTACATGGAAAGTATTATTCTCCCCAAAGCTGGATCGAACCACTGGCCAATAGCCCTCCATCTAGAAACAGAGGCAACACCTAAATATAAACCATTCTTGTTTGAGAAATGCTGGCTCACACACCCAGACTTCCAACAGCTTGCAAAAACTTGGTGGGCCCAAGCAGAAATAGATCATGGTACTAGCATGTACAGATTCCAGCAAAAGCTCAAAAACTTCAAGCAATTGCTAAAGCACTAGAATAAAAACACCTTCGGAAACATATTCCAAAGCATACAGGAAATAGAGAACAATCTGATAGCGATACAAAGAACTTTCATTTCAGGGACTCGAACTGTTGAACTCATGGAAGAGAAAGAGAAGTTACAAGTGCAACTAGAAGAAAGAAGAAAGAAAGAGGAAATTTTATGGAGGCAGAAGTCCAAGGTACAATGGCTCAAAGAGGGGGAAAAGAACACAAAATTCTTTCACAGAACCATGGTACATTGCCGACACATCAACAAAATTACCCATTTGGAGGATGGACAGGGCAATCCAATCAGAGAACACACCCAAATAGAATAAGAGCTCAGCAGGTACTACCAGGATCTCCTAATGGAAACCAGGGAGGATAGAGACGAAGCCATCAGACGAGTGACCAACCACATACACTCACTGGTGACCCCTGAACAAAATGTTTCTCTAATGAGACATATCACTCAGGAGGAAGTGGACCAAGCAACAAAAGTTATGCCCCCAGGAAAATCTCCAGGCCCAGATGGATTCACTACTAACTTCTTCCATCACTGTTGGGATATAGTACAGAAGGAGGTCTGGGAGGTAGTAGAGGAATCACGGACGTCAGGCCAAGTTCTATCGTCCCCCAACGCAACCTTCCTCACTCTAATACCAAAAGGGGAATGGGTCACAAATCCCAAACAGTTCAGGCCCATTGCTTTATGTAATGTAATTTAAAAAATCATTACAAGGTGATTGTGAATCGCCTCAAGCCAATTTTTCCCTATGTCATCTCCAAGGAACAAGTAGAGTATGTAGAGGGAAGACAAATCATGGACAACGTTATATTAGCTCATGAGTTCAGCCACTCTCTCAAGTCAACAAAAACTCCAGGTATGCTAATAAAACTTGATCTCTCAAAATCTTTTGATAAAGCTAGCTGGCAATACCTTCGGGGCACCTTAAATTCTTTTGGTTTTGATCAGAATTGGGCAAACTGGATTTTGAACCTCACCTCCTCGGCCTTCTTTTCCATCCTTGTCAATGGAGTCCCTTCCCGACCCTTCTCACCCTCTAGAGGTATCAGACAAGGGGGCCCCTTATCCCCCTTTTTATTTGTACTCATGGTGGAAGACCTGGGACGCTACATTAAATCAACGGTCCTAGAAGACTCTCTCAAAGGCTTGCCCCTACACAACATCCAACCGGCTCCTTTACACAGTCAATTTGTTGATGACACCCTACTCATGAATTCCCCAACTGTAAGAGAAGCTAACAAGCTCAATTCCATCCTTTCCTATTTCACAAAAGCTTTAGGTATGACGCTTAACCTAGACAAATACAAGCTCTTCTTCTTCAATACTCCGGTTGCGGTCCAAGATCACATCTCCAAACTCCTGGGAATACCCAAGAGCTCCCTTCCGTCCAATTACTTAGGCATTTCTTTAACAGGATCACCAACAAAGTCCATCTCCTAGGACAACCTCCTCCTCTCCATCTCGAATAGGCTGAACAACTGGACCTTCAGAATGCTAAATATTGCAGCCAGGCTGGTTTTGCTTAAATCGGTCCTACAAACCCTTCCCACTTACCTCTTCATAGCCCTAGTAGCTCCCAAGCAAATCATCAAAGATGTAAGGAACCTCCAGCGAAACTTCCTCTGGCAAGGCCTTCAACCCAACAAGAAGTGGGCGCTGGTAGGCTGGGACAATATTTGCGCACCAAAAAGCATGGGAGGCCTAGGACTCCAAGATCCAGGAAAGCTCAATCAGATAATGGGAGCCAAAATGTGGTGGAGATGGTTGAAAACACCAAATGCTCTATGGACGCAAATCTGGAAGGAAAAATACGCTCCCTCCATGCAGGCTGACCAACTGATCAGGCACAATGTCCGAATACAGGGATCTAACATTTGGAACACATCCTAGAAAAACAGAGACCTGGTACAAAAGCACGCTTTCTAGGAGATACGAAATGGAGAAAGTGCCTTGTTTTGGCAAGACTGATGGCAGCAATTCAAACCTCTAATTGACCTGGAAGAACTAAGGCCCCTCCAACAGGATCTCAATCAAGACATTCCCCTAAAGGTGAAAGATCTCTGGAAACCTAAAGAGCAAAGACTGCAGTGGCGAAAGTGGAAAACTTCTAGCCAGGAATTAAGGGTTCCAGAGAACTTAAATCTGCACGCTTGGCAACACTACACAAGTAATCAGAAAATCCCCAACATAGAAGGCCCAGATATCCTTAGATGGGGGCACTCCACAACTGGAAAATTTTCAGTCAAAGAGGCCTACTACCTACAAGGTAACTACCAAAATCAGGAAAAGGAAAACATTTGGAACAAGGTTTGGAACAAGGCACTCTGGCCTAAGGTATCCACCTTCCTCTGGTTGATTGTACATAACAGAATTCTAACCTAGGATAACCTTAGACGAAGAGGCTTCATTGGACCCTCAATATGTGTCTTATGCCAACATCAAGAGGAAACCAAAGAACATATTTTCAATGGGTGTCATTACAACCATTCGATATGGGACCAGGGAGCTCAAATAATGCACAGATCCAATCAAAACAGATGCAGCATCAGAGACACGATTGAAAACTCGGACTCGATCACTTACAACAACCCTTTACTAAACTATATTTGGCAACTCCTCCCGGGATTTATCCTCTGGTAAATATGGAAGGAACGAAACAAAAGAATCTTCCACTCCAAGGAATCCACACCAGGACTAACTTGGGAAAAAATTGCCACACTTATCAAGGAAACAATTAGAAGCAAAACCTGGAAACTAGAGGACCTGAAATGTAACCCGGAAGAACACTACATTCTCCAAAACTAGCAACTCAGCTTGATCAACAAGCTAGCGATCAGAGCACCCAAATTCCAAAACAGCAGTCCAATCACTTGGACCCCTCCTCCTGCAGGTTTCATAAAGATCAACTTTGATCGGGCTTCCAAAGGAAACCCAGGACCAGCTGGCTATGGAGCTTTACTCAGAAACTCCAGAGGATAAATCCTCGTCCTGGCAGTGGGATATCTGGGAGAGACAACAAACAATGCAACAGAGTTAATTGGCCTACTGCAAGGTCTCCGAGTAGCAATCGCTCAACACAGTCGCAAGATCATCTTGGAGGGGGACTCACAAATCGTCATTCAGCTAATTACCAAAATCATCCATGGGGAAAACCCGCAGAAAATATCACCCAGCTGGCGACTCTCTGGGCTGCTAGAGGAATTCGAGGGCCTCCTAAGGGCCAACCTTAGCATCACCCCTTCTCACGTAAAGAGAGAGGCAAACAGGGTAGCGGAATTCCTAGCAAATGAAAGTGTATTAAGGGAGATAGAACAGATACACTGGGAAGCACATAGCTCTGAAGATTCAGACATCTCAGAGCGGTGTCAAGCTCTTGCCAACAGGGATCTCCAACCCCTGGATGGGGTGCCACGTGGAGAGGGAAGAACACGTGGAGCAACGCCAGGTGGGGCTATTAATGGTGGCCACCAGATCCCATCTCCTCGCCATTTATGATGGGTACAAACCTAGGCAGCCTTTACCATACAACAAGGTCTCTCACTCGCGTGAGGAGAACGACTGACCAAAGAATTAAGACCACAACCTTAATGGCTATAGTTATCATTCTCACCCTTATCAACAGCCTTGGAGGCTTTGGGATGAATCAGAAGGTTGCAGAGCCGAAGGATGAACCTTCAAGGTGCAGGAACAGAGACAACCTCGCAGTGGGCATTCCAGCAATAGTTCTACTTCTAAGCATGCTAAGAGCAAGGGGGCGGCCTCAGAGAGGCACAACGTAGTATGCGGCCGACTCGCGAAGGAAAAGGAAAATTAAATTTGAGAGAGCACTGACTCTAGCTAAGAGAAGGAGACCCAGGAAGTCCAGAGGAACTGGAATGCCTCCCATGGCGTATGTTGAGGAGATTCCTCCAGAGGAATCCATCCATAATTACTCAGAGAGCCTCCTCTTCACGGTTCCAGACAATTGGGATCCCCCCACTTGTTTCGGAACGAACGCCATGACCCCTATTCCAAGATCTGAACACGGTCCCAGGGGCACTCTAGCTAAGGAATTCACACCTTGCTTTGTAGAGGAAGAGATACATAAAGGCATAAAAGGAAACATATGTATCACAACCGGTGAACCTCCTGAGGAAATGAAGCAACAAAGTAGGCAGTGAGAGCACCAGGAGGAGGCCGACGCGCGGATGGAAGCTCCCCCCTCCTCCATTCTGCAGAACTCGCAGGACAAGCCACCACTTCTTCACCCGGAGCACCTGAAATTAATCTTCGATGTACGCAGCATGGTGGACGACCAAATTTTTAGAGCCATCTGCATCAATCAACGCCTGGATATGCTTTACGCCGCCTACTCCAGCGTCACCCCAAGGCGCCAATGCCCCACTTGTGCACAGGTCTACGCTATTCCAGTCAGACGCGGCAAGGAGAAAGACGACCACGAGGACACTGACTAAGAGGTTTTCCTGTTTGTTTACTGTTAGAAAATTTTTTCTTTTGATGCAAACTAGAACTGTAGCTCATTTAGATTATAGCAATGACAACGGTAGTATAGTAAAGAACAGACTAATACTAAGGTTGGCCATGCATCCTGGTTTCCTTCGGGTAGGGTGGCAGACTAACACTTTGAGTTTGGAAGCTAGCATGGAATGGCCAGCTGTCTCGGTTTCCTTTCCAGGCGGGACAACTGGCACTTCAATAGAACTCTGTAATTTTGCAATATTAATATAACAGGACCTGCCTTTTTTATTTAAAAAAAAATATATATCATGACAACTAAGCATGATCCGAGAAGCACGTCCGAGATTCGGTTTTAAGGAGTTATGGCTATGCTTAATTTTACACGAAGAGAAATCTGAATTGCAGTGCCTAATCTCTTGGACAAATTCAAAATTGAAGATTTTGTAACTATGACATCCCAACGGGTGCTAATTAATTCAAACAACACATAAGCAACAAGAAATCGACAAGGAACACTTCCTATAGCATGCTAAAAGGAGAAATTGCAACAACAACAATATGATGTGCTATATTTTAGCGTTATTGTGGCGATTATGGCGAAACTAATTTCCTGGTACCATCGGGGGCCATTGGAATTAGAACCATCGAATATCTTCTTTGAATTGATCAGTCGACCCACATGGCGGGCCCTCATGCTCTTGAATTCAAGATTAGTTGAGATGGGCCTTTTTTTGCAAACCAAGGTAGGTGATCATACCACCTAGCAAGGGAGGGACTCATGGATCACAAAAATCCAATCTCGTCATTGAAAAGAACCCTAGCATACAACTATGTTAATCTCTATGTTTTAATTGTTGAATATAGCATGTGTTAAAATAGATCTATGCCACAACAAGGCCATACTAAATGTCAAAGTGATATTGAAGGGAGAAATGCAAACATTCGAAGATAATTTAAAGCTGCAGATTACTAAGCATTAAGCAAAGCGAATGTCTCATAGTCAATATATATTTTGTGTGCTTGGAGGTTGGAATACAGTTCATACATATATGTTCATTGGGAAATTAAGATTGGGAACTTTGGGTCGATCTAGAACTTCTTCAACCAAATATTGATACAAATACCTTCTCAAAACTCTTTGGACAATATCAATCAATTCACATGATATTATGAGAAATGAAAGAGAGATTGCAATGGAAGAGATGGTGGTTTGAACGATTAGTCGAGTGGTCAAGCCTTGCATTTGGAATCAAACTTGACCTTCCTCTTATTTGATCCGCGAGGATATGGTTTTAACAGTGCCTTATTCACCACCCTACCTTTGGGATTTATGCTTCAAAACCCTTTCTACTTTGCCTTACTCGCCTAGCTTTGGCTGCTCTAGCCCACTGATCTAAGAGTTGAAGGCCTCCTCTTGAGCACTTGAATAAATATCGTTGTCGAAAAGGTGATTCACTTGTTTTCTCCACATAATTGGTAGATCACACTACCCCTCCCCTTCGTAGATGCGTTGGTCGATCAATAAGGGGAATTGGGTAAGTTGGAGAGAAGTAGGAAAAATCATAGGCGCAAGTAATGAAATATGTTCGACCTCCAACTGGATATTGAACAGAGTCTGGAACTACTGGATAACTGAAATTGTTGAATCAACCAGTGTGACGTATAATAAGAAAAGTCAATTGAATGAATTGTTTCCTAGTAAAGGACATCAATTACGCTTGCATGTACTTGCGACTAGAAATGAAACTACTAGCTTCGGCCTCGTGTGGATCTGGATTTGGATCGATAACTACAAAGTCTGTCCAATCATGGTAGAAATAATATTATTGAATCCCTCTAAACTTTCCCATCGATTCCTTGATCTTGTATCTAGATATATTATCGACGTGACCGACCACCAACAACGCTATTGAATTAGTTGTTAATACTTCAATTCTCACCTACTCCATTAATGATTCGTTAATGAAATTATGTACAAAGTCCATACTCCATATCAAATGGAAACAACCTAATGAATCCATGTTGCGCTCGAGGGGTCCATCAGGGTTCTGAATTCTAGTCACCATGCCACATGCGTTATAGTATGGAGGAGTTACCGATATCAGTTACTAACCTATGAAAAATTATGATAGGTTCCTCGAATTGTTGAATATCAAGTCAACGACTTAATAATTTTTAAGTCGGTCACGTTTGATGTGCCAATTTTGTAGCCAACCGCCAAATACATCCTGAGATCGAAAACTTGTTCTACAGAACATCAAATTCAAGGTTTAGATGGGACCCTACTCTATCTATGGATGAGTCACTAATTAATGGGGGTAACCCACACCCATCTAATTGTGACCCTATTCCAGATATGGGATTTGTTGTTGTTTTTTGGTCTTAATCTCTATCTTTATTAAGGCTAGTGGGCCATTAGATTTGGCTTCCGCTCTCTGTGCTTTGACCTTTGGCGAAATGATGTTGTTTGTTTTGGACTTGTAAAGCCATAGCGGCTTGGACTTTATATTTTTGTATAGTTCTTTAGGATCTTGCAAATTATTGTGTTTTGCTTGTTGTGGTTGATTCCACAATGCACTTTTTTGTATAAAAATAAGCTCCTACTTATTTTTTCTTTTAATTAAATTACAAAGATAAATACTTCTTAAATTTATAAGAGGAATACTATAAATTATACTAAGACTCTTCACAACTTAATCAACTATTTACTCATAATCACCCCATAAATTTCTATTTTACAAATTAATATATAAATCATTAAAAATGCCACTTGTCAATAATCTTCTCAAGTTCCCCATTCTGAGCAAATTCTTCATCGCCACTTATAGAATGCATTTCACTTTGATTGGACTTTTTAAACTATTTCTTTTCTTGTTATCATCGTAGCTTCTTTGCAAGTCCCGCATTCATCTATCGTGATGTCCTAATATTCCGAAAAATCCAACGGTGAGGAAGCCTCTTGATCTACAATGTTCAATGATTTTTGGGCTTAAACAAACTCTTATTAGTCCCTGCCAAGGGAATATAGCAATGAGTTTGGTATTGATTTGACATTAATTTGTCTTGTATTTTAAATTTATATGTGTAGTGTAATGTTTAACTTAATAAAACAAATATATATTTTTTGATATAATAAAGATATGTGTTTTTCTCATTTGTCATTGGTTGATATATTCCAAGTCTTATTGTTGCCTTCATGTATTTCAATATTTGAAATTAATTACATAATCAATAAACTTGGTTATAAGTACCTAGTACAGTTTACATAAAAAAAATTAAGAAAAAATGTAAAAATGTCATGTGTTCTCTCATTATTACTATCCATTTATTTCATTATTATTGCATTTCAATAAACTTGGTTATAAGTACCTAGTACATTTTATATCAAAAATTAAGAAAAAAAATAAAAATGCCATGTGTTCTCTCATTATTACTATCCATTTATTTCATTATTATTGTATTTATGCTTTTCTCTTATTAGTCCCTGCCAAAGGCCAGGGACTAATAGCGATGAGTTCATCGTTGACTGGCTATTAGTTTAGGGTTGACTATAGATTTTTGATTTATTTCAAATCTGTAACATAGGAAATCAAAATACGTATTATTTTTAATAATAAAAAAAATATTTTTTTAACATTTGATTGGTTAATATCTTTCACCTGTTATTGTTGCCTTCACGTCATTCAATGTATTGACAATTAATAGATCTGACAGTGTGGTCAGCAAACTGTACTGGGAAGGGCAGCCGACTATTATTTTATTTATTTTTCTATGACCGACATACGATTTGGCATCGATTCTGCTCGTGTTAATGCAAGCTTATTGATACAGCGGAAATTGATGCGAGCTTTCTCAGGTTAACAATGGCTTCCGAAACCTGTCTTCTGGACTGGTACTGCAAGCCCGAGACGAACGTCGCCTGGATATCCATAGCAGCAAGTGCCTTTGGCGCTTACACACCCTGCGCTACTGAAACCCTGGTGGTTTCTTTGTCATATTTTGTTCTCTCGTGCTTAATTTGTTACAGGATTTATCTCATCCGGAAGGATTCCAAGGTTTTCTCCGTCAAGAGATTTTGTCAGCAATCCCGCTATTATAACTATGGCTTGGCTCTACTCGCTTCTTATAACACGGCCGAGCCGCTGTTTAGGGCCGTCATGGGCTTATCTGTTGTAAATCCCAACCGTTATTATCTTTTTCTGCTTTCCCATGTTCCTCCCACGTACCCCGATATTCATATTCGCCTATACATCTTTCGGTTCCAG
>ML785249.1:741722-757368 GCA_009831015.1 Picea engelmannii
TATATATATATATATATATATATATATATATATATATATATATATATATATATATATATATATATATATGATAAGCTTCGTAATTGTTTATTTAATGATATCATTTATTAATATTATATCAATACTATTAATTAATATAATATAAATATATATTAATATTAATATTAGTCATTATAATATTATATATATATATATGATAAGCTTCGTAATTGTTTATTTAATGATATCATTTATTAATATTATATCAATACTATTAATTAATATAATATAAATATATATTAATATAGCTTAGTAATGGTTTATTTAATGATATCATTTATTAATATTATATCAATACTATTAATTAATATAATATAAATATATTAATATTAATATTAGTCACTATAATAATGGATATGCAATGTGTGTCTTATATATATAAAGATTATCACTTATTATCACTCTCTATAGAGTGATAATCTTAATTATGCTAATTTGTGTTGGTAGCATTAGTCAAATAAAAAATAAAAATATATCTTAAATTAGTTTAGTGAGTAAATTAAATAAGCTCAAGTTAAAATAAATAAAATAAATATAGTGGATAAATAAGAACTATTTTGAAATATGTTGATTTGATTTGGTAATGGGCCTTGATTGAGTATGTTTGGTAATCATTGTTTATGTAAAGTATAATTTGTGAATGTTTTGTTAGCGAATAGTGAAGGTACATGGAGAGATATTTATTTATATTGTGAATATGGAGATTTAGAAGTTTGTCCTCTTGAATGCACAAAATAATGACAATGATTCTCTCTTTAAAATGTTCTTGATTGAAACATATTCGTCATCAAGATTTTATGGAATGGAGTCCGAACTGTTTACAACCCATACAATTTTCAAAATAGACTTTGACCAAGTAAATGTACAATGCTTGCTTGTGAGATCTGTCATCCATATATACAAATTATCACTTATTATTACTCTATATATAGTGATAATCTTAATTATGCTAATTTGTGTTGCTAGCATTAATCAAATAAAAAAATATTTTAAATAAGTTTAATTAGTAACTCAAACAAGCTCAAGTCAAAATAAACATAGTGGATAAATAAGAATTATTTTGAAATATGTCAATTTGATTTGGTAGTGGGCCTTGATTGAGTATGTATGGTAATCATTGTTTATGTAAAGTATGATTTGTGAATGTTTTGCTAGCGAATAGTGAAGGTACATGGAGAGATATTTATTTATATTGTGAATATGGAGATCTAGAAGTTTGTCCTCTTGAATGCACAAAATAATGGCAATGATTCTCTCTTTAAAATGATCTTGATTGAAACATATTCGTCATCAAGATTTTATGGAATGGAGTCCGAACTATTTACAACCCATGCAATTTTCAAAATAGACTTTGACGAAGTAAATGTACAATGTTTATTGTCATCCACATTCTCACGATAGCATACCATCAATCGGTTATATTTTTTTCGGATTCAAATGTGCGCAATGCTTTTAACCCTCGTTGTAGGAGCCCAACAGATCTAATGGATCCATAACTTCTCTAATCAACGATTAATAGTGATTTTGTCAAGGACTTGGGGCCTATTGGTGGGGGACTGTGATTTTCACTCTCAACCCACCAGGGATCAAATTCCATTAAGATTTAGGTTCTTTGTGATAAGGCTCAAAGGATAGGTGTCCCCTTCAGGATGTCTCGGTCATTGTTGAGTCACAAGTTATTGGTATATCTGAATTATGGGTTGTTGGATATACTCTTGGGTTTATATGCCCAGGTAATCCCATGTTACCAATTTTCCCATGACTTCAAAAAAAACAATTAATAATGATTTTGGATCTAAACTTGCAGAAGCATTAACCTTCACGTATACCTCCAAAAAAATATGCAAAATAAATAATAGACTCTTTAAATACAATATAATGCTTATTTACTCTTTACATTTATTCATGTATATACTTTTATCACCCTTACACATATAGTATATGTATCAATATTACCAATTAAATTATATATGTACCATACAAATACAATACCATATACGGTTTATAATATGACTTTGTACTGGGCCTTGACATATGTTTTTATAATTGAAAAATATAAATCGAGTTGGAACTTAATTAAAATAAAACCTAGTGCAAAATCACTCCCCTTTTAAAGTGGCCAAGGTTTACACATTAATAAAATTATGCTTTAGATTTGAATAAAATATACGATTAAAACCAATTTGGCATCAATAATTTTACATATAATGTATATATTATTTTATTTTTATTTTAAAGATAATTAATTGACTAGTAATAACTTTTATCACTATTATCAAAATGTTCATTATTCCTAATTTTCTTAATTTTCTCATCCATATAATTAAGTCGTTAATATATGAAATAAGATTAATCACCATTATATTTAGGTTGGTTGTATATCACTGACATAATAAAAATGTTCATTATTCCTAATTTTCTTATCCATATAATTAAGTAGTTAATATATGAAATAAGATTAACTTTCATATTTTATATATAGGTATGTTTAGCTCTATTATTATAGGTAGTCTACATAATTAATTGATTTATTAATTTTTATTAGGATTTATTTATAGAAATAACAAATTAGGAATGAGATGATACACTACTGGTGATGTAGTGCAATGCACAAGCGATGTTCGAGAGCCTCGTTCAAAACCTTAAGCCAGATTGGTACGACCCCAAAACTGGTTGGACCAGCCGGTTTTGCAAGTTTCGGTCCAATTCTAATAAAATTGTGACAAATGCTCTATTTGATTAAGCTAACACTTGGGGGCATATATATATATATATATATATAAAGTTTAAAGTAATCATTTTATTAAAAAGTAAAAAAAGGAAGCAATGATTGTATAGTCTTTAAAGAAAACCCAAGGAGTTTCCTCTTGAGGACAAGTTAGATTATGTTGTCTTGTTTTGGATCCAAGTGCGGCCCCCACTATAGGAGTTGAGCATTAGTCGCATATAGGAAATGAGCCCACAATTTTGATTCCAAGGGTGGCTCTCATATGAGGATCGAGGCACTAGGCATATCGGCATTGAGCCCACAATGCAAACGCTAGGAAGGTGGACCTTGCCCCTCCCTAGTTCAACTTGCTCTAATAGAAATGGTATCAGGGCACACCACATGGTTCGAAAACTCAATGAGCATTCAAGCCAAAGTCGTAAGCATCATTGCTAGCCTCCCCCTTGTCAACCAGGAATGATAAGTTCCCTTGGATGGGCCTGGCCATTTCAATGGAGACACGCTATTAGTACCATAATAATGATGGATGGGAGTCCCGGGACTAGAATTCCACATCCCCACTGCCTGTCAAATGAAAATTTGATGATAGTCACGTGCTTTTCATGCCCTTCATTTTACATTTTCTGAGCAAATTCGAGAGTGTCAATTTCTTTTGTGTTGTTATACGTGTGAATTTCACCATTCCAACTTTTTAATATTCTCTAAGTTTTCACAACACATTTCTCTGTTATAGAAGAGCAACCAAAAAGAATACGCCAAAAAAAAAATCGTAATAATAAACATGTTAGCCGACATAGTTGTGTGACATGTATCATCAAACAAAATATTGTACTATTGAAATATATTTTTTGACCAAATTATATTTGAACATATACATTACTAATTTCATGACTCCTAAGCATGATCCGAGAAGCACGTTCGAGATTCGGTTTTAAGGAGTTATGGCTATGCTTAATTTTACACGAAGAGAAATCTGAATTGCAGTGCCTAATCTCTTGGACAAATTCAAAATTGAAGATATTTGTAACTATGACATCCCAACGGGTGCTAATTAATTCAAACGACACATAAGCAACAAGAAATCGGCAAGGAACACTTCCTATATCATGCTAAAATGAGAAATTGCAACAACAACAATATGATGTGCTATAGTTTAGGGTTATTGTGGCGAAACTAATTTCCTGGTACCATCGGGGGCCATTGGAATTAGAACCATCGAATTTCTTCTTTGAATTGAGCAGTCGACCCACATGGCGGGCCCTCATGCTCTTGAATTCAAGATTAGTTGAGATGGGCCATTTTTTGCAAACCAAGGTAGGTGATCGTACCACCTAGCAAGGGAGGGAATCATGGATCACAAAAATCCAATCTCGTCATTGAAAAGAACCCTAGCATACATCTATGTTAATTTCTATGTTTTAATTGTTGAATATAGCATGTGTTAAAATAGATCTATGCCGCAACAAGGCCATCCTAAATGTCAAAGTGATACTGAAGGGAGAAATGCAAACATTCAAAGATTATTTAAAGCTGCAGATTACTAAGCATTAAGAAAAGCGAATGTCTCATAGTCAATATATATTTTGTGTGCTTGGAGGCTGGAATACAGTTCATACATATATGCTCATTGGGAAATTGAGATTGGGAACTTTGGGTCGATCTAGAGCTTCTTCAACCAAATATTGATACAAATACCTTCCCAAAACTCTTTGGACAATATCAATCAATTCACATGATATTATGAGAAATGAAAGAGAGATAGCAATGGAAGAGATGGTGGTTTGAACGATTAGTCGAGTGGTCAAGCCTTGCATTTGGAATCAAACTTGACCTTCCTCTTATTTGATCCGTGAGGATATGGTTTTAACAGTGCCTTATTCACCACCCTACCTTTGGGATTTATGCTTCAAAACCCTTTCTACTTTGCCTTACTCGCCTAGCTTTGGCTTCTCTAGCCCACTGATCTAAGAGTTGAAGGCCTCCTCTTGAGCACTTGAATAAATATCGTTGTCGAAAAGGTGATTCACTTGTTTTCTCCACATAATTGGTAGATCACACTACCCCTCCCCTTCGTAGATGCGTTGGTCGATCAATAAGGGGAACTGGGTCAGTTGGAGAAAAGTAGGAAAAAACATAGGCGCAAGTAATGAAATATGTTTGACCTCCAACTGGATATTAAACAGAGTCTGGAACTACTGGATAATTGAAATCGTTGAATCAACCAATGTGACGTATAATAAGAAAAGTCAATTGAATGAATTGTTTCCTGGTAAAGGACATCAATTACGCTTGCATGTACTTGCGACTAGAAATGAAACTACTAGCTTCGGCCTCGTGTGGATTTGGATTTGGATCGATAACTACAAAGTCTGTCCAATCATGGTAGAAATAATATTATTGAATCCCTCTAAACTTTCCCATTGATTCCTTGATCTTGTATCTAGATATATTATCGCCGTGACCGACCACCAACAACGCTATTGAATTAGCTGTTAATACTTCAATTCTCACCTACTCCATTAATGATTCGTTAATGAAATTATGTACAAAGTCCATACTCCATATCAAATGGAAACAACCTAATGAACCCATGTTGCGCCCGAGGGTGCCATCAGGGTTCTGAATTTTAGTCACCATGCCACATGCGTTATAGTATGGAGGAGTTACCAGTATCGGTTACTAACCTATGAAAATTTATGATAGGTTCCTCGAATTGTTGAATGTCAAGTCAACAACTTAATAATTTTAAGTCAGTCACGTTTGATGTGCCAATTTTGTAGCTAACTGCCAAATACGTCCTGAGATCGAAAACTTGTTCTACAGAACATCAAATTCAAGGTTTAGATGGGACCCTACTCTATCTATGGGTGAGCCACTAATTAATGGGGGTAACCCACACCCATCTAACTGTGACTCTATTCTAGATATGGGATTTGTTGTTGTTTTTTGGTCTTAATCTCTATCTTTATTAAGGCTAGTGGGCCATTAGATTTGGCTTCCGCTCTTTGTGCTTTAACCTTTGGTGAAATGATGTTGTTTGTTTTGTACTTGTAAAGCCATAGCGGCTTGGACTTTATATTTTTTTATAGTTCTTTAGGATTTTGCAAGTTATTGTGTTTTGCTTGTTGTGGTTGATTCGACAATGCACTTTTTGTATAAAATGCATATACATACATACAAACACACACACAAAGANGAAGGAGTAATCCTGCAAAGTTTTCCTTCATATATATGTGTGTGTGTGTGAAGGAAAAGTTTGGAGGAATCCTCCCTCCCTAAAATATCTGGAAGAAGAATGGTGTCGGCCGCTAGTTGTAAACGTTGTTGGTAACTTCGAGGGACTTGTCGAGATTTGAACCTGTGACCTCCTCATCAACAACATGGCTTTGGTGTCTGGTCCAACGATTGAAAAAACCCTTGGGGCTAAAGTCACCTAGACCTTGCACTTGGCTGCAACAGTTGTTGTGTGCATGGGCTTACACCCACAATGGCAAGAACAAGCACTAATAGTATAATGCCACTCATAAGGCCTGAACCTTGTTGGTGGCCATATTACATACCAACTTACGTCGACGAATATTGACAATAACAATAAGGACATAATTATAGAGGAAGTAATTTATTGTATTCTAACTTTGGATTAGGATATAGTGTGATTGTCTCCCACATGCAAAGCAAGAATGGAAATAATGAAAGGGAGGGGTTTGAATGGGGAAGATGTGAAGGTGTACAACATACTTACTTGGTCGGGGTCAGTCGTCCTACCAGGAAGGTCGATGGCCTAGAAAGGCCACCTTCATTGCACTTGAGCGGGGGGTCTCTGTGGCATCTCCCATTGAGGAGAGCGTACGTCATAATTAGTTGTAGCGGAGGCTCATGTTTTTGACTCTATAATATAGTCCCAAACAAGTTCTATCTCTACCTACTTTGTTAATAACTTAGTCCCAGTTTTATGTATTTTTCTTTAGTCTTCCTTCTCTCGTAAAAAATGAACCATAAAAATCAATTGCTCGCATCTCAAATGCTAACTATGGATGAATGGGTTATAATGGCATAACATCTTATTACAGAGATCTACCCCTTCCCTAAAATTTATTGCAAGTATTTATATAAGTTCACTTGACATGTTTTCACCAATGTTGTTGGGCATTAGGCTAGTTTTGTGCCAACAAGTGCCTAGTTTGGATCCCCTTGGGTCAAATGCACCAGTCTACGTCGAAAAATTTACTAGGGATGCCATCCACAAATGTCGGGAAGCATCCCTTTGGTTTTCCTTGGAAGAAAAAATTATATAGTCGTCCACCATAGTGTTAGATGGAGGATTTCCCCTACTGTTGTATCGGTTTGGTAATGTCCACCCGACACACCATCATGTGCTTCTTCAATGTTGTCCCATCTTTCATGTTCAAGGACACATCTTCTGAAGATATTGTTAGGTCCCAATTCATAAAAGTATTCACCATTGAATGTGTAGTAGACAACCTTCACATCATCACTATTTCTTATGCTTTTGCATGTTTGGGTATAATTTGCTATCATGGAAAAATTGTTTCTCTAGTAGATCCTTCAGGGAATCTTTGACTTTGAATATATGCGCATTGGGAAGGTCATCGTCTATACCCGTTGGTTCTTCCCCCGAGTTTATTCTCAACAAGTGCTCTAGCTTGATGTGAGACTTACATGACTTCCCCACAATCTAAAAGTTGAATTCTTGGAAGAACAAGAGAAATATGAAATGGATCAAGATTCATTGTCTTGTTCACAAGAAGATTTAGTGTACAATGATCGATACAGATAATAAAAAAGTTTCATGACAGGGAACATCGGTACTTGTGTAAAGAGGGTGCCATTCCAACACCTTCTCTCTCCATCATCACATAGTTCCTTTCTACCTTATTCAATTTTTTATTTACATAGTAATGTGGATGGTCAATATTTCCCTCTCCAAATTGAGGTACAAACAACAATATTTGTATCGTCGACTTGCACATTAAATTGTGTGTTCCAATCAAGATTCTTGGCATTGATATGAAAATAAATACTCAACCTCCTTTTAATGAAGTTCACTCATAAATAAAGTGATGTCATAACAACAACTTATGAACTTCCTACAACATCTTGTGCTCCCGACCAACAAGATTCTAATTGCCTTTGGGTTTGTTGGTGTCCTAAAGTTTAAGAAGATATTGATCTTATCCATGTCATATTTCAAGCCATCTTTGCCCCTGGCATGACCAATTAGGATGCTTAGGGAAGTGGAAAATATACAATTCTCGATATTCAATGATAGCCTTGTTTATTTACAAATTTTGAGCAGTAACGTGAGGTGATGGACATGGTCTTTCATACACAATGTAATCAAGGTAGGTTGCCAAGATTTTATGGAGAAACACTTGGAATTTTTTTTATCACAATGCGTGAAAATACAATAAGAGCATTCTCCACCCCACACTACTTTGTAAGAAAATGAGTCCATTTAGTTGTAGCGTGGCAGGGTTTTTATCGAGCCAAAATAATCCATGTTTTCCTAGCACATGATTTTGGCCAATCTTCCTCTTGGTAAAGTCTAGAGTACCTTGGACTTTCCCAACCCAAATACACTTTATGTCACAAAGTTGAAATAATCAAACATTTGTTCTAGTTTGGCCCTGTGCTAAGTCGATGTGGGAATGGGCCTCAAACCTATTGTGACAACTCCTTCCCCGTGTCTATAACTTATATGCATGCTCTCCTCGTTAATAAGCTCTCATGGGTAGCGAAGCTTCATGCAACATGATAGTTTGTTTTAGTAGAGGTTATATTTCTGATATGGAAGACACAAAATGAATGTATTTTCAAAAATGTTCATTTTGATAAGTTCACCGGGTATAACAAAGCTCCAATCGATTATTTTTTCCTAGCCCTAATGTCCATCTTTATTAGGGTCAGTGGACCATTAGTTTTCGTTTATGCTCTCTATGCTTTGGCTTATCGCCACACGACTTTGTATTTTAGACTTATAAATCCCTATGTGCTTGGACTTTATATTGTTTAATACCCTTCTGGGTCAATGCTAGTCGCTAAGTTTTGTTTATGGTGGTTGTTTATACAATGCACTTTTTATGTAAAATGTGTGTGTGAAGGAAAACTTAGTGTGCAAAGGAAATGAATGAAAACCCCGTTATAGTGTGCAAAGGAAATGAATTATCATAATCGTGCTTTATCTTCTTTCTCACTAACATTGCATCTGGATATTTAACTCGATCTTTCCAATCAAGTGTGCACCGTCTTGTCGATCCATGGCTCCGGGTTATCTGCGGTGATTTAGATTTCTGTTTCTGGACAGATCTGACGTGTCCTTTCCCAGTTTGGTGATTGAGGTTCTGTGTTATCTGGTGGGGCGATTTTACAATCTGACTCCGATCCTTCGGTGGACTCTGTTACATCTATTGTCAAGAGCGCCTATTTCCCACTGTCTATTTGCTCGTGGTAGCAGTTTTGTAAACGAATTATATATAATATAATCTCGAGATATTTTTTCTTGGAAAAAAAGTGTGCACTTACATTTCTCACTTCCGAAAGCATATTGTGAGATCTTTCTCCCAAGGTTGAAAGTGGGTCTATTACAATTCATGTGATTGACAAATGTGGAGGGGTTTTATCTCACTCGGTCCAAGGGTTTCTTTTCCCCTCGAGCACTTGTTCTCCGAATCCATGGGCCTTTGGTAGAAAACGCTGATTGTTACGCCAACAAGATTTGTCATATAGACTCTTCTAACAAAAACTTGGATCCAGATCTTCTCTGTGGAAAAGCAAAAATATGCAACAACACAGATTTATCAGCATCTGCACTGCAGTTTTTTAGCCATCTGCTGTGGCTAATCTCCTCACTGGGTGTTAATCATATAAGCATCTTACAGCTGCTGGGACCCTCCTTCATCCTCTCCAGTAAAAATATCTGTACAAAGAGATTAAGCTTGCTTAGAAATCTCATCAACCTGAACATTTAACTCTACAAATCTGTAGGAAAGAATTCTTAGTGAAATTTTCTTTTAGTTCCTCGATTCTTTGCAAGATTGGAAAAAGGATCGAATTTTGGAGATTGCAAGATTGGAAAAAGGATCGAATTTTGGAGATTTACTTTACCATTGATCCCATCAATGGCTATCTTGGAATCTCCTAAAATTTGAATAAGTAGACTCCTTTTTCTGTTGCCAGCCTTATCAGCAACCACATAGAATTCAGATTTGCCCTCTCCCAATGGCAATGCTTCTTTGGAGTAAATTTTTTTAACTTCCTTCAAATCTGAATATCTTGTTGCACCTGTCCTTCGTGCTCCTTATGTGTTTGAGTTCGGAATTGGGGATGGGGAAGATATGTTTTTCTTTTAGAACAATGGACTCCAACCTCCAATGATTCATGGAAGATTCTTGAATCCTTAATTGATCCAGGTTGAGTTTTGAGTGTCCTTCCAAGTTTATACTTGGAGATTAAAATTTATGGCCACTTTAGTTCCTTCTTGGCTGCCACGACGTCTACATAATTCTTGGCAGCTTATCCTATATTTCCAACATAGGATGGTTCTCCCTTGTGATTTTTAATTACAAACTC
This sequence comes from Picea engelmannii, assembly GCA_009831015.1. Classification (NCBI taxonomy): domain Eukaryota; kingdom Viridiplantae; phylum Streptophyta; class Pinopsida; order Pinales; family Pinaceae; genus Picea; species Picea engelmannii. The sequence continues at coordinate 752,080 of ML785249.1, forward strand.
AAAACCTGCATTGCTAGGGCAACCTCTCGAAGAACCATCAAAATTGATTCTAGAATGGAGACTTTTGCAGCTGGACATATCGTCATTTGATTTTTGTTTTTTACTGCTCTCTCTCTCTATATATATAAACTTCACCAAATATATATTTCTGTGCCAACGCGATTCAAGTGAAACACTCATCGAGGCTGGCAATGGAAGAGTAGAGAACAGTTTTACAAATATTTGGCTCAAACCACAAGAAACCAATAACACAATCGATTTTGTTGTCTTGAAGGAAAGGGAAAAGACCAAAGTTGCAAATTTTCATTCATGTTTTACCATTGAGTTTGGATGATGTTCAAAGCGTCGATTACAATTTTATAGGGTTTCTGGTTTTGGAATACTTCAGGGTTAACTTATTGATTAAGTTGGAGGCATATAGAGACTAATGTTGGAAAATTTGGTTTGTTTCTTTCCAGCCAAACATTCCAGTGAATGAAACCGGGAGCTAGCTTAGCTCCTATTTCAGGATTTCAGATTTCAATTCTCCTTTCTTTTGAACTTACAAGTGGTGATGGTTTTTTCCCACACTTTCTTCAATCTATTGTAACGTGGCATCTTCTTCCTCCTATAAGGCATGCTACTCTGCAACATCTCTTGTAACGTGGCATCTTCTTCCTCCTACAAGACATGCTACTCTGCAACATTGTACATAAATCCCAATCATGTTTACAGGGTTTCTACTCTCATATCACCTCTTCTAGCTACAAAAGATTCCACAGTCACATCCATAGATCTGAAACTATACACTTTGGTTTTCTTTCACAATTTCTCCACGTTCGAAACCCCTGTTTTCTTCCACAACACTGCCTTCTCATTAAAATCACATCATGGCTAATCATGACCTCGTGCTCAATAATGATGCAGGCACATTCCTCCATGCCATCGATCTACCCTCCAGATCCGACTGCCCTCCTGGCTGCGGAGTTTGGGGATATAGCGGTGACATCGACTCCTTATTCCTTCGCAAGGCATCTTGGTTGTTGGATCCCCTCCATCGGACAGTTCACATCTTCCCTTGACACATTTAATTTTGATGGGGTTGAGGTCAATGGGCCTAATATGATCCAAGGAAGCATATATAGAGTTAAATGTATATGCAATAAGAGTCAGTCTAACAAAAGGTTCATATCTGCTCTCTTTGAGATCATATCAAGCCCATGCAACTCTTGTGGGTAATTGAATATGAGAGTTGGAATATTAATGGATGGACCATCGAACTTCAACGAGATTGGCAATAAGTTTTGTGAGAAGAAGAGATGGCGAAGAGAAGAAGAGACACGGGAAGAATAGAAAAGGATTGGCAATAAGTTTTGTGAGAAGAAGAGATGGCGAAGAGAAGAATAGAAAAGGAGAATAAGGAGAAAGAAAGGAAAGAACAAAGAGGGAGAGGAGGCTCTCATCAAAGAGTGTTGCTTGCAAAGAGAGGAGGAGAGTGGAGAGGAAGAAGAAAAAGACAGTTCATCATCAAAGAGTGTTGCGTGCAAAGAGAGGAGGAGAGTGGAGAGGAAGAAGAAAAAGACAGTTCAACATCTGCTGGGTAGCACTGTCATAGAGAACTGTTGGGTAGAACAGTGTAAGGTTGTTCCAACAGAGAAGTGGAGGAGAAGGAAATAGAAGAGAATGGAGCGAGGAAGAACAAAATTCTCGTCGGATCTGTTGGTTAGAATTGTGGAGGAAGTGCAGAAACGGGTAACCAGGATTCCTAGTTTTAAAAGGAGCCATTGACAGCAATTTTGAACGGCGAATGTGAGTCCAACCGAGACTCAGACCAGTGGGTAACTTGTGAGAAAAAGGTCTTGGTCATGTTGTTGTGACGTTTTAAGTTTTAATTGTTGTAGCAACATCCCTGGGAGGTTGCAAGCATTGTAAATTCAATCTCTAGTATAACTAATAAAACAGGTTTTTGTGTTTATTTCTTTCTAGTGCATGCTTGAGTTTGAGCTTCACAGTGAACTGTACATAATGTTGTAGGCAGGTGTGATCTTTGTGCAATCACCCTTACACCAACCAGGGCCATAAAGCTCATAAGCACGGGCATCTAAATCATAACCAATCTTCACATTCTTATCATAAATATGTGTATGCACAAACAGCCAAAAGTTCTTTACAGTTGGCTTATTAAGGTGTCATCTTCAAACATGACATCATTCTGGAATGTTGCAATGGGTATCATATCCCAGACATATGGCGCACTGCCTTTGCCCAAAATGAATTCAGCAGCACGCATCCTGCACTCTCCCTAAGAATCCCTATTCTTCCTTTTCGCAACACATACTTCGACATTGTCTACTCCAACATCGTCTCTGACAATGAAATAATCCTCGAATACTCCAGAAACATACTCGCCGCCATTGTGACATTTCAAATTTTTCAGTGTTTACCAGAATGCTTACAATGTTGTTAATGACTTTGGGACCAATACGACATCTTTTTGTCTCACTTCTTCCTGCACTCGTTTTGTAAAGTCAAGCGATACTGCACTCCCCAAGCCCCGCACACGTTTTGTAAAGTCAAGCCATACTGCACTCCCAAAGCACAAGCACATTACAAGACTCAGTAAAACCAGTAAACAGAGTCGTCACAGTGTCCTCATCCTGACTTCGGAAATTCCTCTTCCTCAATTGCTTCCTCTGACTTCGGAAATTCCTCTTCCTCAATTGAGTTGGTTGAAATTGATGATAGAAATCAAATCCACAATGAAAAACTACGACGACTTCAGAGCGCAGAGCAAAATTCGTTTAACATACACATCCCTGGTCACGACATATATATACGGATTAAGAGAAGACGATCACTGGATCATCTCCAATCGGAAAGCTGTGTGCCAGACCCCGCATCTCCCCAACGGGTCAGGTCCCATAGATGATAGACGTAGTTCACATAATCTGGATGATAAAAGGAAGCCGGGAATTTAGATAAAGAGAGAATTAAATTCAGAAGAGGAAGAAGTAAAAAACGAAAATCAGCAGCAGTTGGTAAATAAATAAATTAAAAGATGAATGCGGCTGCACTCAGGGCGCGCCTGCCCTTCTAAACTGCACACAAAATTCTTCATCGTTTCCAATGGCCAAAACAAATTCAATCCAACAAACGATTCATCAGCATTTAAATTCAATCCATTTCCAATGGCCAAAACAAATTCAATCCAACAAAGAATTCATCAGCATTTAAATTCAATCCAACAATTCATCATCAGCATTTAAATTCAATCCGTTTCCAAAGGCCAAAACAAATTCAATCCAACAAACAATTCATCAGCATTTAAATTCAATCTGTTTCCAAAGGCCAAAACAAATTCAATCCAACAAACAATTCATCAGCATTTAAATTCAATCCAACAATTCATCAGCATTTTGTGTTGTGTTGTGTTGATGGGGTGCGCCAGGCTGAACAAACAATTCATCAGCACCATTTAAATTCCATCCAACAATTCATTAGCAGCATTTAAACTCAATCTAACAATTCATCAGCATTTAAATTGGTGCGCCAGGCTGAACAAACAATTCATCAGCAGCATTTAAACTCAATCCAACAATTCAGCAGCATTTAAACTCAATCCAACAATTCAGCAGCATTTAAACTCAATCCAACAATTCATGAGCATTTAAATTGGTGCGCCAGGCTGAACAAACAATTCATCAGCAGCATTTAAATTCAATCCAACAATTCATTAGCAGCATTTAAACTCAACCCAACAATTCATCAGCATTTAAATTGGTGCGCCAGGCTGAACAAACAATTCATCAGCACCATTTAAATTCCATCCAGCAATTCATTAGCAGCATTTAAACTCAATCCAACAATTCATCAACATTTTTTGTTATGTTGTTGGGGTGCGCCAGGCCGAACAAACAATTCACCAGCATTTAAATTCAATCCAACAATTCACCAGCATTTGATTTCAATACAACAATTCACCAGCATTTTGTGTTGTGTTGTTGGGGTGCGCAAAGCTGGTGCTGTAGTGCAACGCACAAGCGACGCCCGAGAGCCCCAATAGCAAGCTATTGTGAGTGGGCCCTACCCCTAGAAAAATACATTTAATATCATGTAGTTCTATGAACCACGTATCAGATATTAAACTGATAAGAACAGATACTACACTTGATCTTAGCCAAAAGGCCGAGAAAGGTATGCTTTTGCAATTCTATTTCTTTCCCTTTTCTACTGCACCCCTTTCCTGAATCCTCCTTATTTATGCATGTGGGATAAGTCATTTATATTCTTTCAAACATAAATCTATCTATATATTTTCATACATGAAAACAATATTTACAATTCATACAAAAACACGTCATTCAACATCAAACTTATACTTTAAAATGTTATAAATATTTTCAATCTCTTCACTCTTTTTACTTGAACACGATGATTTCTCTACTTAGATATTCCCATTCACTTCCTTGTGAAAGATCCCATGCAACTAAAAGAATGAAACACTAACACATCTTTTTGGGAACATAGTGCACAACTATAGAAAGTTCATCCGACTCTATGCTAAATTACTCATTAATTCCATCCATATGAGAAGTTGGGATGTGCCATATGAGGCCCAAATTACTTGTTTTGGGCGGAAGAAGCTAACAATAGGGGAATATATAGAAAATTTTCGAATATTGGACGGCAAAGGCAAACACTGATGCAGTGTAGGTAGGAGAGTTCTACATCTTAGATATGAAATAAGATCTAAAGTGAGAATGTTTTTTCCCACCACCATACGAAGTGGCATTAAATATGCAAGGCAAACAGAGGAAAAACAATTCTCAATTAAGATGTGTCAACCAGAGATCCCATCATGTTGTTACTTCAAGATGTTGTGAACAAGCAAGGGATTGGGATGTTGGATCAATGTGTTCATGTTTTTCAACGACTCTCCACCATCACGGGCGCCTCTTCTTCATTAAGCCATCCCATCAACAAAGATATGCCTTTCACGATACGAGCAAATATGAATATTCCTATCTTTGAAGGAAAGAGACGTGGATGCTTTAAAACATTACTTTGTAAGAAAATGAGCCCATTTGATTGCACTGTGGTGAGGTTTTATTGAGCCAAAACAATCCATGCCTTCTTAGTCCATGATTTTGATAAACCTTCTTCTTGGCAATTCCTTGAGTACCTTGGACTTTCCCAAACCAAATGCACTTTATGTCATAGAGTTGCAACAATCAAAATTTGTTCTGGTTTCGTCCTATGCTAATTCAATCTGGGAATCGACCTCGAACCTATTTTGACAATTCTCCCCCG
>ML785249.1:760268-801755 GCA_009831015.1 Picea engelmannii
GTGGGATTTGCCCCTCTTCCTAGGGATATTTGGATCAATGATAAAGTCAACCGACAACCATAAGAGACGCTCGTAACCTCGAGGGATTTGACCAAATTGGAACCTGCGAACTCTCCATGAACAACATGCCTTATGCAGATCATAGTCATCAACACTGAATCAATCATTGAACTAGTTGACCACAAAAACCTGAACCAGACGGGAACTGGAAAAAAAAAACCGGAAAACAATAGAACCACAAAATCGATCGACCAGAAAAGGCATACAATATTCAAATATTGAAAGAAAATATGAATCCAACCATTACACAGAAACATGAAAAGCTTCTTGTGCATATAACAAGTAAGGCTGCATATAACCAAAATAACATCAAGTGCAATCCATCTCTATACCAAAACACATCACCCCACACTACTTCGTAAGAAAATGAGCCCATTTAGTTGTAGCATGGTGGGGTTTTTATTAGCCAAAACAATCCATGTTTTCCTAGCACATGATTTTGTCCAATATTCGTCTTGGAAAAGTCTGGAGTATCTTGTACTTTCCCAGCCCAAATACACTTTATGTCACAAAGTTGAAATAATCAAACATTTGTTCCAGTTTGGCCTTGTGCTAATTCAATGTGGGAATGGGCCTCAAACCTATTGTAACAACTCCTTCCCCGTGTCTATAACTTATATGCATGTTCTCCTCGTTAATAAGCTCTCATGGGTACTAAAGCTTCATGCAACATGATAGTTTGTTTTAGTAGAGGTTATATTTCTAATATGGAAGAAATGAAATGAATGTATTTTCAAAAATGTTCATTTTGATAAGTTCACTCGATATAACAAAGCTCTAATCTTTTCCTCGCCTCCACTTGCAGTTTCGACTGCAATGTTGGAAACATGGACCTTGTGCTAATGCATCTTAGGTGGCTTCTATCAATGAGTTGTGTTCCCTTGATGGTTCATTTCCCCCCGGTTCAACTTGCTCTCACATATGTGGTAATAGACAATGCCATGAAGCAAGCCACCCGATCTAAGAGCTCAATGAGTGTCGAAGCCAAAGTCATGAGCATCACCGTGCCCCCCTCCTTGACCCAAGAAGAATAATTTCCCTTGGCTAGACCAAGTTATTTCAATGGAGAATCACCCTTACCGACAGAAATGATGATGGATGGGACCTTGCTCAACATGTTGATGACACACCAATTAATGGGAAGGCCCCAAACCCAGATGATTGTCACCCTCCTTCGGATATGTGATCGATTATTTTTTCCTAGCCCTAATGTCCATCTTTATTATGGTCAGTGGACCATTAGTTTTCATTTCTTAACACCCAGTGAGGAGATTAGCCACAACAGTGTTAATCATATAGCATCTCACGATATGTTCCCGACATAGAGTGATATGACCGTTCATATTCTCCTCAATCTTAATGGCCATTGATTTGTGGCTTAACACCCAATTGGTCCATGATCTCTATTTAAAGAGAATGGAGGGTCATTTGTCGATGATTGATTGTGAGAAACTCTCTTGTAAAATCTCTCTGTAATATTTTTCTTTTGCATTAATAAATTGCTCCAAGTGATCGCATTGGCTGGGGCTGTGGATGTTTCCCCATATGTGTTACCACGTCAAAACATCGGTGTGTTGATATTTGATCTGGTTGTGTGAGTGGTTATTGAAGATGTTCATCCTCTGTTGGAATACCTGTGTTGTCGAACAATGAATGCAACGGGATATTCGTCTCCTTTCTTGTCCTTCTTTGTGAGCATTGTTGCAAGGGAATGGTCAGACACAAAGGTGTATAGTAAGAAATCCTTGGTGAAATATGGACTTCATAGAGATGGGGCAACAACTATGGTGGATTTGATATTCTCCAATCCTTATTTATCCACTGGTGTCCATTTGAACTGAACATATTTCTTGATCATTCTTTCAAGTGATTTAGCAATTTCGACAAAATCTAGGATGAATCACCTCACAAAATTGATTTTTACAAAGAATGATTGCATTGATTTCTTACTATGCAGTGGGGGGATTTGCAGAATGATTTTTGTCTTTTCTGGATCCACCAAAATTCCATCTTTGGAAATGACATGTCCCAGTAATATTCCTTCTGAAATAGAAAACACGGTCTTCTTGGGATTCAATGAGATCCCATATTTTCTACATCCCGCAAATATATGTTTTATATGTCTCAGGTGGTCTTCCCTTTTCTTCGAATAAACAATGACATCATCGAGATAAACCACCACACTTTGAAAGATGAACCCTTTGAACATTATATGCATTTCCCTTTGGAAAGTAGCTCCTGCATTTATTAAGCCAAAGGGAATTCTCTTGTATGTGTATGTCCCCCAGTTGGTTCAGAAAGTGTTTTTTAATTGGTCGAGTTCTGCTACGAGAACCTAGTTGTCTCTTGAAAACTCGCCTAACAAATAAAATAGCTCGAAACAAGAGATGAGTTGTAAGATCTACTCCACAGGGGGGACTTGATAGTTGTCTTTGTCGAAAGCACGATTCAGGTTCCAGAAATCTATGCATATTCTAATTTCTCCTAACTTCTTCTTAATGGGCACCATGTTAGAAACCCAAGTTGAATGTCAAACTTTAAAAATGATTTGGGCATCTAGCGGTTTCTTTGGTTTCTTCTGGATAAGAGGTTCGAGAGTTGGGTGTCTTTTTTTGAGCTTTTGTTGTAATGGCTTGACACCCTCTTTAATGGGAATCACATGTAGTATTATCCACGTATCATAATTTTTCATATCATCGTAATTCCAAGCAACAACATCTCAATATCTCTTAAGCAACTATGTGAATGTGTGTTTTTTTGCCTCTAAACAACAATTGCCCATCTTGACGTACTTGGGTTGTTCAGATGTTCTGAGATTGACTAGAAAATGCATCATGGTCGAACTGTTGGTTTTCGGGTTGGCATGTCTCATGAACTTAGATTGCAGATCAAATAGTCTCTCAAGAGTCAAAACATTCTTCGGGACACAATTTTCTTTTACTTTATTCACCTGATCCTGATAAGTCTGCAGTTCTTGCTGATGGGATTCATCATCGATCACTGAATATTGGAAAGTGTCCAAACTGGCGAGAAAGTTGATAATTTGAATGTCACTATCGAATACTCACCAATTTGTGATGTTGTCTGGTATGGAAGGCCTGAAAATCATTTCAACAAAAAAACCATCATTAGTGTGAATGAACCTAGATGTCATGTTGGCCAATATATCTGCATCTACATTTTGATTGCAAGGTATATAAGTAATGTTGAATGCATCGAAAGAGTAAAGTAGATTCCTTATCTCTTGTTGATATGCTTTGAGATGTGGGGATAGGAAATGAATGGAGTTTCTTACCTGTCGAATGATTATTTTTGAGTCACCAAACACTCTGAGATACTTCACCTTGAGATCAATGGCCCTTTTCAGACCTTGGACTAAAGCTTTGTATTCCACAGTGTTGTTGGTGCATTCAAATTCCAGGTGGAAGGATATGAGCGTCTTACATTGTTCAGGTTCAATGAGGACACATCTTGCTTTGGCTTCTTCTTGTGTCTTAGAGCCATCAAAGAACATATACCACATGTCATAAATTTGTGTTTTGTTAACTAAGATAAAACATAAGTTAGTTAATATGGTACAAGAACTATTATGTGTTCATGGCATAAGTTTATATTGTAAATCTAGATGTACTTAAGATTTTGTGCTTCATAATAGCAATGGTCAGTCTCAAAGAAATAATTACCCAAGATAGAATGTGAAAAAATGATAGGTTCGTTCTTACCTTCCAATTTCGTTATCGTATGTTTCATGTGAGCTTTGTTGTTCACTCGAATTTGATTTCATTTACCCTTATATGGAAACCACATGTGGGACCAATCACTAGAAAATCAACCTTGAAGTTTGGTCGACCAATCCCTGCTCAATAGAAAACCATAACTTTCTGGTATGTCAATAACAACGATATCTATAGTTTGATGCCCTCTAGGATCAGATGAAAGCCTAATTAATATATCTTTGAGTTCTCCCTTTACTTTAACATATATTCTATCCAACTGTATGATCCTAGTTTTAGTCATTTATGGAACAACATTTATCTTTTGGCATACTGAAAAAGGAATGATGTTAGAGGACACACCTGTATCTTCTAGACAATTATGCACATTGAAATTGAAAATTACATAGGTGAGCAGAAAAGGTGGGACCTGTGACTTCGAATATGCACCTATGCTTCTTGCATTTATGGCTATCGTGTTTTCTACCTTGTGTACTTCTTGTAACTCGTCATTTGGAAGGATGTTGTCAACAATAACAACAATATTTTTTTGAGCATCGTCGGGGTTGAAAGCATCATGTAGGAGTTCACGTTGTTGTGTTAATTAGCATATATCAAACATGGAAATGTTGGATTTCGTCTTCTTCATTTATTCTATCAAATTATAGTCTAGGGTATGTGTGTTTGGGTTGCTCACTATTTGTCTTGGCTTCGACTCACATGTTCTATTGTCGTTTACTGTTGTGTTAAGTTTGGTGTTGTTCCCAGCTAAGTTAGATGTACTTGGTTTTTCTGTGTTTGCTAGGACAACTTTGCCTTACTTTCCACTGGTTTTTCGCTGGGTCGAATCATTTGGTTTTGGGGTAGAAGGGGGATGAGTAATCTTCCTGAGGGGAATCTTGTCATCTTTGGAAGAAGAGAGGTCAGGATCCTGACCTTTGCTGCGTAGATTGAAATTCATTTGGGAAACAACTTTGATTGTTGGTGTATCTTCCACAAATATTTCTTCTTTCTGTTCATCATCCGAGTCTAGAAATCAATCCAAAAAAGGCATAGCGGAATCTAGGGGAACTTCTTCTGTAGTATCAGTTTGATATTCTGCAAGATTTTTATCATTTAAACTCTGTTGATCCAACAAATGGTTGATCACTAGGGTCATGGAGTTAACCCACTGAGGGCAAGTTCATTCCAGGTGATTTTGTTGGTGATAAGAGCAAAGTTGTCTAAGTTTAAGGCCATCTGAGAAGGTTTGGGTGGTCTTGGTGAATTATCTTATCTCTTAAAGAATGTGTGAAAGGTTTGAGGATTTGATGAACCTTCACAAACATTCTTCTTGAGATATACAACTTCGTTTGACAACTTTTTAACTAATTTCACCACATTGTCAATATATTTTGGCTCCTTTTTAGGTGGATTTGTCAGCAACAAAGGGATCTTTCCAACTAATTTGATTTCCTCAGGACGTGAGTGATGATCATTGACCCAAATACACCAAGGAAGAGGAGAAAATCCCACAATGTTTTCCTTCAAATATTTTTATATATGCACTTCATAGAAAAAGGTGCATCGTGGAAGCAACCACCATGAACAAAACTTGGTGACTAGCAGGCACCCAAAGGGGTATTAAAAATATAAAGTCCAATCCCCTAGGGATTTACAAGTCTAAAATGAAAACGATCATATGTCCATAAGCCAAAGCATAGAGAGGGAAACCAAATCTAATGGTCAACTCGCCATAATAAAGATAGACATTAACACTAAGTAAAAACAATCGATCCCATATCCAAACGAGGTTCACAGTCATTTGGTTGTGGGGCCCACCCATTAATTGGTGTCTCATGAACAAGGGAAGAAAGGTCCTATCCATCATCATCTTGCTACTAAGGGTGCCTCTCCATTGAAATAACCAGGTCTAGCTAAGGGAATTTATCATTCTCGAGCAGAGGAGGGGGCCACAATGATGCTCATGACTTTCGCTTCAACACTCACTGAGCTCCTAAATCGGGTGTCTTGCTCCATGTAATTGCTTGTTACCATATTTATGAGATCAAGCCGAAGGAGGGGGAAAGGAACCTTCAAGTGAACCCGACCCATTGGGGACAATTACCTTTCCACCATTTCAACTTCGTTGAAATTAAGATCCAAAGTGTTCTTATTAGCCCTTTTTACAAACATACTTATGGAAGGAATCAAGGGTGTCATATAATATTCAATGGCTAAGGACTGAGCAAGAGTTGTATCACACGTGAAATTAGTTAAGACATTGATAAATATCTGGTTGAAGTATTTTACTTTTTATCTTTTATCCATCTTAATGGCTCCCAAATCTTTATAAAAAGATGCAATTGTTTTCCTTTCCCCAAAATTTCTGATAAAAACACTCTCAAACTCGTCCCAACTGGTTATAGAACTAGGTGGCAAACTGAAATACCATGTATATGATCTACTAGAAAAGGTGTAAGGAAATAGTCGGAAAACCACATATTCATTTTGGACATTCAGTATGTGAGTAGCTAGGAAAAAGTTGTTTAAATGGTCTTCTGGAGACCTAGGTTTGTCTGGATCGAATTTGGGAAGGATTTTATTTGATTTCCTGAGCATTTCATGTAACAGTTTAGCTAAATTTAAGGCACCTTGAGACATCCATCGTGGGATCACTACTCTTTGATCTCTATGTTCACCCATGATCTGTTCTAAATTGATTTTTGGGTTTTCACCTTCAAGGTTATCTTCGGGTTTGACAAGGGTATGTGTGAATCGACTCAAGGGTACCATGACCTCTTGTAAACTAGTTTCAGTAAGATCATCTACGGAGTTGACGTAAATATTGGGATGTGTATTAGGTATTTTCACACGGGTTGATTTTCTTCTCGGAAGTCAGTGGTTGTTGGCAACTTACCAAGTAGCTTTTCGTAAGTCTCAGAACATGTTTCAAGATTTCCTGAGGTACTTCCGAAATTGGGGTTCGAGTCTTCGTAGGTAATTTCCTATTCAAAATAAATACGAGGAAACATAGTGGGATTAGGGTTATTTTCTAAAGATCGATTTCAGTTGTGCAGTTGAATTATGTAAGCGATAAAAATGGCCCTCCTTCTAGTGCTAATTATGTTGACAGGGAAGAATTCGCTCGACAATGATAATGGGTACTCCTTGATATACAGTCCCAACTAGACTATGCACCATTTGGTTTAGGAGACCCATACGAAATTTGGCTCAACCACCATTGCTATCTTTTGGGGTTTTACCGGTTACAGTCTGATCTACCGATGAAGATGGATGATGAATGGATATGCAATGAAAATATGTAGATGAATACTATGTATTGAAATCAAATTAATGTATTGTTAATATACTCTACCCTATCCTAGCTAGGAGCGTACTAAATTAACCGGGTGAGTTGTAAGTGAAACCAAACTCTGCATAAGACCCCCACACAGGTAGTTGAAACAAAAGTGTATAATCATAAACAAGTGCATACATACATGTAACCAGAAAAGTCTAAATTATATTTTTGCATATGTTAACAACTCAACAATCTCAAGACTTAAAGATATGAGAAAGAATAATCAAAACTGCAGAATAACATAGAGTGCATAAGATCGGTCCATAGTAAAATAAGCATTCTTACAATCCATGTGAATAGCATACATCCCACTTGAAGTAGTTCACAACAAAGACAAATTCACACATAAATTATTCTTTCTTGCAAAAATTGTCCCTGAGGGCTTCTCAATATTCATTAAGAAAGTATAAGTTCTTCAATTAGTTCTTGGATCTATATAATGCTTGAAGAGCCTCTATAAAATGTGAATCTTCCCTCCTTTATACAATAGTTTGTAACTCATGAACGACTATTTGTATTCTTTTTAAAGAAGTTGTTACAAAAACCGTTTGGTTTCCCTTTGTCTAGTGACAACTAGTGTACAATAAGAAAAAATTGAAGTTGGTTGAGAAAAAGACAAAATAAGAGACAAGTAATAGTAATTTTTGGTTGTTATTTTATCTTTATTCAAGAACTTTTTCTTTTAAGATATGCAGTCCATACTTCTAGCTGATCATTCAAATATTTGATTCTTCGATAAGTGATTTCTTCCAGTGCTTCATTGTGCATGGCGATGCTATCTTCAAGGATGTTCATATCTTTTAACAACATTTCCATGAATGCTTGTGTCATGGTATGCCATTTGACAGGTTGTAGGAGATGCTTCTCTATCATATTTATGGTAATTGTGGTGGTTGCTTCGATGTCTGACCTTATATGATTTGTGTTATCGTGCACCTTATCCACCAGTTCTTCTGTGACCAAATTTTTACCAAGCTCGTTTAATTGAGGTAGTCGGTTGCCTTTAATCAATTCATCTGTGGCTTTGTGTTTTCTCGAGAATAACACCATTGATTTAGTAACCTCTTTATCTACTCTTTTCTCTGATTGTTGGAAGCAGTATAGTGCATACATATATGTCTTCCTTTCTAAGGTTGATGGTCCATATAGCTCGACTGGTGCATCAAGATTCTTTGCAATCCACTTGTCAACGTCGTTGATGCCTTCTCAGATTGTGTTGAATTGGGTGAGTTTTTCATGTATTTGACTATTTTTCTCTATAATTGTGGAAGCTACTTGTTGGAAGAGGTGTAAGTGAGCATACATGTCTACAATGGAATCCCATAGTTCTCTCCTAACCTTATGGGCACTCACTTTGAAGCTCTACATGTTGCTTTCATCGATTTTCACTTGTTGGAGTCTTTCTTCCAACTCCTTGATTGTTTCCTCTTCTGATTTTGCTGACACCGACTTATGTTGGTTCTTAAAATACTGTTATAGGTGCTGATGAAATTGGTGTTGGTTCTTAATCGACAGGAACCTAATTTTATCCTCATTTGCAGTCATAAATTTGTTTCATGATGTAGCAGTAGCTATGGGATTTTCCCTAACATCTCATGTTACATAAACTTGTGTAAGGACCAAGATTGGCATCCCTTGGGTTGTTGACACTTTCTTTACCTATTCCTGCACTTTTTTCCTAGTCTTTCTTTCATAGGTGAAACTCCTAAGGTTTGGGACTTCACTTGGCTGAAATGGAGCCCCAAACCCCAATCCTAGACCGTTGAATGGTGCCCCTTTGTTGGTGTCCGTTGTTGACACTTATTGGATATCGATATCCATTGATTGAGCGTTATCATTTCTTGTTTCAACACCTTTATTTTTCCTTTATTCATCAGTCTCTTTATCCACCGCTTCCTTGGTTTCCTTTTTCTACAAATTCTCTTGCTTCATCTGCTACCTCTTTCTGTTCAATCTCCTTTCGTGTTGTTTCTTTTTCTTTTGCTTCAACCTTGGCTTTTTCCACTTGGAGATTTCGTTTTTCTTGGAAACATCGTTCTTTTTCTTGTGAATATTTTATTTGCTTCTTCTTTTCTTGTCTGTTGGTGTTTCTTCTTCTCCTTCTGTTGATCCTGAGTGTACAAAGGCAGAGGTGGGGGATGATCTTCCTAATGCTCCTTCTACTGCCTTTTTTAGGGCTTCTTCTTTTTCTCTTTCTTCATCTCCAATCCTTCCTTTAAGATGACCTCATCTTTGTAGAATAACATCATCATAGGTCCGTGCATTTCGACGCACTTCTTCTTCTTCCCAAATATTCGTTGTGTACTCCCCAGGTAAGCCTATTTTATTGAAGTGGTATTTCACGACTCCTTTAGGGTCATGTCTCATAAATATTTCCTCGCCAAAATGATATGAAAGTAGGATATCTACTTCATCATATGCTTTCTTGGTGTTGGAGATGTTAAGATATTTAGACACTTAAGAGTTAGTTAAGATCTACTTGGTCTAATGTGTTGTTAGGTATAAGTGTGTTTCTTTAGTATGCATTAGTATGCATTTGTAGTTAGGAAATTCGATGGTCACGATATGTTCCCGACATAGAGTGATCTGACGGTTCATATTCTCCTAGATCTTAATGGCTACATTGATCCATGGCTTAACATCTGATTAGTCCATGATCTTTATTTAAAGAGTATGGAGGGTCATTTTTCAATGATCGATTGTGAGAAACTCTCTTGTAAAATCTCTCTGAAGTATTTTTCTTTTGCATTAATAAATTGATTCAAGTGGTTGCGTTAGATGGGGTCGTGGATGTTTCCCCGTAGGGGTTTTACTACAACATATCGGTGTGTTGATATTTGATCTGGTTTTGTGAGTGGTTACTGAAGTTTTTCGTCCTTTGTTGGAATACCTATGTTGTCGAACATGGTATCCGAGCCGGTTTGAAGATCTGCTCCTATTGTAGATCAAGATCGTGAAGTCAAGTTGCCTCATCTATGGTTTCTACCATTTCCACACATTTATGGGCTGAGAGGTCTGTTCCATTGTGTCTAGAGTGCTTGTTTCATCCAAGAACGTTTTTTTTTTCACTCAAAAAGGTTTTAGTTTTCCCAAGATACGACCATTTCAGTCATATCCATAGGTATAAAGCATGAATATGCCCTTTTTAAATTTTTGCATTGTATTATTTCAGTTTTATTTCGATTTGATATTGTTTGTTTCTGGGTTTCTACTCTTTATATCTATGTGTGTTATTTTCCCCATGCCTTGTGCGATCTCGAAGAATCATAAACATATAGGAAAAGGTGTATCTTCCAGGTAAGCTAATCAAGATCTAACCCTTGTTGTCATCGAGAAACGAATTTATTTTCTTGTGTGAAAAGTGTTTTTTATGAGCACGCTCTCCAAGGCCATCTTAAACAACAACATAAAAAACAACAACCCCAATCCTCCTTCTAAACGATACAATATGTTTTGATAGCTTACTTGGTTAAAAGTTTCCTTATTAAGTAAGAGGTCTTGAGTTCAAGTCTATTTTTTGTTACTTTTTTTGAAAAAATTCATGTATCCATTGTAAAGTGTATTTCACTTCAAGTATAAAAGTGAATCACTATAAGTAGCTTTAATATTTTATTTTAACTTTACTTATTTTGCATGCAACTTTATTTTATAAAGTAACTTCATTGTAAAAGTGATTCCTGCTTCTTTTTATAAAAGTGGGTCACTTCATAAATCAACTTATTTGTAAAAGTGTGGACATAAATTTCACATCCGAAGTCCATTTTCAATGTCTTTTTTTTTTTTAAACCGAATAATTTTTTGAGATATTTTCATCCATATCATCAATTTCAATTTTTAAATCCATATTATCTACATATTTAACATGTATTCTTCCAGTTATATTTTGCTTACCAAGACCAACTACTTCCAATGGAAATCTCATATGGAGGATTTATTAAGAAGTAAAGGTTTGTACGAGATTACCTTGGGAAAGGAAAAAGAACCCATTGATGATGAAAATAAAGTCAAATGGGATAATAGGAATGATGAAGCACGTGCACTGATCGAAATGTCCATCTCTCTTGATTTAAGATTCCACCTTCAAGAAATTGATGACCCTGATGAAGCTTGGGAAAAGCTTGAATTTGTGTTTGGTAAACACAATATTATTCGAGTACATCAGTTAGAAAATCAGATATTGACTTTAATTCCAAATGATTTTTCTTGCATTGGTGACTATCTATCTAAGTTTAAAACACTTAGAATTCTATGTGAAGAGTGTAACATTAAGTTGGAGGAAGAGCGTTGCATCTGTATTATTCTTTCTAAGCTAGGTAGTGCATATTATGTGTTTGTATCTACCTTTTATGCCATGAGAGAGGCTATAGGGAAAACTTATCAAAAACCCTCTCTTGAGTCCTTTTGTGATGCTTTGATTAGAGAGCAAGATAATCTTGTACAACTTGGAGTGATAAGCATTGCAAGTACCTCCAAAAAATCCTTAGTCGCCCAATAAAAATATAAAACCAAGAATCCCAAGAAGCAACATCATCACCACAACAACAAGAAAAACAAGGGTCCCAAACCCACTCAGACAATTTCAGATCCTATTGGTGACAATGGAGCAAAATCTAAAAATAAGAAGATTGACACACATTGTAACTTTTGTGGGAAAGATGGTCATGATGAGTCCAAATGTTTCAAGAAGATAGTAGCTTTAGAAACAACGATGAAGAATCACAACATCAATATTAATTCTATTTCTTCTTCTTCTTCTCATGGACATGCACTTTTTGCTTCCGGCTTCTCCTTCAATGCAACTTCTACTTCTTCTTTTGATGAGTGGCTCATTGATTCTGGAGCATCTTATCATATGGCTAAGGATAAAGGCATATTTTCTGCTCTAAATGAATGGAACACCAAGAAAATATTTGTTGGTGATGATAGATCTCTTAGTGTTGTATGATCTGGAATGGTTCAAGTAGATAATGGTCATTTCAATGATGTATTATGTGTTCCAAGTCTTTCATGTAAACTTCTATTATTATATCAAATCACGCATTCCGGTGACGGTAAAACCATAGAGTTTTCACCTCACCAAGTTGTAATCAAGGATCTAAAATATCCTAAGCATGTTCTAGCAACTGGAATTGTTGATGATATTACCAGGTTGTACAAGTTTGACAACTTTGGGCCATCATCTTTTCGATCAGTTTTTATTGCTCATAGCGATAACTTGAGCAAACTTTGGCATGACTGGTTTGGTCATCTAAACTATCATTCATTGCAACAACTATGTAATCAACATATGGTGATTGGTCTTCCTCTTGCTTCATGTAGAGGTGGTGTTTCTGTCGGTTGTGTTCTTAACAAACATCATCGGGACAGTTTTTACAAACGTGCTTCTTGGCACGCCTTGGGACTTTTGCAGCTTGTTCACAGTGAGTTGTGTGTTCCACTTTCTTCTCCTTGTTTTTTTGAGTGCAAGTATTTCTTAACTTTCATTGATGACTTTTCCAAACATACTTGGGTTTACTTCTTAAAACTTAAGAGCGGAGTTTTTGACAAGTTTCTAGCCTACAAGGCCCTTGTAGAAAAGCAATTCGGACATCAAATTCAAAGGTTAAAAACATATAATGGAGGTGAATATGTGAATAATAATTTTACAAGTTACTACACTACACAGGGCATCCAAATGCAACACATTGTTCCATATAAATCACAAAAAAATGGTGTTGCTGAGAGAAATAACCGCACATTAAAAGAAATGGATAATTGTATGATCCTATATAAGGGATCAAGTCTAAAGTATTGGGAAGAAGCCATTAACTCTGAAAATTACATAGTAAATCGCACTCCTACAAAGGATCTTAAAAATATAACATCGAAAGAAGCATGGACTAAAATTAAACTAGATGTAAGTCACGTCTATGTATTTGGCAGTATAACATGGGCTCACATTCCTGATGAGAAAAGGAAATCATTGCAGCCTAAAAGTGAGAAATGTATATTTGTTGGTTATTATGAAGCACTGCTTCCTAGATGGGCTTGTTCAACACGAGAAGCAGTTGGTGATCTTGTCGGCTATCCTTCAGATCAACGTTGGACACATTCATAGTTCCAGGGAGCATCTTCTCTTTTGGATCAAGTTTCAAAGACTCATGATCCAGAGACATTTGCAGAAGCTTCAGGTCATCTAGATTGGGATACAACAATGAATGAAGAGTATCATTCTATAATGGAAAATGATACTTGGGATCTTGCACCTCTTCCAAAAGGAATAAAACTTGTCAAATGTAAATGGGTCTATAGAACTAAGTATGCATCATATGGAAGTGTTGAAAGATACAAGGCTTTGTTAGTTGCCAAAGGATTTTTCCAAGTTGAAGGAATTGACTATATTGAAGCCTTTTCCCCTATAGCCAAAATGAATTCCATCCTCCTTGTTCTTGCCCTTATTGCCTCACATAAATGGGAGGTCCATCAAATGGATGTTAAATCCACCTTCTTGCATGGGGATTTACAAGAAGAAATCTACATGGAACAACCTATTGGCTATGTCCAAAATGACTCTATTGTTGTTTGTTGCCTTAAGAAATCTCTTTATGGTCTTAAGCAATCTCCCCGAGCTTGGTATTCCAAAATGGAAAACTTTCTTATTGAAACTGGATTTTTTAGATGCCATTTTGATCCTAATGTCTATACTAAGAAAGTAGGAATCCATCTCATAATCATTGTCCTTTATGTTGATGACCTTATCCTTACTAGTAGTGACTCGAAACTTTTAAGCCATGTGAAAACCAGCCTTAAGAAGAAATTTGGAATGACCGACTTATGATTTTTGCATTGTTTCCTTGGCCTGCAAGTTTTGCAAACCAATGAAGGAATTTTTCTTTCCCAGTCTAAGTATGCTTGTGACCTTCTCCGTCGCTTTTACATGGGATATTGTAAACCAACCCCTTCTCCCTTCTAGTTTGGAGTCAAGCTTGCTACCACTTGCACTTCTTCTGAAGTTGATGCCACCTTGTACCCTCAGTTAGTTGGTAGCCTCTTATACTTGACTCATAGATGTCTTTATATTTCCTTTTTAGTTGGTCTTGTTTCTCAGTATATGAAAACACCCCATGAAATCCGTTGGAAAACAACTAAAATGATACTTCGGTATGTTTGGGGTACTGTTCAATTCATGATACATTATAGTTTAGGGGGGGACTCCTTTATTGGTTGCTTTCACTGATTCATATTGGGCCAACAACACTGATGACTGGAACTCTAGTGCAGGTTATGTATTTAGCCTTGGTTCATGACCTATCACTTAGTCCTGTAAGAAACAATAGGCTATTGAACTTTCTTCAACATAAGCAGACTACTGAGAAACGGTAAATGAAATACAAGAAGCCTTGTGGCTTCGACAGATCCTTTAGGAGTTTGGATTCCAACAACAACATCTGACCATCCTTTGGTGCGAAAATCAGAGTGCCATCAATCTCACCAAAGACCCAGTTCAACATCATCACAACAAACACATCGAGCTACACATGCACTTCATAAAAAATCGCATTCATGATCAAGTTATTGAAGTGCTATTTTTCTCTACAGAAGATCAAGTTGCATACATTTTCACAAAGTCTCTTACATAAGCGAAGTTTTTCAAACTTTGATCTATGTTAGGAGTTCAATAAGTTGTAATTAATGGGGGATAGTCTCTAATGCCTCCTTCCTTCTCCTATTGTGTTATTATTGTAAATCCTTCAATCCTATCCCAAGTTGTTCTTAAGGGGAAATGTTAGGATATTTAGACACTTATGGGTTATTTAAGATCTACTTGGTATAATGTTTCTTAGTGTGTTTCTTTAGTATGAATTAGTATGCATTTGTAGTTAGGAAATCCGATGGTCATGATATGTTCCCGACATAGACTGATCTGACGGTTCATATTCTCCTTGATCTTAACAACTACATTGATCTGTGGCTTAACACATGATTGGTCAATGATCTCTATTTAAAGAGCATGGAGGGTCAATTGTCGGTGATCAATTGTGAGAAAATCTCTTGTAAAATCTCTCTGTAATCTTTTTCTTTTGCATTAATAAATTGCTCCAAGTAGCCGCATTGGTTGGGGTCGTGGATGTTTCCCTGGAGGGGTTTTACCATGTCAAAATATCAATGTGTTGATCTTTGATGTAGTTGTGTGAGTGGTTACTGAATGTGTTCATCCTCTGTTGGAATATCTATGTTGTCGAACAAGATAATGAGTAGATCTCAACATACAGCGGAAGTGGCAGACATATTGCTTTCTTCCACCGATAGAGAACTCCTCCTACTCCATTTATTATTGTCTGATATGCTACTTCTTGGAGTACCAATTTTTCTGGTACAAATTGGGGGAGAAGATGGGGGGTTTAGTGGCACTGTACACTCTGATATAGGTACCATCCTCCATGATTTATCGGTCCCCAATCCTTTTTATGACAACGATAGCTTTGTTCGTCATGCATGGGGTCATCTTGCAGAATATGAAATCATACATAGGGGATAAGAATTGTTCACATATTTTTTGATACTATGTCCTGTATTTGTGCTCCCATAGCACTTTATAGTAAGCATGAATGGGATCATCAAAGGGTTTCCATTTTCATCCCATGTTTGGATACTGGTGGGCGATGCACATGATATCCAAAAGGTAGGAAGACATGTGGAAAATTGGAAAAGTTCCCGGTTGAGCTCCTACTATTGCAGTTATGACAACTGTTAGGTTGGATGACATGATGTCATCCCAATGATGGCATTCCTTCATCTGAACAGTAATAGATTAATGGAATATAAGACAATGGGAACTGAGTAGTGTTTGGTTCCCCATATAACCTGCACAACATGGCTACCATATATTGATAATGCTTCCTTAAAGAACTCGTGGGATACTCCCCCATTGGATCTGTGCTTTAACTACTTGTCTTCTTTGTATCATCTGGGGAATAGGTTTGTGGGTGTGTATTCAAACTCATTGAGGAGTTTGTTGTCCAGTTTTTTAATCCCCTTCCAAATGTGATAGAATTTTGCTAGGTACTCTGGCTGAAACGATTCTTGAGAAATGTAGATTGAGGGAGGTGGACAAATGAAGGATGAGCTTTGAGTGCTAAGCAAGGAGATTGTTGGAGGAGTTTTTCAAATTAAAAATTTTAAGGGGGTCCATTCCTTGAAAGAAATTTACAAATGAATTACAAGTGAAATGGAGGGTTGTAGTGCCTGACACAACACGTTCATGTAGGTGTAATACTTGGATACGACATGATCCACTGATCTTTTTCCACCAACAAATATTCCTTCTTGAGCTTCCAAAACTCAAAACTTTTCCCATTTAATTTCTCGATCTCTATTTTTGAATTGCTCACCATTTATTTTCACATGAAGAATCGATACCACAAATCTCCCACTATAACAAGGTTTATCACAGACCTGAGCCAAACCCTTAGCCACAAAGGCGTACCCCTGAATCCAATAACAACTATGATACCAAGTGTAGATTTAACCTTGTACAATTAATTATTGAAAATAAAATCTTAATAAAAAAAATAAAAGATACAATGACACACACACATTAAACGAAGATTTTTACCCTGGAAACCCAAACCGGTAAAACCAAGTGGCATTGGAGCCACAAGGCGAAGCATACGATGCACATGTCAATGACGGTGGCACACATAGAGAGCAGGACATGTGGCAGGTTTTGGTGGAAGGTTTTAATGTTGAATGTAGGTCGATAATAACTCTTGGTCAACAAAGGGTACATAGGCAGTTACATAGAGCAATGGTGACAGGTAGCGAAAAGTGCATGTGGCTCCCTAAAATATCGATGGCATTGATGAGAAGACGACATATCTTTGGTACTTGGCGAAGATGGTATTGTGATGGTGATGCACCGACAATGAATGCTATGGATTTTTCTCATGTTAGAGATTTAGAGGTAAATCCAAGCAAGGTTACTAAGCATGTTGATGAGTGGATGATGCAGATACAGTCCTTGATAGATTTGGTCTCTCTCCGTGAGATTCCTTATTATTTAAAGAATGTTGTGGGTGAGGAGGGGATTATTTTCATGTCATTGTCTAGTATGGTAGATAGTCCAGAATGGAGCAGTGAAGGTGAAGCTGACATGAGACAAGGTAGGATGGCTCCTCAAAAATGATTGAGAAGTCATCGAGGAGGAGGGGGGAGGTTTGTGAATTCTCCAAGGGAGGTGTATTGGGGTCAATTTTACAAAAATTCTACTCCCCCACACATTGAGGTGGAAATTGTTGAGATGGAAACAAAATAAATGTGCGGGGGGGGGGGAATGATAGATCTATGATGGAGAGGGAAAGTTTCAAAAAGGTGGTAGAGGAAATTTTGGGAAAATTACAGGGGGAATGCTTGGAAATGTGACAACGATAAAGCGGGTCTTGGAGGTGGCAGATCCATAGTTTCGTCGTCGTCTAAGCCAAGTTGATACCTCGAATCCAGAACATGCTCCTCGAGAAGCACCCCCAGAAAAGGCGCAAGTGTAGGACGTTGATACCCCCACTGCGGGGTATGGTTATTTGGGAGAACCTTGTAATGTTTTTCCATGTTTTTAATGAATTTTCATCATGATAGTATAAAGTTAGAGGATTCTAGTATTTCTCAGGGGATCATAGATACATTTCATGGCACTATGGCTCTGGTTTTGGCTTGCTTTTCTCTTCCTAGTCTGGTAAAACAGATATACCCATGGTTTCCCGGTAAGGGTGGGGTTTTCTACTCTATGGATGGACTTAGTGAACATTATATCGTGGTTTACTTTCATGGGCATGAAGGTTTTGTAAAATTGTGTATTTTTATTTGCAGTTTACAGTAATAGAAGGATACTCATCTTACTTACAATATATATATATATATATATATATATATATATATATATGAGAGAGAGACACAATCAGATTGTGCTATTTGTAAGACACCTAACCTCCTAATCCTTACTTAGGTTGATAAGGTGTGAAAATTTCACCTTTCCTTAACCATCTCAAAATATCTTCTCAAGGGAGCCATCATATTTTGCTCGTCAAGAGATTTCAAACAATAGTAATTATGCTCATATTCGAGTCTTGGATCAGAATGTACGGTCTTCCAAAGTTTCTTAGGCTTTCATTAGTCCAAAGGCCACCTCACTAACACACGACCTCCACATGGTTCCCTGCCATTCGTTCCCTCACGCATGGCACTGACAACACCTGCCACCAGGCCCCATCAGGCCTCTAGATCAACGACCTTGATCACTTGGTTCAACTTTCATTGTCATCGAGGATCTTACCTTAAGGATTCATACATCACCCCCGACTAACCTACTCTGATGGTGATCACTTTGGTGGGTTCACCCTCCAAATCTGACGACTCTCAGGATTTGACAATCAATGATCCTGATCTTTGTTGGCCCATGAACATGCTCAGGGGGTAACATCCACCTCCTCAATCACACATTATGTGCATAGGTGTTACCCATCAACAGTTGACGCTCAATCTCCTGACCTAGTTGTCATCGACACTCATCCCCATCCATGCCAAGGGACCATACCTGACATCCTTGAATGAACGATCAAGATCTTTCGTCCTCCAGATCCTACGGTCAAGATTCAATTTCTCTTATTCTCCAATTAATAGCTAAATCCCATGGAACAATGATCGACGAACAAATGGCCCCACTGAGCATATCATCATTGACACCTGCTCAGGTCCTTCCATTCGATCACCAACGATTATGCAACAATGCCGATACATCCAATATTAATGTTCCAGATCTACTAGTCCAGCCTTTACCAGATCCACGATTGTTATTCAACCTTGGGATATCACCATCGTCAGAACCTCCTCATGTTGACACTCCCATGCAAGTCTTGTGATTGAATGATCTGATGATGATTTCATCATCGGGGTCATTCTCCTATCCTCTCTCCAGACCTCAAACATGTGGCCCTTCCATGACCTACCACCTGTCATGACACGTGGATCTCGAGACTTTTGTTGTTCATTTTCTCAAAACTCCGATTCACCCTAATATGTGGCACCACTTCCACATGACACGTGGATCCACCCATGAATTGAAGTGGGGACTGACATGGTTATGCTCATCTTCATGTATACCATAGATTATGAAACCAAGTGTGGCCACATGTCCTCTTCATCGTCGAGGTCCTCTGTCATCAACATTGATCCATTCTCCAGACCTCACTCAATTTACCAGTCGTCTACTCTCGACGATGATACTTTCCCCAACATAAGGTTGATATCCCTCAACCTACAGATCTGACGATGAAGGTTTAAGGTGATAAATAATGACCATTATTCTCAACTGGGCCCACACTTGACCCATTGGCCCATTCAACAATCAACACGTTTCATCCCAAGGGACACACTAACTTCCACACTGGTAGTCCTCATCAATATGACGCCACCTTCCCCCTTCCTAACTTGAATGAAACCTAAGGTAGATCCATGGCTGAGATTAAGTCTTGCCTCAGTACTGATCGACAGTTCTCGTTAACCCTAAAACCCTTATCGTTGTCGGTACTCTCTAGACCAACACTCAACCATGCCAACCTCCCATGATCCGATGACGACACATCAAGATATGATGGTCTAGATCTCCTGGCCTATAGATCTGACGACTAGGATTTAAAGTGAAGTTCCAAGGACCTCCTCACCCAACGGGCCCACTTTATTCCCACTAGTTAATCCCTTAATGATACTTGTCACCACTAGAACACGTTGGTTTTCGAGTTGGAAAGCCACGTCATCATGACATCATCGTCCCCTTTTATCCCTTAGTTGGGGCCTAAGGCAATATATGACGGGGATCTATTTGCCACATAAAATCTATATTCATGGATGGTTTTGGGTCCTTTCTATATCCCTTTATCTTCATCAGCCCTAGACTTTGCCACTTCACTCTTTTTTACTGAATTTCCAGCCCCGAAGACAACATGATAGGTCAACAACCCATATCTGATGAAGAGATGAGATCTATTTACCCCATTGAATCGATCGTTGTGAACTCCTCCAACTCATCACATGGTTTCTTCACTGGATTTCTACAGGGAAAATAGTATGGTTCAGGACTCAATCATTCAAAAAAAACTTCTAAGTCTTTTCCAAGGTCTCACGAGCTTTCAAGGGCTTTAAACCTTACTCAGAAAATTGTCTAAGTCAAAATTTTCCACCAATCTCACAAGAAAGATTTTATATCTTGCAAGATTTGCACTCAGAGACTTGTATTCCTCGTAGGGTTACACAGTACACTTACACTGCTCATTTCGTTACATAAATTAATTAGATCAACAGTGAAGGAAAAAATTTCCTATTCCACACCATTATATTGGTTGCGTTGGCAAGCCAAATACGCATTATATGATGTAATAACTTGCATACAATATAAGAATTCATTCCCAATTGTACCTATATATATACATGTGAATACATTAACAGGCACCCAACCATACATTACAGTTCAATTCACAAGGTATAGAGATACTTATCTATTACAAGTCAACCAACCAACTAACTGTGGGTGTTTGTCTTTCCACCCAACCATAGGCTCTGCTTTCTATGTCACTTTGATAGCAGGTCGCCCCCATGCGAAGCCATGTTACCACCAGGGAAATTATATGCACTCGCCCTTCCTATCCCATGCCTCTTCAAGGTTTATCAGATGCCTTTCTAACATCAAGCTCATGGCCTCTCAGTTGAGGTTCGATTCTTGGGCTCTCATACCAGTCCCGCGACCAAATTCTTGTTATGAGACTCACGTCTCTATTCCCACACATGGGTTCATTCCCCTTCGAACCATGAGCCCCCCTCTTTCTCTATTTATCTATGTTTCTCACCTAACCAGAACTCTCATCTCATCTCCTCTAAAAATATCAACACTCCTCCCATCCCCCTTTTTCTATACACTCTCGTGACTTCTTTTTCTGCACGCCATAGCCCTAGGAAGGTTCTCAACCTTCCCCCTTTTCTTCCTTCTATCAGAAGGAACTCGTGGGGTCAACTTGTTCTATAGAAAATGGTATGTTGTGGTACTTTGGCTATCAATTTCTATTTTCCTAACCATTCTTTCCCATACCCATATTCATTGGGGTGGTTTGTTGTCCAACTACCAACCCCCTTTCTCATTAACCATTTTTTTTGTATTGAAATTAGGATAAGGGAAATAACTTATTATTTCCAAATCAAATATTTCAACATGGAGGATTGGATTATATTATTATGATGAATCCCCCTATCTAGTTTTCTCACTCTTTCCTCTAATGGTATCGTGGCCAATACTTTTAAGGCTTCACCCCATAGTTAATTGTTGGCATTTTCAATTGAACAACAATACATTTAAATTGTCCGCATGCCATGACATGGCAACCATTAAACATGATTAATTACACATTGGTGGAAACATGGGTATTACAATCCCGTCTCCCTTAAAGGAACACCGTCCTTGGTGTTCTTTGAATCTCAACAACACATGCCATGCCTTCATCTTTCAATTGCTTTATCAACATTTTCCTCTTCTTCGTCTGGTCCTTTCCAAGCTCTTGGCATTTCACACATGCCTACAACAATTTCAAACAACAAGCATATTAATCCCAACTTTATGAAAAAACATTTTATCGTTGTTCATCATTCAAGAGGAAAAACATTTTACATATCAACACAACACTTATCTGTGTATTTCATGGATCTACATCCATGTGGATGTCTCATTAACATGGCTCATTATTTTCCTTGACATACCCATTATGCTCATGATCCCAAATCAATAGATAATGAGAGTTATTGAAGTCTCCTCTTCCTTGAAATCACTCACCCTCTAGGCTCAGGCTTAGGCATCCCCTTCTTTGTGATACAGTCCCTCGGGCGATCCATCTTGCCTGCTAAGGATTTCACGCACAAGAAGAGTCTCAGAGACTTCACTGAGTCTTACAGGTGATGCATCCCCCAATATTTCTCTTTTGAGGCGTCCCTCTAGCCCGTGTTACCACAACACAACATTCTATAGTGATCATGGCATATCACATGGTTCTCAGGTCACAATAGTAGTCATTTTCATGCTTTCCATCTTGAAATCCATCATATGTCTCGTCAGGACAAATCTTTCATCTCACTTGTATCACATGCATATAGTAATTGTGAGATGTTATCATCACTTTATTCAATTTTTCAAATATGTTACCCACAGATTTCAATTTTCATACTTCCATTTTCAGACATGTTCCATACATGAATCAGATTCACAAGTATGAGACTTCCTTCTCATATCAATTTGGCTCAACATGCATTGGTCTTCCTTATGGGCTTACTTTTGCTGTCATATCCAATACCCTTATTCCTACAAATCCATCTTCACACAACCAAATAATTTAATAGTTCTCATACATATTATAATTAACTAAAAAAAAAACATTGTGGTTCCCAAACGATTTTGGAATTGTGCATACTAACAATCAAACCACACTCATCTATTTAACAATGTGAGATAAAAAAAAGTACCATTCCTTACACACATTATTTTAACATACTAAGTCTTTCAAAATGCACTCAAGTATCTCATGCAATTTACTAATGTGATAATTAACTATGGCCACATTCACACACAATGCACCCTTGCATTGATTTCATTTTACCACATTTTTGTTTAGGAAACCTGCCATGATGCGTTAGAACTCAACCAACACTTTAACTCATGGCCTCCTTCATTCACATTCATTATTACAACAAGTTGCATTTCCTACATTGAGTTGATCGAGATCTCAAACCAACACAGAATATGTGAGATTAAAGTTTTCATACGAATGCATTCAAGCATTCCTTCTCTACTAGTAATCAGGGTGCCAATATTCATGGTCACCCAATTCCCTTCTTTACCATTCTTCAACTATGGTGGAGTACTGGAAGATTCTTCTTCCATAATGGGCAATCCTATACACACCCATTCATGCAAACATGCATTTCCTCAATAATTTAAATCATGCTACGTATAAGCAATTTTGTTCCCAATCATCCTCGATTGGTCAATGCATTTATGACACAATTGTTCATAAATTTTCTTGAAAGGATTTCACTCATCCTTAGCTGCCACAAGCTCTTCCCTCTATCATTCAAATTTTGTTTTCTTGAATCTTACCATGCTTGGGTATTAATGACACACAACAATCCATTACGATCGCATTCACAATCATATATCGTATGTCATATTAAATTAAAATGCATGTGGCATAGCATATAAATCAACAAACAAATTCATATATGTCCCAGCATGTCCAAATACACTTTGTCCCATTGTCCTTAATGTTTTTAGGAGAGTAAACACAATTAGTTATTTAAGTTGTTTCTAAAGTCATACAAATATCAATATCATCATGCCTTAGACATTTACAGACCTCAACATACCAGTCTTCTCATCCTAGAGAAACATAACAAACAACAAAGAAAGGATTCAAGGAATTTTCCCTCTTTCGAGCTCCTTACACAATAATTTTTTTTGAGTTCTACTGAACTATTCCCAAGGATTTTCTACCTTTCCATGACATGGTTTAACCAGGACCATTTATTCATATTTATTATACCCTTTACCTTTGATTTCACAGTTGTTCTTTAAGGTTTACAAATCCGTTAAGAAAATCAAAGTTTTAAAGTGAGAGAAGTATTTTTCCTTTTCTCCTTCTTTGCTTCTTCAATCTATCCCTCTTGGAATATGTGTGTTCCATTCCTTGAGAAGTTTCAACCAAGTTTCATCTTGACTTTCCCTGGATAAATCAACATGCTATAGCAACAAGATTTTGGTTCACAAATTAATCATGAACTAGTGCATTTTTCACATTTACTAATCTGATTGGTCAACATTCTCTTGCATGTCTCCTATCCATGCATTATATTTTAAAATTTAATCCATGATTATTGTATAAATAGGTTTTGCAACCCACTGCCTAATTCCCAACATTCATTAATGTTATGGATTTTTTCTCTTGACATAGCCTTTACACCATTCCTACACTGGGAACTTCTTCAACATGCGATCCCTCTTGTTGCATATCCAATAATATCTGATTTTTTCTCAACCTTGAGTTACCCCCAGCTTCATCATTTCAGGGATTTACCCAATATTCCTTAAGGAATATAAACATACATCTTTATCATGCATTCAAATTGTACATTCACACATGTATGCTTTTTCTATCAACTTGCATTCATAATTCCTTTAACTACATGCTTCAACTTGATGCGTGTGTCTACCATAGGCACACTTTATAGTTTCACATGCTCATTTACTAAAATCATCTAGCTCATGAGTGCCCGTAATCATTTATATGTGATTCTCAAAGGCATATTCATATTGCCTCTTGTTATAACAAAAAAAGAGCATTCTTGCTCATTTACCCTTTTGATAAGTTACATTAGTTCTTTCTAAGGAATGAAGTCTTCCTCAAGCTAGCATTTAAACAATTCAATTCATACCCTTCCACATAGGGCCAACCATGCACCCATGTCATTTCTCATACTTGGCAAGTACACATATTGCCTCATAGTCCACTTATTCGAACAAACATAACATGCATAAGAGTGATGTAGAAATGCGCAAGAGATGCACGTGTATGATATATATATATATATATATATATATATATATATATATATATATATATATATATATATATATATATATATATATATATATATATATATATATATATATATATATATATCATACACGTGCATCGCTTACGCATTTCTACATCACTCTTATTCATTTATTTGAATTTTTACATCACTCTTTTCGGATGAGGGCTTATAGACAACCCACATGACCAGTCTCATAGATATATTCATATTTTCCTTCATACTAGGCAACTCTATAATGCATTCAATCCCCACACTCAAGCATATACATACATACATAGATATTCAACATGCAAGTTCATTTCTTGCACCTTTTTCCATGCCATTCACACAAATTGACATATCAAACATCCATATCGTTTCTCCCTGGGATATTACAACCATTCATATGAAAAGTCCTATAGGGATACTCATAATTATGCTGCCCTATTTTCATGGAAACAACTAGAAAGAAACCACACATGCCCCTTATGATACAAAGAAATTTACAATTTGGAACCACATAGTAGGTAATTACAACCTTACCCAAGGCATGAAAATAACAATTCCAGTTTTTCTTCCTACCTCAAACCATTCTTGGTCAACAAACCTCTACCAAGAGAATCATTTCCTAGAATTCCTCCCATTGTTTCATGAGCATACTAAGCCATATCTATATGGATATCATCCACCTCTGGATGTTGATATGATCCATTAGTCTTTCGAAAATTCCAAAGCACTTCCTTACCAGAATCTAGATCAACTTTTCATTGGCCATTCCCTCATACTCATAAGGTTATATTTAATAACATCATCAACATTTTATTTAGGTTGTTAACATTCCTACTGATATTAGGTCATTTTTTTACCAAAAATGGTCCATTAGTAGACCATACTCTACATCCCACCACTAATTACAATAGGTTTATGTGCATGTTAGGTATACATGCTTAATCATTACCATATGCTTTTCAACATATCTGATCTTCCATTTTTATGCACAAACAAATACTCAAGTCAATAGGCATGTACACATTTTGTACAACCATGAAATCATAAATTGGATCATATGTTCATGTCATTTCACCTCTTTTATGAGGATTATCAACAAGCTAAGGGACTCCTCTTTCTCTTTCTTAACTAAATTATTCCAACAACAACTTCCATTCATTAGAGGTCAAGTAAACTGACCTTACAATTTTTCCACCAGTCGTCTAATCATGGGGAGTTATGATACACATGGTTTAGCCTTTTATTTAAGAAGTAATTATTACTGCTAAGCATTTCTATCAATCCTTACTAAATTCCTTTAACCATGGAGAAATTTCCATAAGGGTCTCAACCCTTATATAAACAACCATTAACGATTATCGAGGCTCCATCAACCCATACATTCAGGCGGTATTACAACCACCAGTTCATTTATTCTCTGAACTTTTGCAGCCTTTTGCAAGATTCTACCCTTTTTGTCATTCACATTCAGGGATCACCCTAAGTTATTATCATCATTTTCCCACTCCTGTAGGAATAGCCATCAATCCAACATATCAACAATATAATCCTTCTGTTGTAATCAACATGATAAATTTTATGTTGTAACAAAATTCCAATCTGCAATCCTTCTTCTCAAGGAGTTAGTGTAGATAATACATAAATTTGTAATGTGGAGGAACTCTTTCTAACATGATTATCTTGGCCTTGTTATATTATTCATGTGACTTATTTGTGGCCCATCCAGGCCTAGTGTTTGAAATCTACTCCGATACCACTCTATAAGACACCCGACCCCCTAATCCTTACATAGGCTGATGGGGTGTGAAAAATTCACCTTTCCTTAACCATATTAAAACCTCTTCTCGAGGGAACTATTGTCTTTTTATCATCAAGATATTTCCAACGACAGTAATTACACTCATATTCGAGTCCTGGATCAAAATTTATGGCCTTCCAAAGTTTCTTAGGCCTTCATTGGTCCAAATGCCACCTCACTAACATGTGGCCTCCATGTGGCTCCCAACCATTCGTGTCAGCATCCCACAAGGAACTGACGTAACACCTACCACTTTTCCCCATCGAGCCTTTAGATCAATGACCCTGATAACTTGGGTCAACCTTTGTCATCATCAAGGTTCTTACCTTAAGGAGTCATATACCACCCCCGACTGACTTGCTCCAACGGTGATCACTTTGATGGGTTTTCCCTCTAGATTTGAAGACTCTTGGGATTTGAAAATCAATGATCCCGATATTCGTTGGCCCACAAACCTACTAGATGGGTAAGGTTTGTCTCCTCAATCGCACGTTATGTGCATAGGTGGGACCCACCAATGGTTGTCACTCAATCTCTCGACCTTGTCGTCGTCAATGTTGTAATCCTTGAGATGTTTCTGGCTAGGAAACTATGCCAAGGCATCCATTGAATTAATTGATTTTTTGTTGTTGTTGTTGGTATCTCTTAGAAAATAGTGTTTTGTTGCTTTGTTTGGACCTGTTTTACCAGTCTTAGAATGTATGATAGATAAAGATTAGAAGGACAAGTTTCTTAGTTTCAGTCATCTTTAAATTTGTAAAGATGATGACAAAAGAAATAAGAAGAAATAAAACTGAATAGTGAAATATTGTATCTATTATAAATACTATTTAACTTTCAGATAGAAGAAATGATCATTAAATTTGTATCTAAACCAGAGAAATATTTGAATAGAAAAAAACATTTCGTTTCTGTTAAGAAAAATAGGAATAATAACCTTCAAGCACAGATCTTCTTCTACAACGTTCGTATTTTTATTCGTCTCTGAGATTTGAGAAGACTGCATTTTAAATGAATATTAAAGAATAAAGAGGATTTAGATTTACCCATGGAGGACCTTGATTGGATCTGGTCTCAAGCTAGGATGACGACGAAAAACTTTGCAGGAACGTCGAACCCGATGCTCAAATCCTTTGAAAATTCAAAATGAAAGGATACTTTGACATTTACCCCCCTTTTTATTGAAAAGAGATATGTGCCATTGTTTGATTGGAGAAATATTAACTTTAAAATAAATAAAACTGATTATTTACCTTCTCGCCACTTGCCCTCATGATTAGACACGTGTATACCTTGTGTTAATTTTGTTTTTTGGGGGTGGATGTGGTTAAGTTAACCACATACCCCGGGGGACGAAATTGATGGCTAAATGCCTTGTTGCAAAGCTTAACCTTCGGGTGGAGTTTTTTAGCCCCACCCCCTTTGGTTAAACCTCAAGCATACAGGGGTGGGGGGAGGGGGGGAGATATTTGTTGTGGACCGTCGATCTTGAAGCAAGTGTGTGCAATTAGATCTGTGAATAAAGAAGCACACATTTTTAAAATTATATACAAATAAAGCTTATAAAAAAAATTAAAACAATTTACAAAGGCTTTGTTTTAAACCTTCAATTTATTTGAGAAAAATAAAACTTAATCTAATCAAATTAAAAATTCCTTAAAGAGATTGCATTACTTAAAACGATAAAACTAAAAGTAGAAATTTATTCAAACTAAAATATTAATAAACCACGATCTTAGGTCCTAAAGAAATCTATTTTAGTATAAAAAAATAGTTTTATGTTACAACATCAGGCTCCATCTGGGGATTGTGTCTCCCTGCGAGACGTAGAAGAACAATAGACTATGTGCCTTCATTGGGTTATGGATTCATTATTGCAAGATAAGCTAATCAATAAATCTAGTGAAAAATATTTACTCCTTGAAATCTCAACAAAACTTTACTTCTCATTTATTCTATGATTGAAGAAACTGAATGATTATTAATTTCAGAATTCAACATGTTTATATAGAAAAATTGACCAGAAAGGATCTTAAATATTTCACTCACTAAAATTTACTCAGGATTTGTTTAAGGTAATATAGGTCTATATTTTGACTAAGGAGTCAAATTTGTATCTTGTGTTTCATACTTCAAAGTTTTATTGTTTAAGGATATTTAGGTTAGAACAGAGTCATTTATGAGAAAACTAATTTTAATTGATTATTTTGATAAATATACTCATTGACATTCCTCCTCATCCTCATGGTGTTGCTACATGGCCAAAAATCATCCATATCCTATGGTGTAGTCACCCCAACATCACATGCCTTGCTTTACTTCCAACGAGCATCCATAGCCCTAGTGAAGATACCTACATTTCCCAAACTGAATTTCCTTTCACCACTTCATGTTTGGATTGAGATGAGGGCAATCATTTATGAATTTCCTTTCTTCATCTCTTTTAAGTTTCATTTAATTACTTTGAAGTGGCGGCAATCAATGTGTTATAAACACAATGGATGACAAATTTTTGTCAGGATGAGTTGGGTATGTCTGAGTTATAAAGTATACTCATAAATATTTTCATTTCCTCATATATAGCTCTATCCTTTCCAGAATATCTTAATTAGTGTTATACCATGAGTAAAAAAACAAGTTACAAGTTTGACTCTAAAGTCTCTACCTAAAAGAAATTACCTAAAACATACCTTTTCAACTTTGGTGAATGTCTCATAATATTATCCTTTCTAGTTTCAAAATAGTTCACTAATTCAAGACATGTTAGAAAAAACAAGATCACAAAGCAATAAAATAAAACAAATGGGGAAATAAAACACAGAATATACACAATACAATAGAGATACAAATATACGTGGTTCACCGAGTGTGGGTTACGTCCACCAGATAAATTGCCAGGTCCTTCCTTTTTATTATACAACAAAATGAAGGGGTACAACCTACAACACACCCGTTATAACTTCCTCTTCTTTCCCTCACGGTATCCTCTCTCAGAATACACTATTCGCGATAATTCACAGCCGCAATAAAATTCCCTCATAAGAGAGGGTTTCCTTTTAGGGAAAAAAACCCGAAAATAACTTCTACCGTCATATATGTGACCTTATAATGAATAGTGTTGGACATAGTGTCAATGATGTATTGTCATTGATGTCAATAGTCGATATCATTGATGTGATGATAAGCATAGATTAAAGCTCAGGAGAGTTAACAAATGAATATCAAAGCTCAGAAAAGATGGTGTGCTAAAACTCAGTAGGTATGGCACAATGAAACTCAAATCAAATCAAGACTGTTGATGCACAATCGTCAGATCAGTGGCAGGGATGAATTGTGGAGAGCGAAAGAAGAATTAAAATACTCTCTAGTTACAATCCCGCAATTGGTCTAGATCGTCAGATCTCATAAACTCAAACATCTACGACTGTGTTTGATCCAACAAACGATCAGGTTAAGTCAGATTAAGTCGTGACCGTCGGATGTGCAATTGCTAGATCAATGGCAGGGATAGACTGCGGAGATCGTAATAAGTATTAAACATCGTGCTATTTCCAATCCCGCAACTAGTCAGGACCGTCAGATCTTAAGGCTTCAAAGATCGACGATTGTGATTGACTCACCAAAAATGCACAACATCAAATTATGGAGTTTGGGTGTCAAGTTAAATCACTCGCAAGTTGTGGTTCCGCAATCATCGTTGACCATTAATATGCTTCGAAGAGTTTGCATCGACCGTTAGATCAAATCAAGTGGAAGGATAGGATAAGAGAGGTAAAATATCTGTGATCACAATTATGCAAACTTACGTCAGTCGTCAGATCATTCTAAAGTGGAAGGACAAGATAAGCTAGAAGAAGGACCGTTGGATTTAAACCAAGGAAAAACTGCATCATAGAAATATCGAGTCATTGATCTAAAAACATGATCAACAAACAACATTAAGCTCGGGTTAAAAGTAGCGAGGAGGTTACTGTTCGGGGAATCTCACTTCAAAAGAATTGGAAACTTGAAAATTCGAAATACCTAAAGTCCCAAAATATGAAATGAATAAGGACCATTAGATCTAGAGGATATACAATGACCGTTGGATCAATGTTGTTGGTCAGTAGATCACCTCAACAATGACACATGGCATAATCAGATGATGACATGTGTCAAGAGGAAATTGGCTCATGCCATGTCAAGATGTGATGTCAATAAGTTACGTCACTCCGAGAGAATTACTTCAGGAGTTTCACCACCAAGAAATGTCAAAAGTCCCAAAGGATGAAGTTCCGAAGTCACTCTCAGTTGTCGATCTAAGATACCCTTTAGATACTATTCTGACCGTTAGATCAAGGATATGAATATGTGTCACATCGGGATATCTACGTCGACAGACCACGTCATCATTCCACATCAGCAAGGACACGTGGCACAGTCAGAGAATGACAATTGTCAAGTTGAAATCGATATTTCAGGTATGTGAAAATCACGAATCTGAGTGACACATGTCAACTATTCGACTCGTGACATGTCATCAAGTGACGTAAGCAAGTTACGTCACTCTGGGAGTTTTACTTCAAGATTTTAACCACTAGCAAATGACAAAAGCTCCGAAGTCCCGAAGGATGAAATCCTGAAGTAGATATGGTTCGTTTGATCTAAAGAAAACAACTTCGAGAGTATTCTCATCCGTCGATCTACTACAGTGGCAGGATAGTGTAAGCGGAAATGTTAACCGAAAGCAAGCGGTCTCCACTATATTATGACTTACCACAACAAGTGATCACTCCGGAGGAAAATGGAGTAGCGTCTATTCGAAACCTCCAAAGTCTCGAATGCCGAAATCCCGAAGTGGACATAGGTCGTCCAATTTGTAGACTACTTCAGCTACATTCTCAACCATTGATCAAAACACAGTGGAAGGATAGCGTAAGTATAATAGACGAAGTCACGAAGTAATATGTGGCCATCCATCTCAATGCTTGAATAAGACCCAACTGTTGGATTAAGCCTTGTAAGAATCAAATTTGACGATTGATCAATTTCTGCGAAATAAACGTAAACTATCCGATCTGTTCAGGAAATATGATTCAGAAGTTTTGAAAGGTTTCAAGTCTAAAAGTTCCGAAGGGCGAAGTTTCAAAGTTACGACAATCGTCCATTTCAGAAGGTTAAAATTGTGATCGTTGATTCACATAAGTTCTCAAGTGCTCGTTTGGCCTAGCATCTAGTCACCATTGTTGGTCATATGATATAAGACTTCTAAAAGGAAATTATAATGCATTGTTGTATTTGGTAAGCCCGTGGTTCTGTAACACTTAGTCACATGTAATGGTTTGAAGGAAGCACCTCCGCAAAATTCAGTTTCTGTGAAAATAACAGAGATTCGGGATCAAGTTTAAAGGATGAAATTGATCCATATGTGATCAATTTATGAAAAGCCTTCATAGTAAAGATAATAATCAATGATTATGGTTAAGTTAAACAAAGAGGTGCAATGGTTCAAAAACCAAGGGACACAATGTATCATTCTCACACCGTTTTGAATAATATATAAACGAGGAAGAGTGTTGAGAAAAAAAGTGTGTCCCTACAGTGCAAATCAGAAGATATATTAAATCACAGAAGCAGAGAGAGATGCATTAAATAATTGATACATAAGTTTTTCCAGATTCAAAAAATAAGGGTGGTTGGGTGGTGCAAGGGCAGGTTTGTGCCTGCAGAGGGAGTTGGTGCTTCCTTTTCAGTTGTAGCCAACTAAACAGGGGGTCGTTGCCTCCTACCAGTTGGTGCTGGTGAACAAGGGTGTGGGTGCATCTTGATTAGTTGGTGATGATAAAAAAGGAATAATATCTTCCTTCTATGTAACATGTAAAACAAATTTTGAAGTTAATAGAAAAGCGTTTGTGGTTTTTCCCATTTGGGTTCCATGATAAAATATTGTGTCAAAATTATGTTTTCATAAATAAAAGAAAATCGATAAAATTATTGTGTCACTGATTCACCCCCCACCTCTTAGTGACAAGATCTGATCCTTCAATTGGTATCAGAGCAGGTCTCTTCACAAAAGTTTTAAATCACTTGAAGATAATATACATCAGAATGGATCAGCATTTGAAGATATCATAAAAAATCCCCCTATTTAATGGTGAAGACTATGTCTTCTGGAGTGTTAGAATGAAAATCTATCTAATGTCCATTGGAATGGAAGTATGGACATTAGATGAAAAGGGATATGATGTTCCAAAATCCACGCCCATAGAAGAAGAAGACAAGAAAATTTTTGGGGAACATGCAAAAGCCTTAAACACACTACAAGTTGGACTGAGTAAGAAAATCCTTGCTAAGGTACTAAATTGTAATAATGCAAAACAACTCTGGGATAAATTGTAAACTATATATGTAGAAGATACCAAGGTTAAGAGGGCCAAACTACAGACTCTCAAAGTACAATATGAAGGCCTAAAAATGAAAGATGAGGAAAATATCTTTGAGTACTTCGAAAGAGTTGATAATATTATTAATTCAATCAGAGGATTAGGAGTAGAATTATCAGACAATGAGCTAGTTGAAAAAATTCTAAGAACATTACCTATTCTATACAATCCTAAAGTGTATGCTCTTGAAGATCGAGAAAATCTAGATAAACTCACCATGGATGAATTGTATGGAATCCTCACAACCTATGAGTTAATATTAGGTCACGAGATTCACTCACAAGTAGAGGCAACCTTCAAGGTACTCAAGAAAACAAAGAACTAGAAGCAGAAATTGCAATCCAACCATGACGAAGAATCTGATGTGGAAGAAGCAAATTTCATTAAAAAACTTCAGAAAGGATCAAGGAAGTACAAAGGCAAGTTTCCTTTCAAATGTTTAACTGTGGCAAGGTTGGCCATTTTTCAGCCAAGTGTCCCTATCCCAAGGATGACCCTGAAGATGAAGAAAACAAAATCAAACAGTACAAGAAAAAGGAAAAACCCAACTACAAGAAAAAGTTTTACAAAGGGAAAAAGAACTTTTACTCAAAAGAAGAAAACAACAGTTCATCAGAGTCTAACGACAGTGATGATGATGAAGTCTTTTTTCTAGGTATTGAAGAGTCTAATGATATAGAATACATTAAACATGAGAAAGAGTGAGAAGATGAAGCATAAGTTAATATGGAAGAAGAGCTTCTTAGTGCCTTGGATGAATTAAGAAAATACAAAACCAGATATAAACAACTGAAAAGTTTTGTAGTTGAACAAAAGGAAAAACATGAACAAAAAGAAGAGGATATGGAAAAACTCATGAGAAACCTGAAAAACCAAATCCTAGAAGCAAATAGGATCGAAGAAAGCCTAGAAAAGTCTCTTAAAGAAAAAAAAATAACCTACGAAAGAATGGAGGCATAAATAGTTCACCTAAGAAAAGAACTGGATACAAAACACATTCAAATAAGATATGAGAATAGCTCTAAAATATTGGATAAGATTATTACCACACAAAGGGATTCAGGTAATAAAAATGGAATAGGTTATTCTCAAGAAAAAAGCCAAGTCAACTCAAAATCTTATGCAGATGCTCTCCTTAGTACATTCAAGAAGAAAAATGAAGAGAAGACAAATAATGACCAGAACTCTAGAGGACTATTTCCACCCATCAAGAAGGAAAACAAGACAATACCAAAGAAGGTTTATCAAAACAAGTATCCTCGCATTTTCTTTGGTTATTGCTTTGCATGCTCTAATTTCAGACACAAAGCTATGAATTGTAGAGCATATAGAAGAAAAGATCTAAAGGTTAAGAACTATAACCTTAAAGATAAACAAGCAATAAATCGAGTTAAAATCTGAAACTATAACTCCTTTGCACCTCTCCAAGAAGGGGACCTAGAATGCTTCAGATGTCATATCTATGGACATAAGGCCATTAATTGCAGATTAATGGAATTTTCAAAACAAGCAAAGTTCATTAGAGAGCAAAAGAAACTTTGGAGAGAAAAAACATAAAAAAAAGGAATGTCTTATTGCCTTAAAAGCCCAAGATAAAGAAGACATTTGGTATGTTCACAGTGGATGCTCAAAACATATGATAGGTAACAAGGACAAGTTATTAGACTTAAATAAACAAAAGGGTAAAGTTACATTTGGTGACAATGCTTCAGGTAACATCCTTGGGAAAGGCACTGTGAGTTTGGGAAAAGACAAAGCCAAAAATGTGCTTCTTGTTGAAAAATTGAAACCTACTCTATTAAGTGTCAGCCAAACCTGTAATCAGGGGCACTTCTGCATCTTTGATTCCCATAAATGTGAGATTAGGAGAGAAGACATAGGAAAATTAGTTGGTACTGCTCCTAGAACTCCCAAAAATGTATATATACTAGATGCAAAATTGAATGAGGAATGCCATATAAATCTAGTAGATGAAAGTTGTCTATGGCATATAAGGTTGAGGCACATTAACTTTGACAATCTAGTAAAAGTCAACAATCTTGGTGCAGTAAGAAACTTGCCAAAGATCATAAATCCCTCAAATACTATGTGTAGACATTGTCAACTAGGGAAGCAAACTAGAATAAGGTTCAAACCAAAGAATACACAACCTCAAAACCTTTAGAGCTTGTTCACACTGACCTATGTGGACGTACAAGGACCAAGAGTTTTCAAGGAGAGTCTTACTTTATGTTGTTCATTGATGATTTTACTATAATGGGTTGGATATGTTTTCTCAAAGAAAAATCAGAAGCACTTAACAAATTAAAAGCCTTTAAAACCCTTGTTGAAAATGAAAAGGAGACAAAAATCAAATGTCTTAGATCAGACAATGGTGGTGAGTTCACCTCAAAAGAGTTTGATCTCTTCTGTGAAACCCATGGAATAAAAATACAATTCTCTGCTGCCAGAACACCTCAGCAAAACGAGATTGCTGAGAGAAAGAATAGACCAGTTCAGGAGGCTGCAAGGACTATGGTCAATGAAGCAAAATTGTCTGATGGATATTGGAGGGAAGTTGTAAGAAAAACAATATGCATATAGAACAGAGGTCAGATTAGGGTTAATAGTGATAAGACTCCTTATGAACTATGGTTTGGAAGATCTCCATCGGTAAAATACTTCAAGGTATTTGGAAGTAAATGCTACATCAAAAGACTTGATGAGAATCTTGGAAAATTTGATGCCAAACATGATGAAGGTATTTTTCTTGGATATGATTCTAACAAGAAATCATACATATGTTACAACATTAGATCACATAAGATTGTTGAGAGTGTAGATGTCAAGGTGGATGACCTAAAAACGTTAAGTATCAAAAATCAAGAGACTATACTTGAAAGTGAAGATGAAGATGATGATGGGACAATTGGCACACAAGTAGAAGAAGTAGAAGAGAATAAAGAAATGGAAGATGATGATATGCATACGAGTGAAGATGAAGAAAATATTCAAGAAGATATAAGAGAGGAATTCCCAAGAAGAGACACAAAGACACCCTCAAGAATGACTCAAAAGAATCATCCTGAAGAACTGATTATTGGAGATATGAATGATGGAGTGCACACAAGAAGACAAATATTGTATCAAACATAAATAGGATTGTTGTCACGTATTGAGCCCAGCTTAATCAAAGATGCATGTAAAGAAGAGAATTGGGTTAAAGCTATGAATGAAGAATTGGACCAAATTGAAAAAAATCAAACTTGGGAACTAGTTCCAAGACCAAAAAACAAAAATGTCATTGGAACTAAATGGGTGTATAAAAATGAAATGAATGAGAATGGACAAGTAATCAGAAACAAATCCAGATTGGTCTGTAAAGGGTATTCTTAGGTTGAAGGAGTAGACTATGAAGAAACCTTTGCACCTGTGGCCAGATTAGAGGCAATTAGGATGTTCCTAGCTTTCTCCAGCTACAAAAAATTTAAAGTATACCAAATGGATGTCAAGTTAGCATTTCTCAATGGAAACTTAGAAGAGGAAGTCTATATTGAGCAACCGGAAGGATTTCAATTAAATGACAAAGGATACTATGTCTGTAAACTAAAGAAATCACTCTATGGGCTAAAACAAGCACCTAGAGCATGGTATGCAAGGTGATATTCTTATTTACAAAAACAAGGCCTCAAAAGGGGATCATCATACAACAATATTTATTTCAAAATTATTGGTAATAACATAATTATTGTGGAAGTATATGTTGATGATATTATATTTGGCAGTGATGATGAAAAAATGAGCAAGGACTTTGCTAGGATGATGCAACAAGAATTTGAAATGTCCTTGCTTGGTGAACTGGAATTCTTTCTTGATTATAAATAATACATTCCAAAAGCGGATTCTTTATCCATCGGTCTAAGTATGTTAAAGATATGCTTAAGAGATTCTAGTTAGAAGATTGCAAACCTGTTAGTACACCTATGATAGTTGGATGAAAACCAAGCAAGGATGATGAGTCCAAAGCTGTAGATCCAAAACACTATAGATCAATGATTGGGATCTTTCTCTATGTAACAACTTACAAACCTGATGTCAAGCAAGCTGTTGGGATGGTGGATATATTCCAAGCAGCACCAAAGGAGAGCCATGTTCAAGCTGTAAAAAGAATCTTTAGGTATTTGAAAGGAACCATAGATCTTAGTTTGTGGTACCCTAGAAAGGATTCATTCACTTTAAAAACCTATTCAGATGTTGATTGGGAAGGTAGTGTAGATGACATAAAAAGTACAAGTGGAGGAGCATTCTTTTTGGGAGAATCATTGGTAGCTTGGATAAGCAAGAAACATTCCTCAATTTCATTGTCTAGCACTGAAGCTGAGTATATTGCAGTAGCAGAATGTTGCAGACAAGTGGAATGAATGAAGCAAACCTTACAAGAGATAAAAATAGTATTTGAAGAACCCACTACTATCCACTATGATAATACAAGCGCGATAAGTCTCTCCAAGAACCCTGTTCAACACTCAAAATCAAAACACATTCCAATAAAATACCACTATCTAAGAGATTGGGCTGAAAATAAGAACATTAACTTGTAATATGTTCCAACACAAGAACATGTGGCAGATATTTTCACAAAACCTTTAAGCAGAGATGTATTTGAATATCTCAGGAAAAAATTTGGAGTAATTCTTCTTCCAATATAAATATCTCAAGAAAATAATACATCAGTTGGCATCTATTCAGGGGGAGACAACAATCAACGTCAGAAGGAGTCATTCAATTATGATAGGAAAAGTGTGATTGCAAGAGGAGATACCAATGGTCAAGACTCTGATCAAAAGTATTTAGACAGACAGATCATAGGAGAAGAAACCCTTTGCCATTGATGTCAAAAGGGGAGATTAACTTTAGAGGAGAGAAGCATCATCATAGGGGGATATTGTGTATGAAGTTTGTTAGTCACCATCAATGACAAAGGGGGATATTGTTGGACATAGTGTCAATGATGTATTGTCATTGATGTCAATAGTCGATATCATTAATGTGATGATAAGCAGAGATTAAATCTCAGGAGAGTTAACGAATGAATATCAAATCTCATAAGAGATCGTGCGTTGAAACTCAGTAGGTATGGAGTGATGAAACTCAGATCAAATCAAGAACGTTGATGCACAATTGGCAGATCAACGACAGGGATGAATTGCGGAGAGTGAAAGAAGAACTACAATACTCGCTAGTTACAATCCCACAATCGGTCTAGATCATTAGATCTCATAAAATCAAACATCTACGACTGTGGTTGATCCAACAAATATCAGATTACGCCAGATTAAGTCATGACCATCAGATGCACTATTGCCAGATCAACGGTAGGAATAGATTGCAGAGATAGTAATAAGTATCAAACATCGTGCTATTTGCAATCCCGCAACTAGTGAGGATCATCAGATCTTACAACTTCAAAGATCGACGATTGTGGTTGACTCACCAACAACACACAACTTCAAATTACGGAGTTTGGGTGTCAAGTTAAATCACTCGCAAGTTGTGGTTCTACAATCATCATCGACTGTTAATTTTCTTTGAAGAGTCCACATCGACCATTAGATCAAATCAAGTGGAAGGATATGATAAGCAAGGTAAAATATCTGAGATCACAATTATGAGAACTTCCTTCAGCCGTCAGATCATTCTAAAGTGGAAGGACATGATAAGTTAGAAGAAGGATCGTTGGATTTAAACCAAGGCAAAACTGCATCATCCAAAGATCAAGTCATTGATCTAAAAACATGATCAACGAACAACATTAAGTTTGGGTTAAAAGTAGCGAGGAGGTTATTGTTCGGGGAAACTCAATTCAAAAGAATTCGCAACTTGAAAAGTTGAAATACCTGAAGTCCCAAAATTCGAAATGAATAAGGACCATCGGATCTGGAGGATATACGATGACCGTTGGATTAGGGTTTTTGGTCAGCAGATCACCTTAGCAAGGACACATGGTAGACCACATCAGAATACCAAGTCAGCAAGTACACATGGCATAATCAGATGATGACATGTGTCAAGAGGAAATTGGCTCGTTCCATGTCAACACGTGACGTCAATAAGTTATGCCACTCCGGGAGAATTACTTCGGGAGTTTCACCACCAAGAAATGTCAAAAGTCTCGAAGGATGAAGTTCTGAAGTCACTCTCAACTATCGATCTAAGATACCCTTCGGATACTATTCTGACCATTAGATCAAGGATATGAATATGTTTCACATCGGGAG
The DNA here is from genome assembly GCA_009831015.1 of Picea engelmannii. Lineage (NCBI taxonomy): Eukaryota > Viridiplantae > Streptophyta > Pinopsida > Pinales > Pinaceae > Picea > Picea engelmannii. The sequence goes on from ML785249.1 coordinate 799,508, forward strand.
ATCTACGTCGACAGACCACATCTTCAAGAAACTGTGGCAAACCACGTCAGCAAGAACATGTGGCACAATCAGAGAATGACAAGTGTCAATTTGAAATCAATATTTCAGGTACGTGCAAATCACGAATCTGAGTGACACGTGGCAGATACTCGGCTCATGACATGTCATCAAGTGACATAAGCAAGTTACATCACTCTGGGAGTTTTACTTCGAGAGCTTCACCACTAACAAATGACAAAAGCTCCGAAGTCCCGAAGGACGAAATCCCAAAGTAGATATGGTTCATCCGATCTGAAGAAAAAAAAATTGGGAGTATTCTCATCCATCGATCTACTACAGTGGAAGGATAGTGTAAGCGGAAATGTTAACTGACAACAAGTGGTCTCCACCGTATTCTTGTTGGTTGTGGAGCCTGATTATCTTCCTGATTTAGAGGTCTTTTACTTTCAGCCATGTTTATACCCCATGAAGTGTTTACACCCCAGAAGTATGTACACTCTTCCACGCGGGGGAGTGCATAGAGGGGGTACCCCCTCTATGGGGTCCAAGGGGGCTATCCCCCCGGCTAGGGGGTCTGGGGGCAAGCGAGCCCCTGAAGAAAAAATTTCCTTGTAAAAGTATATTGTAATTTCATTGTAAATCTAGACCGTTCATTATAAGGTCACAGATCTAACGATAAAGATTATGTTAGGGTTTTTTTCCCTAGAAGGCAACCCTCTTTTATGAGGGAAATGTATTGCGGCTATGTATGTTGGCGAGTATTGTATTCTGAGAGAGGAGACTGTGAGAGAAAGAAGAGGAAGTTACAACGAGTTTTGTTGTAGGTTGTATCCCTTCATTTTGATGGATAATAATAAAGAAAGGACCTGGCAATTTCTCTGGTGGACGTAGCCCACACTGGGTGAACCACGTAAATCTGTGTCTCTCTTGTATTGTGTATATTTTGTGTTTTATTTCCGCATTTGTTTTATTTTATTGCTCCGCGGTCCTGTTTTTCTAACAATTATGACTTACCACAACAGGTGATCACTCCGGAGGAAAATGGAGCGACGTCTATTCGAAACCTCCAAAGTCTCGAATGCTAAAATCCCGAAGTGGACATGGGTCGTTTGATCTGTAGAATACTTTGGTTGCATTCTCAACCATCGATCAAAACACAGTGGAAGGATAGCGTAAGTATAATAGACGAAGTTGAGAAGTAATCTATGGCCATCCATCTCAATGCTTGAATAAGACCTAGTTGTTGGATTAAGCCTTGTAAGAATGAAATCTAACAATTGATCAGTTTCCGAAAAATAAACATAAATCGTTCGATCTGTTCGGGAAATCTGATTCGAAAGTTTTGAAAGGTTTCAAGTCCAAAAGTTTTGAAGGGAGAAGTGTTGAAGTTACGACAGTCATCCATTTCATAAGGTTAAAATCGTGACCGTTAATTCACATAAGTGCTCAAGTGCTCGTTTGGCCTAGAATCTGTTCATCATTGTTGGTCATATGATATAAGAGTTCTAAAATGAAATTATAATACATCGTTGTAGTTGGTAAGCCCGTGGTTCTGTAACGCTTGGTCACATGTAATGGTTTGAAGGAAGCACCTCTGCAGAATTCGGTTTCTGTGAAAATAACAGAGATTCAAGATTGAGTTTAAAGGATGAAATTGATCCATATGTGATCAATTTACGAAAAGCCTTCACAGTAAAAATAATAATCAATGATTATGGTTAAGTTAAACAAAGAGGTGCAATGGTTCAAAAACCAAGGGACACAATGTATCACTCTCACACCATTTTGAAGAATATATAAACGAGGAAGAGTGTTGAGAAAAAAAGTGTGTCTCTGCAGTGCGAATTAGAAGATATATTAAATCACAGAAGCAGAGAGAGATGCAGTAAAGACTTGATACAATTTTTTTTCCAGATTTAGAAAATAAGGGTGGTTGGGTGGTGCAAGGGCAGGTTGGTGCCTATAGAGGGAGTTGGTGCTTCCTTGTCAGTTGTAGCTGACTAAACAGGGGGTCATTGCCTCCTACCAGTTGGTGCTGGTGAACAAGGGTGTGGGTGTATCCTGATTAGTTGGTGTTGATAAAAAAGGAAGAATATCTTCCTTCTATGTAACATGTAAAATAAAATTGTAGTTAATAGAAAAGCATTTGTGGTTTTTCCCATTTGGGTTCCACGATAAAATATCGTGTCAAAATTATGTTTGCATAAATAAAAGAAAATTGATAAAATTATTGTGTCATTGATTCACC
>ML785249.1:828236-860892 GCA_009831015.1 Picea engelmannii
TTTCATCATCTTGAATTTTTTGTATTCTACAATATACCTCAATCTGACGTATCCAATTATCTAGTTTCTCAGCATTAACTTCTCCATTGTATATTGGCAATTCAAATTTTATATCAAGATTTAATGAAGGAATTTGTGAAGGAATTTACCATGTCCCTTTGGAGAGTTTGGAAGAGGTCTTGAACTGGTAGAAGAAGAAGAAGAAGATGGAGGAGAGGGTGGTGGAGAAGCACCATTCCCTCCATTTCCATTTGGAGTTTGATCACCACTGCTTCCCTTATGCTTTGAAGGATTGGAGCCTTCACCTTGCAACAATGCATTCCTTTCCATCAAGATATTCATCATCTCTCTCATCTCCATGACAACCTTTTTGAGATCTTCATCTTCTACAGGAACACGTTCATGACTTTCTTCATGAGCCATACTTGGTGAATGTCTCCTTGAAACTTGCGGTGATTGTATATGCTTCCTCCTTGAAGGATGAGAACTTGGCTCCACAAGTTGACCTTCTCCTCTTGTGATTTTCAACCTTGTGAGCATCAGAAACAAAACACTTGCAAACAATCAAGTCTTCAAAAACCAGTGCTCTGATACCAACTTGATCTAAAAATGAAGAAGACTTGAAATCTTGAAATTATTTGCAAGTAAAGTTAATGTGTTAAAAGAAAATGGATCAACTTTGCAACACATTAATTAAAGGATTAATCATTCAAGATACAAATAAACAACAACATAATCAATGAACCTAAGCACATAAACACGGCAATTGATAAAGGAGTTCACCCCTCTCTTGGGCTACATCTCCTGGTCCAACTTCCAATGGATCATTATTATTAATTGTTCAAAGTGCTCAAAAACATGCCTTACAATGCTCAAATTGACCAACAAACTGCTCCAATGGCTTCAGAGCGTCCAAAAACCCCTAGCTGGGCTTTTTCGGCACCTCGTTTGGCCAAAAAACAAACAAGTTATGCTTCTTGGAAGTCCCTCCTTCAAGCCTGTTGTCTCTGCATCTACAAAACACACCCTTGTTTCATGAACCTAGCACACACGCTTATTTAAGCACAAAAACCTGGCACTGGGCGCAACCGTGCCAACGGTGCAAACTGTAGGATGGTTATGGGCGCGCCAGCCCCTAACCGCCTAGCACTCGGGCACATGAGGGTCTTTCATAAGACCGCGCACATAAACAAAAGGGATAACCGTTTATAGGCAAATAAATCCATTACAAGTGGCGGGTCATTCCAACCGTTTTTAAACCACAATTTTAAAAAACCAAATGCGTGCACCCATAGTACAAAGGGTATGGTCATATGTTTCAAAGCACATAACCGTGGGTCGGGGCTAAGCCCCGGCCCAACCCCCCGCCATTTACAACATAACTTGACTTTAAATACATTAAAAGGCATATGGTTAATAAGAACCACCGTGTGGGCTAGTGGTAGCCCACACTCTACCAAAGCATGGAGCCAAAGGGGAGGTCCGGGGTTCGACCCCCACAGACCCATAAAATTTTGATTAACAAACCAACAACCAATACCGGGGTGCCACGTGGTAGCCCATGACTGGGCCACGTGGCACCATACCATTGACAAAAAATGATGCCACGTGTCACAACCTAATTCGACCACATCTGCCAATCAACAACTGCCATGTCATCACATGCCACATCAGCGTACGGTCATACGGCCCTGCCACGTCAGCCTGTACGGACTGTACAGTCAGCGTCCCTTTTTTTGCCTGTTTGACGATTCGAACAGATCGTGATATCTCTCGCTCCCGACGTTCGTTTGAGACGAAACGAGTTGCGTTGGGTTCACAATGACGAGGCCTACGCTCTCGATCAATTTGAAGCAATTCCGAGCACTTTGAATTTTTGAGCAAAATTTGATCCCCTGATCACTTCGAATAATAATTTCATTTCAATGAGGTTGAAGAATTTTGTAACCTTTGACATCTTCATAATAACCAACAAATATACACTTCACTTTTAGGCCGTAAATATTTCCTTTTCTCATCAGAAATGTGAGTCCATGCTACACTACCAAATACATGGAAGTGGCTTACATCTGGCTTAATTTTATTCCATGCTTCTTCCAATGCTATATTTTTTAGAGCCTTAGTGGGAGTGTTATTTACTATGTAATTTGAACAATTAATGGCTTATGAAAAATAATTAAGACTCGATCCCTTAGATTGGATCATACAATTAGCCATTTTTTTAATGTGTGATTCTTTCTCTTAGCAACACCATTTTTTTGTGGTGTATATGGAACAGTGTGTTGCATTTGGATTCCTTGCGCAGTGAAATAACTTGTAAAATTGTTGTTCACATATTTGCCTCCATGATCTTTTACCTTTGAAGTTGATGTCCCGATTTTTTTTCTACAAGGGCCTTGTAGGCCAAATTGTTTTTTAAACACATCGCTCTTAAGTTTTGAGAAGTAAAACCAAGTGCCTCTAGAAAAGTAATCAATGAAAGTTAATAAATACTTGAACCCAAAAAAGGAGGAGAAGGTGGACCACACAAGTCACTATGAACAAGCCGTAAAGGGGCCAAGGCATGCCAAGAGGCATGTTTATCAAAATTGTACCGATGATGTTTGTCGAGAACACAACCGACACAAACACCAACTTTGCAAGAAACAAGAGGAAGACTATTCACAATATTTTGATTACATAGTTGATGCAATGAACGATATTATAGATGACCAAAATGCTCATTCCAAAGTTTTTTCAAGTCATTTCTCTGAGCAACAAAAACTGATGGAAAATATGATGACCCAAAGTTGTCAAACTTGTACAACCTAGTAATATCATCAACAATTCCAGTTGCGAGAACATGCTTATGATCTTTTAGATCCTTGATGACAAATTGGTGAGGTGAAAAATCTATGGTTTTACCTTCACCTAAATGAGTGATTTGATATATTGATAGAAGGTTGCAGGAAAGACTTGGAACACATAATACATCATTGAAATTACCATTATCTACTTGAATTGTTCCAAACTCTACAACACTAAGAGATCTATCATCACCAACAAATATTTTCTTGGTGGTACATTCATTTAGAGCAAAAAATATGACTTTATCCTTAGCCATATGATAAGATGCTCCAGAATTAATAAGCCACTCATCATAAGAAGAAGTAGAATTTGGATTGAAGGAGAAACCATAAGCATAAAGTGCATGTCCATGAGAAGAAGAAGAATCAATATTTATGTCATGCTTCTTCATCACTGCTTCTAAAGTTGCCATCTTCTTACAACATTGTACTCCTCATGACCATCTTTCCCACAAAATTTGCAATGTTTGTCACCAGTCTTCTTACTTCTATATTTTTCTCATTTGTCAGCATTAGGAGCAAAAGTTGGCGGAGAGGGTTTAGAACCCTTGTTTTTTTTATTGTTGTGGTGAGGATGTTATTTCTTTGGATTCTTGGATTTATCTTTCTGCTATCCACTAAGGCTTTGTTGGATGTACTTGCAGTGCTAATCAATCCAAGTTGTAGAATCTTATATTTCTCTTGAATCAGAGCATCACAAAAGGACTCAAGAGAGGGTTTTTTATAAGCACTCCCTAGAGATTCTCTGGTGGAATAAAAGGTAGATACAAAATAGAATATGCACTACCAATCTTAGCAACAATAACATATATGCATTGATCTTCCAACATATATATTTTTCATTCTACATATAAAAGTTTAAGTGTTTTGAACTTAGATAAGTAATATTTAATGCAAGAAAAATCATTTGGACTTAAACTCGTTAACTGATTTTCCAACTGGTGGGCTTGAATAATATTGTGTTTACCAAACACAATTTCAATATTTTCCCAAGCATCATCGAGGTCATCAATTCTCGAAATGTGAAACCTTAAATCATGAGAGTGTTGGACTTCGATAGTCATTATACCAAAACCCGCAAGTGTTAATCTTCGCCATAATCGCCATAGTTAGAATCCACACGAGGGGGTTAGCCCATGTCGTGAAACTCGCGTGAAGTGTTGAACCCATTGTCCAACAATCTCCCCCCCAACACATGTTGCGTGAGTTTCGAACTTGAGACCTGTTTCTCTTATAGAAATTGTTGGACTCTGATTGTCATTATACCAAAACCCGTAGGCGTTAATCTTCACTACAATCTCTAGAGTTAGGATCCACGAGAGGGGGTTAACCCATATCTCGAAACTCGCAGGAAGCGTTGAACCCAATGTCCAACAAAGAGATGGACATTTCGATCATTCCACATGCTTCATCATTCTTATTGTCCCATTTGACTTTATTTTCATCATTAGTGGGTTCTAGTTCTTTCCCCAAGGTAATATGATACAATCCTTTACTTCTTAATACATCCTCCATACGAGATTTCCATGAGAAGTAGTTGGTATTGGTAAGAAAAATATCACTAGGAGATTCCATATAAAAATATGAAAGTAATGGTCTGGATGGAAATATCTCAAAAAAATGGGTTATTTAAGAAAAACAACACTAAAAACAGACTTTGGATGTGAAAGTGATGCCCTATTGAAAAAAGGCATAAACGGTAACAAAAGAGCCACATGGCAAGTAGAAGTTGACCCACGTGGTGATACCCCTCCTTTTAGTAAACTCACTTTTACAAATAAGTTGTTGATGAAGTGACCCACTTTTATAGAATAAGTGAGGATCATTTTTATAATGAAGTTACTTTATAAATGAAAGTTACATGCAAAAATAAATAACTTAAAATAAAATATTAAAGCTATTTATATTGATTCACTTTTATAATTTAAGTGAAATACACTTTACAATAGATGCATGAAGTTTTCAAAAAGAGTAACAAAAAAGAGACTGAACTCAAGACCTCTTACTTAATAAAGCAACTTTTAACCAAGTGAGCTAGTGTAAAACATATTATATTGTTTAGAAGGAGGATTGGGGTTGTTGTTGTTGTTGTTGTTGTTGAAGAATACGGCCTTGGAGAGTGTGCTCATAAAAAAATGTTTTCACTCAAGAAAAAAAATATCACTTCTCAATGAGAACAAGGGTTAGATCTTAGCTTACCCAGAAAATGCAAAATTTCTCCATATTTTTTATTTACTGAGATCGCACAGAGCGCACAACAAAGAGCATATGAAAACAAGAAAACCCTTTCCGGTTTGTTTATGATTTGATGAGATTGCACAAAGCGTGGGGAAAAGATCATACACAAATCGAAAAGAGTAGCAACCTGGAAATAAAAAAACATAAAACCAAAATATTATCTCTACAAAAATGTAAAAGGGCGTATTTAGGTTTTATACCTCCGAATCTGACCGAAATGGTCATATATTGGGACAATGGAAACCCTTTTGAGTGAAATGAAAGGCATTTATAATTGAAACGGACTCTTAGGACGCAATGGAATAGTCCTCTCATCTCAAAAATGTATGGAAATGACAGAAACCAAAGATGCAGCAACACGACTTCACAATCTCTATCTACAACGAGAGTGTGTCTTCAAATGCGCTCAGATTCCATGTTAGGTGACGCGGGTATTCCAACAGAGGGGGAACATCTTCAATAACCATTCACACAACCAGATAAAAGATCAACACACTGATGTTTTGACATTTTAAAACCCATATGGGGAAACATCCACAACCCCGACCAACATGGCCACTTGGAGCAATTTATTAATGCAAAAGAAAAATATTACATAGATATTTACAAGAGAGTTTCTCACAATTGATCATCGTAAAATGGCCCTCCATGATATTTCAATAGAGATCATGGACCAATCAAGTGTTAAGCAATGAATCAATGTAATCATTAAGATCGAGGAGAATATGAACCTTTGAATGACTCTATGTCAGGAACATATAGTGACTGTCAGATTAACTAAATACAAATGCATACTAAAGAAACACACTGAGAAACACACGCTAAACTAAGTTGATATTAACTAAATCCTAAGTGTCTAAATATCCTAACAAAAGGAATTATCCAATGCAACTTTGAAGGAGGTACTACTTAAACGAAGAAAACAACTCAAGGCATGGAAAACAAAGAAAATAATGATTTGAATCAAACATGTAGAAATCAAGCCAAAATGAATTGCGGAAATAAAAATGACAAAAAACAAATTATTTATTTACAAATTAGTTATCCATATGACAACTAACTAAAGTATCATTTCAATAATTGGTTATTGACATGAAGGAGGTATAATTCTCCTTTAAGATTTTGTAGTATATGCATGCCCAGACCAAGCAAACAGGTAGAAATCAAACAGGTAGAAGTCAAGCAAAAATGAAATGTGGAAATAAAAACAACAAAAACAATAAAAACCAAATTATTTATTTACAAATTAGTTTTACATATGGAAACTAATTGAAGTATTATTTCAATACTTAGTTATTGACAGGAAGGCGGTCTACTTATCCTTTAATATTCTATAGTATATGCATGCCCAAACCAAGCATTTCCACCACCAAGTGAGGACCAAGCCATAACTGTTGGAATTTGGAATGTTTCCCTTTGTCTACATGTGGCTTATCCCATTTTAGAACTAGATCTCCCACTTGAAATTCCTTTTCCCCAACAGACTTTATGTCGAACCATATTTTGATAGTTTGTTGATGAACATTAAATTTCTTCTTTGCTCTCTCTCTCTCTCTCTCAATTTAAGTAGAGAGTCAAATTGTCTTTGAATAATTGGGAATTTTTTCCATCGCGAGGTCTAGAATAATTGAAGAGAAGGAAAGAAGATAGTTGGGGAAGGTTGACTTCTTTCCCGTAAATGATGAAGTAAGAGAATGTCCCTGGAGAGGATTTGGGATTCACTCTATCTACCTAGAGAGCATCTGATAATGTGGTGTGTGAATTCCTTCGATGGAAAACTATGGTTCATTTCATAATATGCTTCAAGTTTTTGTTAGTGGACTCAACCACACCATTTACCTAGGGTAAATAGTTAGCTACATATCTTAAGATGATCCCTTTATCTAAAACAAACCCAGTCAAACTTAAGGAGGAAAAATGTGTAGTGTTATCAAGAACAAGAGTAGTTGGCACCCCAAACTTGGTAATTAGATGTTCCTCCAAAAAGTTGATTATGACCTCTTCATTTACCTTTGTCAACGGTGTAGCCTCGATCCATCATTTGAAAGAGTCAGTTGTGGTTAGGATATATGGGTATTTCTTTGAAGAATGAGGATTGATTTATCCAATGATGTCTAACTTCGACTATTCAAATGGCTCTTCAACAATAACAGGTTGTAAAGGGAATGCAGGTTTCTTTTCATGGCCAACACAATTTTGGAAAATTTTACATCTTCGATCATAAGCATGTGCATTTTTGAAAACTATGGGCCAATAATAACCATCTCTTAGAATCTTATGTGCAATGGTTTTACTAACAAAATTTCCTCCTGTTGGTCCATCATGTAGCTCTGAGAGAACTTTATCAACATCGTGTTTTTCAAGGCATTGGAGAAGTACACCATCAAAGTTATTTATGAATAAGATGTCATTGATGAGATGGTATTGATAATATTTGAGCCTTAATACTCGCTTCTCTTTGGAGTTTAAGTAATCAGGAGAGGTCCCATGCTGCAAGTATTGCTTAAGATCATTATACCAAGAATCATTTTGTGCATGAACAAAGAATAATGGAAACTCATTTTTCCATCCTTATTCATGTTGATCCATCGGATCCATTTCTTTATCTGGTAACTTACAATAATCCTAGCCTTTGACAATGGTGGTAGGTTTAAATTCTAGATCATATTCCTGCACATAAGTCATCAAGTTTTCTCTCTCCAAATTATTTCTAGAAAAATAGTCACCTCACAACTGGGTGAGGCACTATTAATTTGGTGTGGTTCGTAAGTATGTAGGGCCTGAATTGTTCTTAAGTAAAGACATCTAGTGGTAAGAAAAGGTTCCCACTTTGTGTGAAAAATGGTCTTTAGTCGATCAGATTTGACTACAAGAACCTGAATGTAGCTTGAAAATATGTCTAATAAAGAAAACATCTTTTATCTCAAGATGAGATGAAGTATCTATTCCATCATAGGAATAGGATAATTATCCTTGTCATATGCCTATTTTAAGTTATGGAAATGTACACATAGCCTAATTTCACTTGAATTCTTCCTTACATGCATAAAATTAGATACCCACATTGAATGATGTACTTTTAAAAATAATCCTAGCATCCAAGAGTTTTTTTTATTCTTTATGAATAAGAGGCTCTTGAGTAAGACTTACCTTACACCTTTTTTTGTTGAAAAGGATTCTCACCTTATTTGATAGGCATGACATGATGAATGATGTGTGTGTTATAGATCTTGATATCTTCATAAATTTAGGCAAAAATATCTTTATAATTTATGAATAAGTCAACAAAGGTGTGTAACATCCCCATAAATTATAATGTAATTGTGCAAATGCAATTTAGGCTAGTGAGATGATATGTTTTGGGTTGGAGAGCTTGTACAGATTGATATGGCCAAGGGTCGAGCTATGTAAAAATGTACATTAAAATCATTAACAAAAATAAATCATTAGTTGCAATATGAGAGGGATGGTAATGATGAGGGGCTATGATTCCACAAGAGAGGGGGATAAAGGAGGTCCAAGGGATTTTACATTCCTTGTAATCCAATCCATTGTATTATTAATTTTTATCTCATTAGAATTATCAAAGGAAGCATTAAATACATGTAAGAGTGGTTGGTGGGAAATTTCATCTCACTAATTTATGACATCATGGGTTGAGTACAACCACTTTTTGGGAGATGTGAGAGTCAAATATTGCATGAGAGAAAAGGAAATTTGAATGTGTTTTTGGGGTAGCTTTTGGAAGAGGTTTTTGGATCGCAAGAGAGAGATGGGATGTAGGAAAAGATCACCATATATTATGTGTATGAGAACAACCATGAGAGGGTTGAGTTTATGCTGAAAATGTGGGTTGTGTTCTTGTAATATAGGATGTAAGCATATAAGTGTGTTTCCTATTGAGGAAACCAGTCAAGATACTTGAGAAGGTTGTTGTACGCACTCCTTGAATAACTAAAAAATTGTAGAGTTCCTAGATGAGAGATTTCCTTGCCAACCTTGTGTTGGAACCCTAGAGGGAAGTGGGAAAACTTGAGGGATTACATGGCAGAGAAGGGGATCCCATTCCTTGGGTTGTGTAGGTTGAGGGGAAAGAGATTTGTTGGTTCATAAATGTTTTTGGAGTAAAAACCTGGGTTTTGGGTTGTTGTGTGTGGACAGTGGACAACCAAGAGGGAAAAACCTCCTTGTGGACTCATAGCCCCAGCTTGGGGCTGGCTTGTGATTGAGAGTAATGGAATAACTAGCTTAAGGTTGGGAGGAACATCCTTCATACACAACCGGCTGGTTCTCCCATTAAAAGATAATTATTATGTTCTATTTTGTTATGTTAATTTCGTCATCTAATTGTTTTATGTGAATGTTGTGTTTTCTTAGTAGATGCATTCATGCTTTTATAATTGTTGTTAGTTGCATGCAAAATTCTAGGCATGTTTCCCTTGTTAAATTTTATTTGCATCAAGGCATTTTACTCTGCTTTTAGCAAGTTGGGTATGTTACAAGGTGTATTTTTTTGTTTAGGTGCAACATGTTCCCAAATTGATAACCTTTAGGTTTTTAGGAGTTCTCGTATTTATTAATGTGCACATCATAGTAGGGATATTCATTTTCACATTGACAACTAACCTAAATTTTGATTGTGCATCAAATAATTCCTCTAAAGTCGATACACATTTCAAAAAAAGATTCCCTTTGAGGTTATATGTTCCATTATTTCACTCTAGGAGGGCCTTCTCATGTTATTCATTATCAATGACAGTGTCTTTAAAGGTTCTAGCATTGGTGAGAAACTCTATTATTTGTGAATCATCATTGAACACTCTCCAGTTCATGATGTTGTCTAGTACTAATGGTCTGAAACGTAATTCAACAAAAAATCCATTATTCAATGGAGTAAATCTCGATTCTACATTAGCAAAAGTGTCTACAATAGCTTTATGTGGGCAATTAATGGAAGTTATATTAAATGCATCAAAATAATTAATCAATAAACATACCTATTGCTAGTATCCTTTGAGATGAGGGGAAAAACAATGTATATAACTATTTACCTATCTGACAATGATTTCTAAATCACCAAAAAAATTAAGCATTTAACCTTAAAGTCTATGGATTTATTCAAACCTTGGATCAAGGCTTCATATTCTTCTATGTTATTGGTGCATTTAAGTTCTAAACAACAATATATCATAGTTTTTCACTTCAATAGGTCTATCAGAATGCATCTCGCCTTTTCTCCCTCTTGTGACTTGGATCCATCAAAGTAAAGAGTCCAAATGTTAGTTTCTAAATCAATGTTAGTTGAACTAGTGCTATTTATTTATACTATATTACTAGAATTGTCATGAGTCTGAGTGGAGTGAATGATATCATAATGCTTGTTTGTTTATAAGGATGATTGTTGAGTTACATAGCAACTATAGTCAATTTCTGAAAAACAATTACCCAATATTGAATGAGAAAAACGAATAGGTTCATTATGACCTTCCATCTATGTTATGGTATGCTTCATATGGGATTCACTGCCCACTTTATTTGATTTGTCCTTCCTTTGTAAGGAAACCACATATGAGACCAATCAGTTGCAAAGTAACCTTGTAGTGTTTGAGACCAATCCTTTCTCAACAATAAACCTATGCTTTTGAAATGCCAACTACCACAATGTCAATAACTTTGCTAACTCTAGGATCTAACGCTAACTTGATCATAATTTTTTTTAATTTCCCCATAACCTTGATGTCACGTATATCAAATTGAATGATCCTAGTTGTGCATTTAGTAGGTACAACATTAATATTTTGGTAGACAGAGTAAGGAATTACATTAGAAGATGTGCATGAATCTATCAAACAATTATGCACATTGTTATTATAGATCTCAAAGGTTAGGAGGAAAGGAGGAGTTTGAGATATGTGTGTGTGTGTGTGTGTGTGTGTTCCATAGATGGTTGCATTAATGTTGGCTTTTAGTATAGTCTTATCCTCCTACTTAGTCTTCGTGGTTTTAGGCATGTTATTTGTAGCAACAATGGTTCTCTGTTGTGAACTGGAAAGAGGCTTGAATGTGTTGAGAATTAAATCTCTTTGTTGTAGAAGAGTACATATGTCATACATAGAAACATTTTTTTAGTATTTTTCATATCCTCTATGACATTATAATCCATTGACTAGGCGGTTGATGAATTCCCTGAAGTTTTTCTTGTTTGAGAGGAGTTAGGTGTTGACTTAGACTAAGATGGAGAAGTCAGATTCTAAGTTGAGGTGGGGTGTTTGACCTTCCTAGCAGCAGGATATGGCTTAGTAGGGTGAAATGTCCCTTTCCAAATGAGTCCTCTAGGGATTGATGAAATAGCCTAAGTAATTCCTATAGGCTATATAGTCAGGGTACAAAAAGAGAATTAATTATTTAGTTAATGTCATGTGCACGAGAATTAAATTAATTTTAAAAGGGGACATTGAGTAAGTAGTTAAAAAGGAACCTAAGTGACTTTGAGAATATGAAACATCACTTAAACTTATTAAAGGGTAAAGGGGGTCACAAAAAAGGTGAACAAAAGAATAAAAGGGAAAAATAGGGCACCCTCTCTCATTATTACATTGGTATTTTGTAATTATTCATTGAGAGAGCTCATTGTGGCTTTAGAACTCTTGGGACGGAAACCCTAGGAGAATTTTATGAGATTGGTTTTGGTGGTGCGACAAATCCACCCTAGTTGGTCATTTTGGGAAGAGATCACCTTCAAATTTCTTCATCATGCTTCAGTGTGGTTAAGTCTTTTCTCTTGTGGCAACAAGGTTTCATATTTGGAGTAGAGTTTCCTGTGTGTTAGAGGAATTTCATTTGTCGTGGATGAGTTTACATTTGTAGCAAAGTTTGCATAGGAAGTTTGGCACGTATAGGTCCAAGTCCACATTTGATGGGTCATATTTCTTACTAGGGGCTGAGTTTCCCTTTTTGGAGGTGAGTTTGGGTAAAGAGGGACGATTCCTCTCTTGTTGGGCGAACTCCTTGGACTTAGAGGACGAGTTTGGATCTCTATAATTTCCTTGAGGGGCGAATGTCTGTGTTGGCTGAAAACTCTCAATTGCCAGTTCAAATTTAATCAGTTTGGGTTGAGTTTGGTCACTAGTTTTCCATTTTACATGTTGTAGTGGCATCATCTCCATTATGGACAATTTCACATTCATTGTGGGTAGACTTTCCTCTTATTTATGGCTGAGTAAGGTGCAAAGGAGATTGTATCTCATATTGGAGGGCCAATTAACTAAAATCTAATCAATTTCTCTGTGGGACAAACATCTATTCATGGGATTCCTACAGTATTGTATTGGGGGCGATTAGACTGTCATTCACAACCCAAATCTTCACTATATTTACCAACAACTAAATAATTATCAGTTGGAGGGCATCTCGCCAAATTCTTCCTATTTATTCTCCTAAGAATATTGTTGTTGTTGTATTAATAATTCCAAGCATTAAAACTCAGATATTTCAAAGAGAACACCTACAGGAAAAATAAACCAGTTTCTTCCTTTTCTTGTTATGTATTGTTCTGGGAATATTCCTTAGTATATGTTAGCTATTTTTATTAAATAAAATGCAACAAACCTTTCTAGGAAGTGTTAATGTTAATGGTGAATTATAGAAGGTTATGTTTAATTATTTACATTGCACAAAAAATGTTTGTCTAAAATATTAACCACCAAATTGAGCCAAAACACCCCAACAGTAAGAAAAATCATAACATCAGTACCTAGGGACATTACTGTGGTATCAGAGCCTCATTCCTTCCATCCCGAGGTAATTTAAAATTTCATGAATCAAGGAGACGGAGAAGGGTACATCACCTACAAAATTAGGTGGCAACGAGGAGCATAAAATAGTTTTTACCAGGAAGAGATAGTAGAAGAAAACCAACATGAGGTAGAATAAGAAGAAGTATCTATGGGGGATTAGAATGAAGACAGGGCCTTGCAAATTTTAGAGGGAATACAGAATGGGAAGAAAAAATTAGCACAACTATTGACACAGTTGATTTCTACCAACTAGGAAAACCAAAACCATGGGGGTAATAATGGAAATGGAGGCACTAATGGACACCATGGGGGAAACAATGGTGTAGGGGGGGCAACGAGAATAATGGAAACCATGAAGAGGGAAACAATAACCATGTTNATGAAACATCACTTAAACTTATTAAAGGGTAAAGGGGGTCACAAAAAAGGTGAACAAAAGAATAAAAGGGAAAAATAGGGCACCCTCTCTCATTATTACATTGGTATTTTGTAATTATTCATTGAGAGAGCTCATTGTGGCTTTAGAACTCTTGGGACGGAAACCCTAGGAGAATTTTATGAGATTGGTTTTGGTGGTGCGACAAATCCACCCTAGTTGGTCATTTTGGGAAGAGATCACCTTCAAATTTCTTCATCATGCTTCAGTGTGGTTAAGTCTTTTCTCTTGTGGCAACAAGGTTTCATATTTGGAGTAGAGTTTCCTGTGTGTTAGAGGAATTTCATTTGTCGTGGATGAGTTTACATTTGTAGCAAAGTTTGCATAGGAAGTTTGGCACGTATAGGTCCAAGTCCACATTTGATGGGTCATATTTCTTACTAGGGGCTGAGTTTCCCTTTTTGGAGGTGAGTTTGGGTAAAGAGGGACGATTCCTCTCTTGTTGGGCGAACTCCTTGGACTTAGAGGACGAGTTTGGATCTCTATAATTTCCTTGAGGGGCGAATGTCTGTGTTGGCTGAAAACTCTCAATTGCCAGTTCAAATTTAATCAGTTTGGGTTGAGTTTGGTCACTAGTTTTCCATTTTACATGTTGTAGTGGCATCATCTCCATTATGGACAATTTCACATTCATTGTGGGTAGACTTTCCTCTTATTTATGGCTGAGTAAGGTGCAAAGGAGATTGTATCTCATATTGGAGGGCCAATTAACTAAAATCTAATCAATTTCTCTGTGGGACAAACATCTATTCATGGGATTCCTACAGTATTGTATTGGGGGCGATTAGACTGTCATTCACAACCCAAATCTTCACTATATTTACCAACAACTAAATAATTATCAGTTGGAGGGCATCTCGCCAAATTCTTCCTATTTATTCTCCTAAGAATATTGTTGTTGTTGTATTAATAATTCCAAGCATTAAAACTCAGATATTTCAAAGAGAACACCTACAGGAAAAATAAACCAGTTTCTTCCTTTTCTTGTTATGTATTGTTCTGGGAATATTCCTTAGTATATGTTAGCTATTTTTATTAAATAAAATGCAACAAACCTTTCTAGGAAGTGTTAATGTTAATGGTGAATTATAGAAGGTTATGTTTAATTATTTACATTGCACAAAAAATGTTTGTCTAAAATATTAACCACCAAATTGAGCCAAAACACCCCAACAGTAAGAAAAATCATAACATCAGTACCTAGGGACATTACTGTGGTATCAGAGCCTCATTCCTTCCATCCCGAGGTAATTTAAAATTTCATGAATCAAGGAGACGGAGAAGGGTACATCACCTACAAAATTAGGTGGCAACGAGGAGCATAAAATAGTTTTTACCAGGAAGAGATAGTAGAAGAAAACCAACATGAGGTAGAATAAGAAGAAGTATCTATGGGGGATTAGAATGAAGACAGGGCCTTGCAAATTTTAGAGGGAATACAGAATGGGAAGAAAAAATTAGCACAACTATTGACACAGTTGATTTCTACCAACTAGGAAAACCAAAACCATGGGGGTAATAATGGAAATGGAGGCACTAATGGACACCATGGGGGAAACAATGGTGTAGGGGGGGCAACGAGAATAATGGAAACCATGAAGAGGGAAACAATAACCATGTTACTACATAAGTTGGTACCAAAACTATAGGAAGAATCATTCCCAGGCCTCTCTTACCTCAATTCATTGGGAATCAACAAGTAGGGAATCAAGGATAGCAAGGTCGAGGTGAGACCTTTGATGATTATTGGAGGAAGTACCAGGCTATGGGTGAGGATTTCCAGGCGACCATGTCACTACAGGACTACTACAATATCAAGTACAGGAATAGGCCAAGGGAAGTTAATAGGGGTCAACATAATGGTGATATCAAGAGGAAGGTTGGGAAGCTCACCATTCCCTCTTTTGATCGTTTGAGCAAATCCACAGTTGAACATGGGTTCAAAAGTTGGATAAATAATTCTAGATTAATACCATGAAAGAGGATCATGTGATTAAATTCACTACCCTACATTTGGATGGAGAAGTCCATGAGTGGTGGTACCATGGATTGGTCACTCTAGAACATGCCAACATCACCT
The DNA here is from genome assembly GCA_009831015.1 of Picea engelmannii. Lineage (NCBI taxonomy): Eukaryota > Viridiplantae > Streptophyta > Pinopsida > Pinales > Pinaceae > Picea > Picea engelmannii. Next base: position 843,633 of record ML785249.1, read on the forward strand.
CTTACCTAGACTTCACACAAAATTTCATGGAGAGGTTTGACAAGAAGGATCCAGAGATACACTTCAGGGAGCTAGCACAAATCAAACAGGTTGGGACATCGGATGCATACATCACCGAATTTCAGAAGATTGTCGTCATAGTGACATACATATCTAAGCAGATATTGGTGATGTTGTTTATAGAAGGTTTATCTGAGCCACTATGTGGTTGGGTGAAAGCCTTGAAACCAAAGACACTACAGGATGCCATCATCCTGACACAGGACATGGAGGATGTGGTCCCCAAGACAAAAATTTTCTCCAAACAGTTTATTCCTCAAAAGAACAAAGATAAGAATCCCTTTTAGAAAGAAGGAATGGGAAAGGAGAAGATGGATGAGGAAAATCGTAATGAGTTGAGGAGAAATAATATTTTATTCAACTGCAAAGACCCTTGGGATCCTAGGAACATGTGTATGGGTAAGGGCGAGGCACATTATATAGAGGTCCTCTTAGAGAGTGAGGATGAGGAGGAAGTAGAGTAGGCACGGGATTGTCAGTGGGACAAATTAGCTGAGGAAAATCCATAGGAGGAAGCCAAGAGTGGAGCTATTGCCACTCTATCAAGTTTCCCCAGATATCACACCTTCAGGATCAAGGGTGTTTTACTGTGTTGATTGATGGTGGGGAAACCCACAATTTTATTGACTCAACCTTGGTGGCTAAGAGGGGGATTCATACGATGAACTTCGAGGGATTTTATGTGGCAAATGTTGGCAGGCGTGTCATACCTTGCACACAAAATATATCCCAACTATGTTTGGCATTGGGCAACTACACATTGACAAATGACTTCTATGTAGTTGAGTTATAGGATACCAACGTCATATTGGGGGTTCAGTGGCTTATTTCCATAGGGATGCATGAAATCGACTACAAGGCCATGGAGTTGGAGTCTAAGGCAGTAGACGATAGGAAAGTGGTCTTGAGAGGCATGTTGAATGATGCTCCCATAATCGTTTCAGCTAAAGGATAGAGGGAATATTCAAACATGGTGATGTCGTTTATGCAGTAGAGCGCCTAGTCACTACTAAGAAGTCTTCTGGTAGAATCCATCACCATCATGTGGACATCCAAACACTACTGAGTAAACATGACTGGGTTTTTGGGCAGATACCTCTAGGGAGACCACCTGACAAAGGATTCGAGCACACTATTGAATTGGAGGAGGGATTCAAATGAGTAATCACCACTCCCTACATGCACCCTAAGAAATTTAAGGATGAGATTGAAAAGGCCATTAAGGATCTACTGGAGATGGGGCATATTAAGTCGAGTATGATTCCATTCGCTTCTTCAGTAGTGTTGGTGAAGAAGAAGGATGGAACAATGTGGATGTGCATCAATTACAGGGCATTGAATAAGAAGACAATTAAAAATAGGTACCCAATTCCCATAATAGATGAGCTATTGGATGAGTTGCAAGAGGCAATATATTTTTCGAAGATTGATCTTCGATCAGGGTACCACCAGATCAGAGTTAGAGAGAAAGACATTCCAAAAACTGCTTTCAGATGCCATTATGGGCATTACAATTTTTTGTTCATGCCATTCATTCTAACCAATGCACCAACTACTTTCCAATCCTACATGAATCACATCTTCAAAAAATAACAGAACAAGAACCGATTTAAAGATGTATAATGTGATTAAAGACAAGGGGAAGGTGGACTACATACCCTATGAGAATGAATGTGATGGAGATGATGACTTGCCCTTGAGTTTGAGATCAATTTACAAAGGGAAATTTGATCGTCGATTATATTGTGTGATGCAGGAGCATCTGAACCAAATGATCTCTTTTGACACAAAAGGTAAAAAAAAAAACCTTTGCTAAGGGAGTTGTTTCCCTAATTTTTCATTATGTTATGTAATAAATCCCTCGAATACCTCTAGAAGGCATCAATGATCTTTTTGTTAGCTAGGAGGTTGGGTGGTTTCTTAATTATAGATGATTAGAGTATTTTTAGTGATCAGGTTGTTGAAACAACCGAGGCTCGATCGAGCTTAAATCTGTGTAATTGTATTGACCAAAGGGTTGGTTGGATGTAAGAGGATGGACCACTGATTCGAAAGGCATTTTAAATTTGAATAGAAATACCAAAGATAAATTTGACTCTCTTTCAGAACACTATGTGTAAATTTGCAGTTATTGTAAAGTTTGAGTGATCTTCGTTTACAAAATTCTAATTTTAATCCCGTGGTATTAATCTATGCATCCATGATAGAACAAGAGAATTCCTTCTAAGAGTTAGCAGGTAGATTCATGAGTCGACATACAGAGACGGAGTTGAACTCTGCGTAGGGGGAGTGATCGTCACAGAAGGAAGAACATGAATTGTTCATCTATTAGATTGAACAACACTAATCGTTCAATCTGCTGAAGGGATTGGTCAATGATCAGATAAAGGCGTGACTGTTGAATACACAAGTGCTAGATCAAGGGAAAAGATTGATTGTGGAGAAAAAATGGAGGAATAAACATCGCGTTGATTCCACTTCCACAATTGGTCTGGACCGTCGGATATCCCCGATCAAGTGATCGACAAATTTTGTGGATCCACCAACGATTGCACACTTCAATTGTGGAGCTCAGGTGACGGGATAAACCACGAGCAAGTTGGATCTCCGCGATCCATGGAGACCGTCAATCTACGTCCACCGGTTAATCTAACGACTAGTAAGGCCTGTGGGGTTTTGAATGTGATCGTGTTTTATTCCGAACCAGACATAATTGAGTTGGGTCGGATTACATACACAACTGATATCATTTTTGGTATTAGAGCGAACCAATTGCTCTTGATAAGTGAAATATGCCACCAAGGAGGCAAGGTGGGGTTCCTCTTGGTATAGGTCGATGTAGATCAATAATAAATGATGTTGTATTAGAGGAATTGAGGAGACTGCATGTTAGAATGGAATCCATGGAGATGAACCAAAGAAGAAATCTTGAAGCTGGTTATATCAGTGATAAAGCATAGATTCAATCTTCTAAAGAAGAAGCAGAAGAGACACAAAATGAAAGAATATTTAGATTGTTGGCAAAGGCTAGTAGTAGACCAAAGGTAGAAGTTCATGTGTATGATGGAAGTCTGATGTGGATGATCTAATGGACTGGATCAACACCATGGATAAATATTTTTGAGTTTGAAGAGGTTGAAGACAGGAAGAAGGTGAAGTATGCAACTACCTGACTGAAGGGACATGCAACTATCTGGTGGGATGAATTGCAGACACACAGGTAGAGGAAAGGTAAATCAAAGATTAACCAATGGGATAAGATGGTGAACAAAATAAAAAGTAAATTTATGCCCAAAGACTACCAGTTGAACCTATTTAAGCAATTACAGAACCTAAGACAGAAAGGCATGACAGTTAAGGAGTATACATAGGAATTCTACAGGTTGAATATCAGGGCTGGACACATAGAAGGAGATATGGAGAAGGTGGAAAGATACATTAATGGTCTCAGATATGATAACCAAGATGAAATAGGGCTATTGACTCTCAAGACTATTGAGGACGCATATCAAGCAACTTTGAAAGCTGACGAGAAGATTGCAAGGAATCAAAGCCAAAGGAACAAAGGAAAAGGTACAACTCATGGCAGAGGATCTGCTAGTGGAGGAAGAATATAGATTACTAGAGGTGAAGGAGAAAGCTCAGGCAACCAATCACCAAGAAGAGGTGATTTCAGGGGTAGAATATTTGGCTTCAAAGGAAGAGAAATAAGATGTTATACATGTGGAGAAGTAGGACATATGTCTTGGGACTATCCTAAGAATAAAGCAACAAATTAGAGGAATGTAAATGTAGCAGAAGCAAGCGAAGTACCAACAAATGTAGCAGTTGAAACATAATCTCTTGAGGTAGGAGAGTCATTGATGTTGAAAAGGGTCTTAGTTAAGGCAGAAAAGGAAGTAATTTAACCAAATCAGAGGAAAAGCTTGTTTGGGACTGTATGCAAGTCAGGAGGTAAATGTTTCAAAGTGGTCATAGATAGTGGGAGTACAGATAATTTGGTTTCCACAGAGATGGTAGAGAAGTTGGGATTGAAGAGGGTGTCACATCCCACTCTCTACAGAGTGTCCTGGTTGGAGAAAGGACATTAGTTCTTGGTGAATGAGCAGTGTAAGGTGGAAATACAAATTGGTAACTATAAAGATATGGTGTTATGTGATATAATTCCAATGGATGTATGCCATGTTCTATTGGGAAGACCTTGGCAATGTGACAGGAAATCCATTCATGATGGCAGAAGGAATACTTACTCCTTAGAGAAAGATGGAAATAAACATATGTTGTTGCCTTTGAAGGATGAAACAACTAAAGGTGAATCGAGACCTAGTGTTCTATTGATGAGTGGAAAAGAACTGCTGCAAGGGATTAAAAAGACTGAGGAGTTACTTTTTTCTCTAATTGGTAAGCCAAAGGTGATATCTACTGCTATAAAATTAAATGATCTACCTGAAGAAGTTCAATGTATGCTTGATGAGTTTTTTGATATCATAGTAGATGAATTGCCTAATGCATTACCACCTATGAGAAGTATAAGTCATCATATTGATCTGATACCTGGAGCAAGTTTTCCTAACAAAGTATCTTATAGATTGACCCCTAAAAAAACTGAGGAAATTAATAAGCAGGTGTAGAAATTGATGGATAAAGGATTGGTGAAGGAAAGCTTGAGACCATGTGCAATACCAACAGTGCTTAGCCCAAAGAAGGATGGAGGATGGTGCATGTGTACTGACTCTAGGGATATCAACAAGCTTACTATCATGTATAGGTTCCCCTTACCCCAAATTGATGATTTGATGGATTGTTTATCTGGTTCAAGATAATTTTCAAAAATAGACTTAAAAAGTGGCTATCATCAAATAAGGATTAGAGAGGGGGATGAATGGAAGACTACATTTGAAACAAACAGTGGTTTGTATGAGTGGTTGGTGATGCCTTTTGGGCTCACAAATTCACCAAGTACATCCATTAGATTAATGAATGAAGTGTTGAAAGAATACATTGGGAAATTTGTTATTGTTTATCTTGATGACATTATGATTTACACTCAGACTAAAGAGGAGCATTTGAAGCATCTTAAGATGGTTTTGAGTAAACCGCAGAAGGAGAAATTGATGATAAATTTGAAGAAGTGTAGTGTCAGGAAGAAGGATCTGATATATCTGAGATATCTAGTCTCTGAAGAGGGTTTGAAGATGGATCCAGAAACAGTGCAGACAATTCTTGATTGGCCAACTCCAAGAAGTGTATATGAGGTAAGAAGCTTTCATGGTCTTGCAAGTTTCAGGAAATTCATTAGAAGTTTCAATCAGATTTGTGCACCCATAGTTGAGACTATAAAAGAGAGTATACAACCATTTAAATGGACCGAAGCATCTAATAGGAGTTTTAAATCATTGAAGAAAAAGATCACTGAAAAACCTGTTTTGGCTTTACCAAGTTTTGATAAAACTTTCCAAATTGAAATTGATGCTAGTGGGACAACAATAAGGGTTGTATTGAGTCATGAGAATAGACCAATTGCATACTTTAGTGAAAAATTGAATGAGGAAAAACATAAATATTATTCATATGATAAAGAGTTTTATGCAGTTTTCCAAGTACTTAAGAAGTGGAGGCATTATTTAATGCCTAAGGAATTCATTTTATATACAGATAATCATGCATTGCAGTTTATAAGTAATCAACACAAGTTGAACCAAAGACATGCTAAATGGGTGGATTTTATGCAAGGTTTCACTTTTGTGATCAAACATACAAGTGGAAAATCTAATAGAGTTGTTGATGCTTTAAGCAGAGTAAATTTAATTTTACGAGAAGTTAGAGTCAACACTTTAGGATTTGATGAATTGGTAGTAATGTATAAAGATGATGCATATTTTCAGTAAGTTTATGCATCTTGTGAGAACCCTGTTGCCCACAATAGAAATCAATTCTTAGACTACATCCTACAAGAGGGTTTGTTGTTCAAAAGCAATAAGCTATGCATACCTAAGTGTTCCATGAGGGAAAATTTGATAAAGGAAAATCATAGTGGAGGGTTGTTAGGACACTTTGGTCAGGACAAGAAATATGATTAGGTAAGTAATTTTTATTATTGGTCAGGAATGCAGAATTATGTAAAGAAATTTGTGGAGAAGTGCATGATCTATCAGCATGCAAAGGCGAGAAGTAAAAACATAGGATTGTATTAGCCTTTACCTATCCCAAATAGACCTTGGGATTCTATCAGCATGGATTTTGTTTTGGGTTTACCAAAAACTCAGAGGGGAAATGATTATATCTATGTTGTGGTAGATAGATTTTCAAAAATGTCTCATTTTGTTGCTTGTAAGAAGACTAATGATGCACCCACCTAGGGTTCCATCTTTAACGTGTTCTAGCAGACGCGATGGAAGTCTTGGGAGGAGGGGATCCACATCCCCTGCCTCCTCCTTCAACTGAATCCTCCTTCCGCAAGCTCCTGGCCACCCAAGGTAAGAAACCTCCCCCAACAACTCCGCCTAGCTTTGTTAAGAAGCTCGACTCTATCCCTAAGATTGAATTTCCCTTGAATCAACCTATGCAAGTAGTGATCTCTCTGTCTGATCATGGATTGGTAGGCAAATTCATGGGCTTATGGTCGTCAACCAGATCTACTGATAACTGGATCCAAAGGAACTGGCATCTGTTGATCCAGAACATCGTCACTTGATATGCGGTGGGAAGAGGTTTCTTCATCTTCAAATTCATCTCACAGGAAGACAAAGATATAATCTTCAGGAATGACCCATATTTTATGGGAACACAAGGGCTATACCTGAACAGATGGACGCCAAAATTTGACCCTGCACTGGAAGTGCCCAAGGACGTACCAGTCTGGGTCCAATTACCCAATCTCCCTATCCATTGTTGGAACCCCATCTCACTCCAAGCAATTGGGAAGTTTATTGACAGGGCCAATGCCAAAGACCAATACTCCTGCGTGTGCATCTGTGTGGAAGTGGATCTAGAGGTTGGCCTTCCTGAGGTAGTCAAGTTAAAGGTTGGATATTGGCAGCACTACCAAAATCTAGACTACGAACAATTACCATTCAAGTGTAGGGGATGCCATGAATATGACCCTTCCAACGAAACTATCCAAAAAACTCTAGCAAAGAGAAAGAAGAAGGAGAAGGCTGGAAACATCCCAGAAAGGGGAAAACGACAGCCAAGTCAAAAGGAAATCGAAATGAAAAGATAACCATAACACAACCCAAGGAGAAGGTAAATCACATAGGAGATCCCTCGACAGGGAACGATTTCAGAGTGTTAGAACAAGAGCAACTAGACAAAACGGTCGGCGAGGACCCAAAGGAAGCCCCTCCCATTGACTTAGAAACGCATGATAAGACACCCCCCAGAGATCGAGACCAGTCGGTACTTGAAAGGGAAGAGGGGTAGGGAAAGGCCACGACAGAGCAGGAAGGAAATCCAGACGCAGAATCTAGAGAGGTTTCCTTAGACAGTGACTCTACAGGTGCTAGTGAACCTATTGTCACACCTAAAAAAGTAGGCAGAGGAAGGAAATCCAAGAAAGAAGAAAGGGAGAAGGAAACATACAAAGATGTTCTTAGTGAATCGCAACCAACAATCAGGCAATTGATCAATGTAAGAACGACAAGAAAGCAGTCGAGGTCTCATCAAGGAGCCCACACCCACCCCTCAGGTAAATCATGAAACTAACCTCCTGGAATTGTATGGGTTTCGGTAGTAGAATAAAGGAAGAAGTCCTCAAGGACATAATCAGACTGTCAAAGACCGAAATCCTTCTAATCCAGGAGACAAATATGGAGGAACCTGACTTCCTCCAAGCAACAAAATCCCCTTGGAAAAAAATCCAAGGAATAGCAGTAAGCGCAAGAGGCGCCTAAGGAGGTCTTGGAACCCTCTGGGACACTAAGAAGTATGACCTAATCTCATCTGAAGCATGCATGCATTGGATTTTCACAAGTCTTCTACACAAAGAGACCGATCGACTGGTAAGTCTCTTCAACGTCTATGTCCCGATCTTATTAGGAGAAAAAATGAATTCTTGGGATTCGATTAAAGAATTCCTACTTTCAAATGACCTAGAATATATCATAATCGGGGGGGGGATCTCAATGTAACCCTAGCCGCGGACAAGAAAAAAGGTGGTTCCAATGTGAGAGACCCCTCTAGGGAATGGGTAGAAGATATCATGTTAGATTGGGATCTAGAGGATACCAAACCAACCAGGGGAAAATACACTTGGTCAAAAACGAGAGTGGGACCGGGGCATATTGCTACCAGGCTAGATAAGTTATTAGTCCAAAACTCCTTTATTCTCTTGTGCCTAACGCTTTCATCTTCAATCTTACCACATAGTGTGTTAGATCATAAGACAATCTTGTTAGATATCTCACAAGACAAAAATCTAGGGCCTATCCCTTTCAGATTTAGCCCCGCCTGGATTCAATATGAGGGCTTCCAGGACTTGGTTTCCAGAATCTGGAATGAGAAGGTTAGTGGATCCCCCTTTTATGCTTGGGAAGAAAAACATAGGAGGCTCAAGGTAGGGCTTAAATGCTGGGCTAAAATGCAAAAGAATCCAATTATTAATTAGCAAGAAGCCCAAAAACAACTAGAAAATCACCAGCTGGAAATGGAAGGAAAGGAGACGACTCAAGAAAGTCTCAACTAAGAGGACCACCTCCAACGGACATGACATCAAGCTTGCAGAGAGGAGGAAAGGTATTGGCAACAAAAATCAAGAAGCCTTTGGCTGGAATTTGGAGACAAAAACACCAGCTACTTCCACAAGCAAGATGAAGAAAGAAAGCAATTTAAGACAGTCAATGAAATCCATGTTCATGACCAAATTATATCAGATTTTGAAGGCATTAAAATAACTGCAGTAGAAGCCTTCGAAACACTCTACACGGACACTCAAACGACCTTATTGGACTCAAATGTCTGTCTGCTATCCCTAGTACCGACCACTATCCAAGGGGATGCCAACAACAAGTTGTTAAAGGAAGTAAACCAGCAAGAAATAAAAGAGGCCCTCAACTCGATGAACCCGGACAAGGCGTTGCGTCTAGATGGATTCACAACCAGATTTATCAAAACTGTTGGGATATAATAAAAACATATCTAATAAAAGTGATCCAGAAATCTCATAATTGCAGCAAGATAGGAGGAGGAACAAATTCGTCCTTCCTAGCTCTTATTACGAAAGAAAAAGGAGCAGTGGGTTTTGGAAGATTTCTACAAATCTCTCTCTGCAACACAAGCTACAATATACTCACAAAAATAATAGCCAACATAATAAAAAAAATCCTCCCTGCAATCATCCCGGAAAACCAAGGTGGGTTCATCAAAGGACGACATATAGTGGATAACATCATCCTGGTTCAGGAAGCACTGCACTCAAGCTTTCGAAGAAGAGACAAAGGTATGATCATAAATATCGATCTCGCAAACACTTTTGATAGAGTCAGGCACATTTCCTGTTCAAAGTCATGGAAAACTTTGGATTTGCTCTAGCCTTTACAAATTGGATAAAATCTTGCATTGGATCCCCCTGGATCGCCCCTCTAGTAAATGATCGAGCAACAAAGTTTTTTCAAGCCTCTAGGGGCATGAAACAAGGCTTTCCCCTCTCCCCACTTCTCTATGCAATCCAAGCCTCTGTGCTCAGCTTACAACTTTATCACTTCCAGATTCATAAAAATCTCCTAGGCCTGAGAATAGACCTAGGGGTAAAAGACATCAACCACACCCAATTCATGGATGATACATTACTGCTGGGAGGATAAATTGTGTAGACAACAAGGAAGTTCAAAGTTGAGTTGGACATCTACAATGAGATCTCCGGAAGCGAAATAAGCTTGCCTAAAAGAAAGATCTATTGATGGAACACTTATCCAAGGGTAATGTTGGATATATCAAGAGTCCCGGGGATGGAAAGTTGCACCAATTGGGATGCGTTTAAATACTTAGGAGTACCAATATTCAGGACCAATCCAAAGGATTCTCAATGGCTCCCGCTGATAGACAAGTTAAAAGAAATAATCAATTCTTGGGGAGAAAATTGGTTAAACCTCACTAGAAAAGTTGTCCTCGTCAAAGAGGTTTTAGCAAGCATCCCGATCTATCAATGTTATTTGTTATTAGCCCCAACCACCATGATTTATAAAATCGAAGTGATTTTCAAAAGGTTCCTGTGGGAAGGAGGGAAGCAAAAGGGGTGGAAGTTGCACCTAATAAGCTAGATGAAAGTAACCAAGCCAATTTCAGAAGGGGGGATCCAATTCAAAGACATCCACTCCCAAAACCTAGCTCTAGGAGCCAAGCTGCTATGGAACCTTGTTTCGGGGAAATCCACTTGGAGAAAAAAAGTGATCTGGAAGAAGTACTTTCGAGGCCTGAGAACAAAATGCCTAGACCGTCCAGCTACCGTGGAAAAAGGTTCACCTATATTCAATCCGTGTCTAAAAGAATTGAATCTCTTCAAGCCTCACCTCACCTGGATTCTAGGGAACGAGAAGAAAATTAATGTATGGGATGACTTAGTACTGGGCGACCCACCTTTAAGTTTGATGGAAGGATTAGACCGACTAAAATCCTGGATGCGAAACTAGGACCTAATCACTCTTTGGGACATCTCGGTTTGGAGTTAATATGTGGACAAAACTTGGCTCAGGTGGGAAGCCAACAACAGACCCCCAAATCTCAATGAGGAATGGAACAGCCTGACAGACTACTTACAAGGGAAATCCCTTATAAAAGAAGGGAAAAAATACAAGAGACATTGGGGATCACTTTCCGGAGCCTACATAACAACAATAGGGTATAAAAACCTTACAATAGTGCCTCATGTCCCACCAGACCCTACAATCTGGAGAGCCATCTGGACTTCAAAGTCCATTCCAAATATCGACATGTTTGTATGGACCCTGGCCCATAAGAGCATTCTAACTGGAAAAAATATTCAAAGGAGACGATGGGAAGGCCCATCCAGATGTCCACTCTGCATGAAGGAAGAGGAAACATCAGACCATCTGCCTTTTCAATGTCCATATGCCAAAGAGGTCTGGAAATTGGGCCTTAGACTGAAGCAAGGAGCAGTCACCCTACCTCAAGAGACCAATACTTTACTCTGAAACTGGAGATCCCAATGTCCCTTCCAGGTCATGAAAAAGGCCCAACTATCCACCATCTAGAGAACACTTCCAAAAATCATCCTTTGGAAAATTTGGCTGGAGTGAAACAATAGACTATTAGGGAGATCAAAAGTAACACTGCACAAGTAACAACAAAGATAAAGGCCTTCTTTTGTGAAAGTGCCCCCTACTTCTGCAAAGTTAATAACTCGAGAGTTCTAGAGCCGGAAGAGGAGCAATGGATTAAAAGATTCAATATCAAGGATCGTCCACAACAAATAAACATCAAGTTAAAACAAGAAATCTGGGAAATTTGGATGGAAGAGGAGGAATTCGAGGAATGGAAAAGACAAAGAAGCAAGCATATATTGTTCTTCGATGGGACCTCCAAAAGAAACACAGGGGTGGCAGGCGGAGGAGGGGTCCTAGTAAACCCCAATGGATAGCTAGATCTATCCTATGCCTGGGGATTGGGAGCAGAAACAAACAACATAGCAGAAGCTCTGACACTTTGGCAAGGTTTGAACCAGGCTATCAATAAAAACGTCCAAGATCTAGAGATTATAGGGGACTCCAGAATAATTATCCAAGCTCTAATCCTTCGTAACACAGTCAAGCAAGCAAAACTCCAGCACATATTGGAGAAATTCCAACTACAACTGGATAGCCTGAGAACCTATCATTTGTTCCATGTCCTCTGAAAATTGAATGCACCCGCAGATGCAGAAGCCAACAAAGGCATCCTCTCAAGTATAGGAAACTTCCAAGTCAATGGAGTCACATCAATTGTGGCAATCCCATAAGGCATGGGTAGGCAAGTTAAGGCCATGGTTGGTCATAAAGGATCATGAGTTCACAAGGACACAAGATGGCAATGAGAAGAAGCAGAGGATATGGCCAAAACTCGGACAGTTCACAAGCCCTGAAACAAGACAGACAATGACAACATCGGCATCAGATGTGAGTTAAACGTCATCTAATCGAGCGCTACAAACTCAGAAAAAGACAAGGACCCCCCATGAGGCCCATACCCTCTGCCATACCACTCTAATCGGTTGGATACATTGGATCGTTCAAGAGAAATGGAGCCCGAATCTGGCAGAAATCTAGCATAAAAGAACAGGCCGGGAGGGGCCATTCCATCCCCTGAGCAGACTGGTAAAAGGAAGGTGCCCGTGCAGAGACAAATAGCAACAGGAATAGGAAATCATCCACTTAGAAGAAGGCAAACAAGCAAAGAAGTAACAGAAATGGCATCAAGCTCAGGGAGAAAGCCATCGACGGAGGATAGATTAAAAGCGATGGAGGAGGAACTGAAGAGGATAAAACATTATCTGCACAACCAAGACAAATTCCTTCAAAACCTGAATGTTGAGGCAGGACGTCAACTGGAAATGCTAGAAGAAGATATCACAATGACCAAATTTAGGTTTTCATAGGAGTTGGGTCGGATTCGTCAAGAGCACAAAGACCCCAAGAAGGATTTTGAAGAACGATTCAACAAGCTAGAATCCCAAATGGAAAAGTTGAACCAGGACTGACAAATGGAGCGGGCTTTGCCCAAGAAGGAGGCTCCAAGGAAATTCGACCAGTGAAGTTTTGTCCAAGCAAGATCTCCTCAAATAACTATGTGAAGTAGGCATTTTGTATAGAAGCCTCCACATATGGTGAACTTGAAGTTTAGATAAGCTTTCTAGATCTAAGAAATTGTAATCATGATGGAGAGTAGAGCCTCCTGGCCTTGTAACAATTTCATTGAATTTGTATCAACTCAAATGTAACAGTTCTAGTGGCTTCACCACTGCTCTTCTATAATAAATCTCTATTAACTGTTTTTGTCAAAAAAAAAAAAGATTGATGATGCAACTAACATTAAAAATTTGTTTTTCTCAGAAGTAGTACGGTTGCATGGACTACATATAAGCATTGTCTTTGATAGAGATACCAAGTTTGTAGGTCATTTATGGAGGACATTATGGAGAAATTTGGGTACAAACCTTAACTTCAGTTCATAAAATCACCCTCAAACTGATGGGGAAACATAGGTAGTGAACACAAGTTTAGGGAATATCTTGAGAAGCTTAGCGTATGAGAACCCAAAGCAATGGGATCAATTACTTGCTCAAGCATAATTTTCTCAAAATGATTCTCCAAACAGAGGTACAGGTATGAGTCTGTTTCAGATAGTTTATGGAATGCATCCAAGGGGAGTATATGAATTGAGAAATCTAGGAAATCAAGAAATGAGGAGTGCTGGTGGTGAAGATTTTGCAGTCATCATACATGAAATGCAGGAGAATGTCAAACATAAACTACAGGAGAGCAGTGTAAAATACAAGCAGAGAGATGATATGAAAAGAAGGCAAGTGGATTTTCAGGTTGGTGACTTAGCCATGGTGTATTTGAGAAAGGAAAGGTTTCTTGTAGGGACAGATAACAAGTTGAAGCCAAAGAAAATTGGGCCTTGTAGAATACTGAGGATATTTTCTACAAATGCATATGAGGTGGAACTTCCAGATGACATTGGAATGTCTCCAATATTCAATGTAGCATACTTGTATCCCTCCAAGGAATCAAACAGTGGAACAATAGATGAACCTGTAGGTGAGGAAAATCATATCGAATGGGAAGAACAATTACCTAAGAAGACACAACGAGAAATTGAGAAAATTTTGGACAAAAGGATGACAAAGAAAACTAGAGGCAAAGAATACTTTCAGTATTTGGTGAAATGGAAAAGTCAACCAAAAGAGGATTCTACTTGGATGACAATAGCAGAGGTGCAAAAATATCATTTTGATCCTGAAGACATGATCAATGGTTCTTTTCTTCCTCGGGAGTTTGATGCAGAAGCATCTGAACCAAATGATCTCTTTTGACCCAAAAGGTAAAAAAAAAACCTTTACTAAGGGAGTTGGTTCCCTAATTTTTCATTATGTTTTGTAATAAATCCATCGAATGCCTCTAGAAGGCATTGAGGATATTTCTGCTAGCTAGGAGGTTGGGTGGTTTCTTAATTATAGATGATTAGAGAAATTTTAGTGATTAGGTTATTGAAACAACCGAGGCTCAATCAAGCTTAAATATGTGTAATTTTATTGAGAATAGGGTTGGCTGGATGTAAGAGGATGAACCCCTGGTTCAAAAGGTATTTTAAATTTGAATAGAAATACCAGAGAGTGATTTGACTCTCTTTCAGATCATTGAGTGTATATTTGCAGTTATTGTAAAGTTTGAGTGATCTCTGTTTACGAAATTCTAGTTTTAATCTTTTGGTATTAATCTATGCATCCATGATAGAAGAAGAGAATTCCTTCTAAGTGTTGGTAGGTAGATTCATGAGTCGATCTGCAGAGATGGAGTTGAACTCTATGTAGGGGGAGTGATCGTCATGGAAGGAAGAACATGAATCATTCATCTATAAGGTTTAACAACACCAACCGTTCGATCCGTTGAAGGGATTGGTCAACGATCAGATCAAGGAGTGACTGTTGGATACACAAGCGCCAAATCAAGGGAAAATATTGATTGTGGAGCACGAAGGGAGGAATAAACATCACATTGATTCCACTTCCGCAATTGGTCTGGACCGTCAGATCTCCTCGATCAAGTGATCAACATTTGTGGTTGATCTTCCAATGATCACCCACTTCAATTGCGGAGCTCGGGTGACGGGCTAAACCACGAGCAAGTTGGATCTCTGCAATCCACGGAGACCATCGATCTCCGTCCACTGGTTGATCTAATGACTGGTAAGGCTTGTGGGGTTTTGGATGTGATCGTGTTTGATTCTGAACCAGACAGAGAGGGATTTCGATTGGATTCCATACACGAATGACATCATTGTGCTTGGCCCAATGATCAACAACTACCTAGAGTGTATGAGGTGTTTCAGTTTTGGGGATACAGCTACATGATACGAACCTCCAATATTCATGGAGAAAATCTAGGCCTCTTTATTGTCCAAAATGTCCATGTGGGATCTAAAAATAGAAACAATTCACTAGGAGATTAATTCCATATTATGGTCCATCATATTACAGTGGTGAATGGAGAAGGCTAGCATAATATAAGCCTAGCATGTCAGCATATGGTCTAAATTCGAATATGTATACACATCGTCTCCAATTGGAAAGTGGAAAATAAATTAATAGAGGTCATCTTATGTATATATATGGGCATGCACACACACACAAAAATATTGCAGGTTTTATAAATAGTAGTAAGGGAAGGGACCCTGACATAAGACTGAATTGTCAATTTGTTGAAGTTATAAATGATAAAGATGTAGATATGGAAAGAGAGGTTGATAGATTGATAATGGTTGAGGCTATTGTGGACCTTACCATTGGGGATGAGTTATTGATTAATTACCCCTTCTTAAAATGCACTCCTGAACAAAGGGAAGAACAAGGTCTCCCTAAGGATGTTTGTAAGGGCAGAAAACTAAAGAATAATCAATGAGTGTGGATTGACATTTTATACACTATGTTATCAAAATTATGTTTTATTTTAAATTATTGTATAAAAGAAGTAGTATGTAAAATAATATTCTGCTATTCAATTGATATATATATGTTCATACATTCTATATTCTTATTGGTTAAGACTATATATTTGATTATATTTCTTTGAAATTGATACAATTATGATTTATCCAATTCTTGCCAAACATTAAATAATGGTTGTGTTTGTTGATAGGTAGAAGACATTGATGATACACCTACTAATACCCAAAATCAATCTGGGTTATTAAGATTTGGAAGGGATGATCCAAACCATCCTTTAAACCATACCAGGGCAAAAAGAGCAAAATTGAAGAGAATACTACCAATTGAGAAGTTTGAAGAGTTGATGAGATAAGCATACAATGATGACATGCCACATAGCTTTAATGATGATGACGATGATAGTGAAAATGCAGTGCATGAAGAAGGAATGAATGAAATGCTTACAAGTTTCCTTGGGGATGGAAACAATGATGACGATAATGATAATATGGTTGACAATAATGATGATATTAGGGGTAATTACCACCAATGTAATCTTGATGATAACAACCTAAAAGACTCAATCAAGCAAGTTGTGAATACACTCATGTTCAGATCGGGTGCAAGTAGAACCTCAAAACTTCCATGCAGATTGATATTATTATAAATAAAATCACTATTTGGTTGGTCAGACAAAGGATTCACTACCCTATTGAAGTGAGTTGAAATGTATTTCTTACTTTGCATTGTCAATTGATGTATGTAATTCGTAAACATTCATCAGCTATGTTTATATTTCTTCAAGAGGATGTTATAAAACATATATTGTATATAAAAAATAGTAGTATAGATTGACATATCAAACATGTTCATCATGAGTCAAACATTTAATTGATTTAATCTCCAGCAATCTTACAGGGCACTAAAAAATAAAATATTCCCCTAAGAGACTGTGTTGCCATCAACTTGCAGAGAAGCTCATCAGTTGTTGGATGAGTTTTGGATTGAATATAAACAAATCCATTCATGTAAAAATGATTCCATTTTATACAGAGATGAATATCAAAACAAGGTAGAATGTCATGTATGCAAAGAGAAGAGATATCGTACAGATGTACAAGGTCCTACAGTTTCAAAGAAGGTTTTACGTCACATGCCAATTATACCTAGACTTCAACGAATGTTTCATTGCAAGTGACTTGCACAATTGATGGACCGACATGCAAAGAATAGGAGTAAAGATGGATTCATGCGAATTTCGACTGATTTCAAAGCAATGAAACACATAGAGGAAAAATGGCCAAGTAAATTCAAAGATGAACCATGTAGTATTAGGTTTGGTCTTGCAATTGATGGAGTGTGCCCATTCTCTTTCCTCAGCTCAAATTATAGTTTTTGGCCAGTCGAATTGATAGTATACAATATTCCCCCATGGATGAGTGTTAGAAAGGAGAACCTTATGTTGACTCTCATTGTTCCAGGAAAACATCAACTTAAAAATATGGATGTTTATATTGCGCCTTTTATTGATGAGATGCAACTACTATGGAAAGGCATAAGAAT
>ML785249.1:882204-909700 GCA_009831015.1 Picea engelmannii
TTTACAAGGTATGTGGTATGAAATGTTCATGTGTGAGAGACATAGAGATATTATATTCCATTTTAATTTTTCACTAAAGGTTCATACTAATTTACTATTCTTATATTAGGTGGGTAACCTCCAAGAAGATCCATGAATGTGAAGTACCGAAATGGAAGAAGGAAACTGCAGAAATTGTATGTGTATTTGAGAAGGACCTCCCTACAATTTTCATGGACCTACAAGTCCATTTAGTTATACACCTAGTCGATGACATTGAATTGGCGGGTGTCGTATCAATGAAGTGGATATTTTTCTTTGAGAGGTATATGAAAACTCTAAAAATATATGTTCGACAAAAGGCACACATCCAGAGGGTTGTATGGTTGAAGGGTATGTATTGAATGAATCATTTTCCTTCCTATGTGAATTCCTTGGCAATGATTTTGAATATGGGCCACGCTTCTGGGATGAAGAACGAGCATCAAATATTATTGATGGAGAAAAACCATAATCTAATGGTGTTCAAGTAGAAATTAATAAGTAAATTCATGATCATTAATGTGGTTGTTTTCCTTGCAATTATTAATTTTCTTTGTAATTTATTTGTCAAATTAACTACATAACATTTGGAGTTTGAAATAAACATGTTGACATGTAATAGGTGTAGACGAAAGTGCAATACTCAACAAGTTCATTCTATACCACATGGGCTTTATGAACAAAGTGATTGATTTGTATGATAAAAAGAGAGAAGAAGTGTTAGAAGCAAGGAGACAGTTTAAGATATCCAACCCAAGGAACACTCCACTTCCTAATTATCTGCTTGGGGAATGGGGCAAAGATTCTACTCTAGAATGGGTTACTGAACAAATTCAAAATCAAATAGAAGATGCATGTGTAGATTCAAACATAAAAGAAGATGAAATCAACATGTGTAGAGGATGTGAAAGAAAGGTACAGTTGGAATTTTAGCAATGTTGTTTCCTTACAGTTTTGACACTATTAACTCTTTTAATATTCATCATTAAATTTGTTTTTGCTAAAATAAAAATGGTCTTTCACAGGTGAGGAAATATCCTGCAATGTGGGAATATGGACAACATTATTGTGTAGAAAGTGTATATGTAAAGAGATGATCCTTTGATCTTGGAATCATGGTTGATTTCAAGAAATCCAATCGAGCAAGATCAAAAGATAATAATATTATTGAAGGGAATCTACAATATGTTGGAAAAAACCAAGAAATTATTGAGTTGGATTACCGCTCTTTTAAATGGTGTATTTTAAAGTGTAGATGGTATGAAGCATTTGAGAGGACACAAAGACATGATACCCATAGTGGATTTTTTTCCATAGATTCCTCAAGGTTCCTACCGGATGATCCATATATGGATCCAGGAGCTTGATGGGGCTCAGAAAGGCCTAAAAATAAAAATTCTTAGAATGGATTCAAAAAAGACATGTGCGTAGGCCTTGTCGATACGAACCCAACGCAACTTGAACGAGCTCAAACGAACGTCATATGCTCCGTATATGGCGATCTGTTCGTTTTGCCACACAAGTAAAAAAATGATGATTGTACAGTCCGTAGAATGCCACGTGGCAGCTGACTATACGGGTCGTACGACCGTACAACTAACGTGGCAGGAACAGTTGGCGATGATGCGGCAGGGTCCATACAACTGACATGGCAGGATGACTGGGCATACAGATTGATGATGTAGACAGGTACAGGGGACCAATCAAGGAGTGACACATGTCACCCTTGCAATGGTGACACGTGGCATGTCCGTACGGATGATGTGGCAGGCCGTACAATTCGTATGACACATGGCTCGTGCATGGCCGGTACAGTGGTTGACAGCTCAGTAGACAGGTGGACCAATTGACGTTTGACAAGTGGCATTTGTATCGATGAATGATGAGGTGCCATGTGGCCCATACATGGGCTGCCACGTGGCACCCATTGGTTGGTGTATGTTTTTATAAAAATATGGGTCTCCAACGGGTTCGAACCATAGACCTCTTTGGGTGCCAAATCTCTCGCGTAGATCGAGCTAGGAACTCGCCTACCTAGTGATTCTTATATTTAAGTTCATTTGGAGGGATAATCGGATGGAGGTATGGGCTGGGGCCTAGCTCCATCCCTTGACGCACCCATAAAACCTCACCACGGGACCTGCTCTGTCTACAGTTTGTCGTGCGGGGTTATTGCTAGACATTAGCCCTCAATCACGGTGGTCACCATATGACCCAGTTTGTTCTAAGTTTAGCGCGGAGTTTGCATAGTTAGCCCTAGTCGGTCGGGATAGCCCACGGACCAGGGGCATAACCATTGACCTATCACCCATGTGCTTAACTAAACAACGCGCAGAGTTGGGGAACAAGGCCACATGGCCAATACCAATGTGACTAGGGCCGAGAGCCAAGGGGTCAGTGCATTTGGAGATTATCCCGTGGCCACTTGCAGGTACCTGATACAAACAGGAACTCTGAGTTCGGGGGCTGCACCCTGAAAATATGTGCAAAAGTGGTTAATAAAATTTATAATATGGATTTTTATTAATTTTATAGGTAGTTTTGGAGATTTTTGGCCTTTTGGGGGGGATATTGGGCCCTTTATGAGGCCAGATCTTGGGGGGAAGTTGGGAAATGGTTACCAACTTCATATCTATAAAAACCAAGCCTTCTTGAGGCCATGGGGAGGACATTCAGAGCAGGTTTATGCTGAATATTTGCCAAGCCAAAGCCATTTTTATGCAACGAAGTTGTTGAGGAGCACACTTTTGCAGGCCATTTATGGGAGCTCCGGTCATCTGTTTTCAGTGTCGTTTCTTTTGTTGGGTTCTAGAGATTCGGTAGAACAAGACTAGATCAGCTTTGTAACCCTTTGGCACTACTATGATGCCATTTTAAAGCTTCGAACAGAAATAAGAAAGCCTCACCCACTGAGACAAAGGCCCGAAGAAGTAGGCAAGATTGTCGAACTCCGTTAACACATAGGTGTTATGGTTTGTTGTTGTTTCTTGCTTTATTTCAGATCTGTATATGTTTATGTGGCTGTCATATTTCTTCCTCTTTCATTCAACTTCCTAATTGGTTAATTAACACATGTTTAATAACTCAACCATTGTCATTTAAAAGATCATTTCGGATCACTGGAGGATAAGGAACCTTATGTTCTACCAATTCATTGTGAGTATGTATTTCTTTAACTCAAATAAGAAGCAATAATGATCATTAATATATTGATTCATAGTTTATTGCGATAATATATATGTGTTTATCAATAAATAAAAGTGTTATAAGATATGTCATACATTATAAGACATACATTATATGTGTTATAAGATATGTTATAAGACTTGAAATGGATATTTGTCATACATTATGATCCAAGATTAAGGCATGTATTTGACAATGCATTAGTGGATATTGAGCAAAACAATGATGTCCAACAAAATGAGAGAGGGATTAGAGAACATCAAAGAAATTAACATCCATGATGATGTTGAAGATGGTTATGTTCAGGCACAAGAAGACAACAATCTAGAGTTATATGATATTACAGAAGACAACAATATGGATGGTATAGAAAATGATGATCCAAATACATCTGGTAACAATATAGATGGTCTATAGTCAAATTTCAATGATGATGAAGATGATGCAGATAAAGAAGAGGATGATGATAATATTAAATACTTGAAATAACATATGAACATTAACAATGATAAACTGGATGAGATTGATGGAGACAATAATGTTAATGACCAAGACTTCTAAATTTTCATAATTATTTGTAATCCATTTTTTTAAATGTTGATTCTTATGGCCCAAACTTTCATGAAATGCTTCATTATTATTTTTGAAGATACAAATTACCTTTTGCAATATCCTTAAAGTGTTCAATCTTTTCTCTGAATTGTTGATGAAAAAAATTACGATTACTTATATAAGAGTTAGCATGGTTAGTGGTCATTTATTGTCAATTGTTAAAAAATATAATTAAATATATAGTATATGTAAATCAATGTAAATCAAGATGATTAGGCTAATTAATGTATCCAAATTTTATTCATTAATTTATATTTTGAAACAAATTGGAATATTTCATGACTAAGCCTAAGCCTAATACCTTAACCTTTATACCATCTAACCCCTAACCCCTTGAAACATGGATGATATTGAAGATTATGTGGGGACATCAGACATCCTTGAGTCTTGAAACCCTCCCATACCATCAAGCGACATGAGCCTAGTATAACCATGTCAAATTTCTACGCATACAGGCACAATTTGGAGAAATTTCAACATTGGCCTCATTCATTGGTAACTATGTAGGGTCGATGGATGTCATTAATCCCTTCACCCGATATAATCCCTAACCCATTAACAATTAAACCAATTGCATGTTGGACCCTATAAAATTATTTTGGGCTATCTCAACTTAATAGAATCATGGTTTAATCATCTCGAAGAATGCCACAAGAAAAAGACAAATACATGGAAATTGGCATCTTCATTAGGTTTTGTTGTAAATATGGGTATGTCAGGTTCTTTGTTGGCATGGATGGAGAAATTGGGCCATGATGAATATGATGATGATGATGATGAAAATGACAACCATGATTATGACAATGATGAAGAGTTTTATGTCCTTAAGTCTTAAAAACCTCCCATACCATCAAGGCATGTGCCTAGTGTAAACATGTAAAATTTCAACGCATATAGTCACATTTTGAAGAAATTTCAACATTGGCCCCACTCACTACTCACTGTGAGGGGTCGATGGATGTAATTGGTGATGGGAATGTTGGAAGTTCCAAGACATTTCAAGAGAGTTCCGACAAATATTCTATAGAAGGGAATGACGAATGATGACATTGAGATCGACATGCATGATGAACATTGATGAAAACATGGACGATATCGAAGATTATGTGGGTAAATAAGACATACTTGAGTCTCGAAACCCTCCCATACCTTCAAGGCATGTGAATACTTTAACCATGTGAAATTTTGACGCATACATGCATAGATTGAAGAAATTTCAACGTTGGCCCCATTCACTGCTCACTATGTGGGGTCGATGCATGACATTTGTGATGGGTGTATTAGAAGTTCCTTGACATTTCAAGAGAGTTCCAACAATGATTCTACAGATGGAAATGATGAATGATGAAAATGAGACGTCTATTATGAACGTTGATGTAAACATGGACGATCTCAAATATTATGTGGGAACATCAGACATCCTTGAGTCCTTAAACCCTCCCATAACATCAAGGCATGTGTCTTGTCTAACTACATAAAATTTCGACCCATACAAGAACAATTTGAATAAATTTCTACGTTGGCCCCATTCATTGCTCACTCTGCAGGGTTGGTGGATGACATTTGTGATGGGTGTATTGGAAGTTCCATGACATTTCAAGAGAGTTTTGATAAAGATTCTATAGATGGAAATGACGAATGATGACAATGAGACATGCATGATGAATGTTGATGCAAATATGGACGATATCAAAGATTATGTGGGGACATCAAACATCCTTGAGTCTTGAAACCCTCCCATACCATCAAGGCATGTGTCTATTATAACCATGTCAAATTTTGACGCATACAGACACAATTTGAAGAAATTTCAACATTGTCCCCATTCACTGCTCATTGTGTGAGGTCAATGTAAGATGACATTTGTGATGGGTGTATTGGAAGTGCCATGACATTTCAAGAGAGTTACAACAAAGATTCTATAGATGGCAATGACGAATGATGACAATGAGACATCCATTATATTTAACTTTGATGCAAACATGGACGATCTCAAATATTATGCGGGGACATCAAACTTCCTTAAGTATTGAAACCCTCCCATACCATCAAGGCAACTATGTAGTCCAACCGTGTCAAACTTCGACACATATGGGCACACATTGAAAAATTTTCAATTTTGGCCCCATTCAATACTCACTGTGCGAGGTCGGTGGAATAAATTTGTGATGGGTGTATTGGAAGTTCCATGTCAAATTTCAAAAGAGTTACAACGACGATTCTATAGAAGGGAACGATGAATGATGACAATGAGATGTGCATGATGAGCGTTGATGCAAATGTGGACGATCTCAAAGATTATGTGGGGACATCATACATCCTTGAGTCTTGAAACCCTCCCATATCGTCAAGGCATGTGCCTAGGCCAACCATGTCAAATTTCGATGCATACAAGCACATATTGAAGAAATTTCAATGTTGTTCCCATTCACTGCTCACTTTGCGGGGTCGATGCATGACATTTGTGGTGGGTGAATTGGAAGTTCCATGACATTTCAAGAGAGTTCCAACAAAGATTCTACAGATGGAAATGGAGAATTATGACAATGAGACGTCCATTATGAACGTTTATGCAAACATGGGCGATCTCAAAGATTATGTGGGGACATCAGACATCCTTGAGTCTTGAAACCCTACAATACCATCAAGTAATTTGTCTAGTCTAGCCATGTCAAATTTTGACACATACATGCACAATTTGGATAAATTTCAACGTTGGCCCCATTCATTGCTCACTGTCCGAGATCGATGCAAGATGACATTTTTGATGGGTGTATTGGAAGTGCCATGACATTTCAAGAGAGTTTCGACAAAGATTCTATAGATGGCAATTCCGAATGATGACAATGAGACATCCATTATATTGAACGTTGATGCAAACATGGACGATCTCAAATATTATGTGGGGACATCAAACATCCTTAAGTCTTGAAACCCTCCCATACCATCAAGGCAATTATCTAGTCTAACCATGTCAAATTTTGACACATACAAGCACAAATTGAAAAAATTTTAACGTTGGCCCCATTCACTACCCACTGTGTGGGTCGGTGGAAGAAATTTGTGATGGGTGTATTGGAAGTTCCATGTCAAATTTCAAGAGAGTTATGACAACGATTCTATAGAAGGGAATGGCGAATGATGACAATGAGATGTGCATGATGAACGTTGATGCAAATGTGGACGATCTCAACGATTATATGGGGACATCATACATCCTTGAGTCTTGAAAACCTCCCATACTGTCAAGGCATGTGTCTAGTCTAACCATGTCAAATTTCGATGCATACAGGCACATATTGAAGAAATTTCAATGTTGGCCCCATTCACTTCTCACTATGTGGGTTCGGTGCATGACATTTGTGTTGGGCGAATTGGAAGTTCCATGACATTTCAAGAGAGTTACAAAAATATTCTACAGATGGAAATGATGAATGATGACAATGAGACTTCCATTATGAACGTTGATGAAAACATGGACGATCTCAAAGATTATGTGGGGACATCATACATCCTTGAGTCTTGAAACCATCCCATACCGTCAATGCATGTTTCTAGTCTAACCATGTCGAATTTTGATGCATACATGCACAAATTGAAGAAATTTCAATATTGGCCCCATTCATTGATCACTATGAGGGATCGGTGGAAGACATTTGTGATGGGTGTATTGGACGTTCCATGGAATTTCAAGAGATCAGTTCCAACAAAGATTCTACATATGGAAATGACGGATGATGACAATGAGACGTGGACTATATCAATGATTATGTGTAGCGTCGATGGATGTCATTAATCCCTTGACCATATATTATCCCTAATCAATTAACCATTAAATTGCCTAACCCCTAAGACCCAAATTCATTAGCCATTAATCTTTAATCCCTTAAACTGTAACCCGTAATCCCTTAAAATGTAACCCCTAATCTATTAACCCTTAATCCCTTAAATTGTAACCCTTAATCCCTAGACCCCAAATACCTAAATCATCTAATCCCAAAATCCCCTATCCACTTAACCCCCAAAAACTCAACAAAATTACTATTTAGGCACATTAGGAGTTAAATTGGAAGCCAAACTAGAAGCTAAAAGGGAAACTAATCTGGAAGCTAAACTGGAAGTTACACTAGAATCTAAACTAGGCGTTAATTGGGGCGCTAAATAGGGAGCTAAATAGGGCACTAAATAGGGAGCTAAATAGGGAGCTAACTTAGGCACTAACTTGGGCATTAAATAGGGCGCTAAACGAGGTGCTAATAGCACTTATATTAAATCCAACTTGTGTTGCTCGATGCAAATAACACCATAAATAGTGCCCTCCCAATAAATAGCGTCGACTTTAGCAAAAAAAGTGGAGAAAAATACATTAAAACAACCAGTGGAAGCAAAAAAGGGAGCTAAAAATAGAGCTAATCATAGGGATTTGTTGTAGTGCAACTTGAGGTCGGGTTCCCAATTCTTGGAATGATTTATGTATAGCTTGATATGTTTCCTTTGTCAAAACAATCTCTTTGTCAATTATTTTGAAGTAATCCCAGGCTTTGCTAACCTCAGTGATGATTTCATCCCAAATAAGATGTCTGGATCCTATCTAATATGGTTTACCAGATAACTTATTCTACAATTGTTCTATATTTGTTAGCATCTTCATCTTTAACTTTTGATTTTTGTCAATGATTTAATATTTATCCTTCAGTTGTTCTTTGAAAACCCCAATCTCCTCATTCCGTGTGGAGATTGATTTTTTTAGCTTTTCAATTTCAAATCCTTTTAGATTTAGCTATGACAATGCTTTTTATAACACCAATGTTGGATCTGTTAACTCTATAATTTGTGGAGAAGTTGGTCCCTTCTTTAGGATTTCAATTTATTTCCCATACATTTCTATTTGGTCTCTCATATGCACCATTTGTTTCAGAAGCCAATCCTTTTATTTTTGCATTGCCTATAAATATGGAGTCTGGATATGTCCAATTCTAGGGATGTTAAGTCTTTTCTTCAATGCCTAAATTTATGTGTCATTTGTTTTCATTAGATCTTACACTGATGTTGCATCTTCAGGATTAGCTCCCAAGTTAATCACCCATTGTTCGAACTCCTCCACTCTCATCTATTTAGTTATGTAGGTTGGGTTCTTGTGTTTGAGTTGATTCCTAATATTTCCATTTATGGTTTGTAACTTCTTTATCCCAAGAGTAGCTATTATCACATCCATGTTTAGCGTCTCTCCAATATGTTTATGTAGTCCATTTTATCCAGTGGATGAATTGCATTAATATCAATGGAGATATTAGTAACTTTCATTTGATATTTTGTTTCCAACACTACTATATTCAACTTACACTTTTCATAATCCACAACAGATAGCATTCTTGTTTGAGATGCCCCTTGGTCAAATATTTTAGGAAGAATATTTTGTTTAATCTTTGCACCTATTTTCCTGGTAGCCATGAACAGATGAACATGATCAATTTACTTTGATTGGTCTGTATCCAATGAATCCTTTCCACTTTGAATTTATTAGATCTAAGGATTTGTTGATGATGAAACTTCAATAACTACAACGGGTTCTCTTATCATTGGTTCTGATTCCAATTGTGATCGTTGGTATTCATTTTCCTCTTCTCCTTTTGTTTTCTACCTTTTTGTTGACCTTTCTTCTTCTGTCTCTAGAATTTTTGGAACTGATTCGATACTCTTTCTTTTATATATCTTTTTTAAATTGTTGAGGGGTCCGTGTTACTGGTGACTTTGATGGCTGATCTGAAACTTTTTCCCGAACTTGCAAAATCCCCTGCACATCTTTCTAGTTGTTTTGGTAGTTTGCGGCTCCAATTATGCCTTTTCCTGATGCTGATAGAGAATTAACCCATTTTCAATCCTTTTTGAAGAGATAATAGCATGATGATCATACATCCATATCTTACATTGTTGGAATCCCATGTTCTATAGAAGTTTTTCTGTCACCTACAAAGTTGGTCTAGTATTTACAATAAAAGGACCTAACTCCTTTTTTAGTTTAAAACTTGCTTTGTATTTTCTTGATACAAAATGAATATGATCGGAATTTAGCAATTGTCTTATCAATTCTAATGAAAATATTCTGGGGGTCAAGAAAGTAGGTAAAAGGGAAGGTTGCACTTCATAGCCATAAACCTTAATTTTCGTGTAATTTTAAAAAATGTGCCAATCTTCAACTCTTTTGTTAGGACTTAGCTGTAAAAGTTTTTTACACTCTGAAAAGACTCTGGGAGGCACTTGATCATCATGGATGATCTCAAAATATTTTGAAATAAACTATTTGATATATTCTAAGAACCCAACATTTTTAACCGTTTTCCTAACCAGAGAAGTCTAGTGAATAACTGAAATTGGATTGTCCATTTCATCTTCGGTTTTTAGTACGAGATGTGAAAACTCAACAGCTTGGGAAAACAGAAAAAGATGAACTAGGGAATATTGATATCTGAAATATCTAGTGGTTTCGAATTCTGACAGTTGAAGATGAATATTATTAGCTAAAAATTGAGCATAGTTAAATTTAGTCAAGGATTTCACTGTAGATGGACAAATTGACATCATGAACCCTAGAATATACTCATCAACAACTTGGTCATCATCATTTCCTAATATTACATACATCATTGTAATAATATTCCTTGATGTTTCAGAAAACAAATTGGCTTTAAGAGTAACATTATCCACAGTAAAGTCAAGATTCTGACATAAATAGGATTGTAAGAGGGAAACCCTATCTTAAGAATTTAAAACTCTGAAGCATAGAGTTAACACATTTTCGTCTAGCGTTTCACTCTCGAGGTTTTGGGGCAATCTCAACATGTTGAAATTGATTGGGAATTTATTTCGAAAAGGATTGTCCCATGTTTAGAAATGACAACTCTCCAAGAAGGAATATAATTAGAAGCGTGTTGGATTTTCAATGAGCTATGTCTCATGCATTCTCTTTAAATTTTCTGTTTAATATTTACTTGAACCATAACTATCGCAGTAAACCAAGATCACGAGAAGAATAACCATGCACAAGAACAAAAGAAGTATCCTGGGAAACCCTTCTGAATAAGGGAAGAAAACCCAACCAATCCTTTGTTATATTCTTCAAGAGTGTTGAGGAAAAGATATGGAATTATCTTACTCAAGCATTTTGAGATTCTTCTTGGCTAAAGAAAAATAGACGGGAATATCACCCTATGTTTATAGCCATCAAAATTAATATCCTAACTCACAAGTATTGATTACAAGTGCTTAGGTTGTTTTTTGTAAATAAAAGCTTGCTGAAAAATTCATTATTTATGTGTTTTTTTGAACATAACATATGCTGAAATAAATATAGAGACAAAAGTAAAGACACCAAGTCAATAATCAAGATAGATGAGACATAAAGAAATCCTTTATTTCATTCCAATTCATCAAATAGTCATTCTCTTTACAAAATTCCATGAAGAAGTTTTGGACCAAAGTCAAACTTAGACATCCCCGATGAAACATACAAAAGGACTTCTGACAGAAAATAAAAAAACTGAACTCTAAAAGCTGGATTAGCTTGCCGCAGATTGCTAGCCACTCGACTCTGCACAATAGCCTTTGTCAGTCATGAAAACTAATTCACAAACATACAAGTCTACACAAACTATCAAAGATATATCAACACCTCTGAAAAACAAGTGTCTGAATGATGTAATTCAACCATGAATCTTGTTGTCTACAATAAGACCCGGCTATCATAAAAAAGAATTAGGCCTTGAATAAATTAAGGAATGAATGAAAACTGAATTATCTCAACAAAAACTCAAAGAGAAAACCTTAGTATGCTTCTTCTTCTATTCTCCTTTTGTTCCTACCTTTCCTTTTGCTTTTAAGCAAATTAGAATTGGTTGAAGTAATTGAAATACTTCATTAGTTAAGTTAACTAAAAGCTCAACCAACGTTTTAGTTAGGGGGAAAGTAATAATCATAATAAGGGTTTTTAAATAAATAATAACTAGTAGGTGGGACCCCTTGTGAATCCCTTTATATTTTAACAATCATAACACAACTAGATAATTAAACAAAACATCCCTCCTTGTGGCTCCCATCATCACCGTCATATTTGACAATTTATCCAATGATTTTTGAAATTATTTTCAAAATATATTACTCATATATCTAAAAAAATATCCTGATGTCCAAAATTTCTGAAGTCAACTGTCAACAACAATAAATAAAGTAAAACTTAAAACCCATATTTTCCACTCTGAGATGCAATCTTTCCCTTGTTGCTTCTGTCACATTTTGATCTCTCTGAATTTGCCTTTGGCTGTGCTGAGCCTTTAGGCCTAATCTCACTGATCACATGAGAACAATCGTCCCTCAAATGCATCCTAGAAGACACATATTTATCAGATCCATTGGAGGGTAAGGAAGGGGAAACAATGGCTTTTCCTTTGTCAGGGGCATGGTGGGCCTCAATTTTCAACCTTTTGCTAGCATGGGAACACCAAACTGGTGAGTGAATAGGGGAAACTTGGATAATCTGATTGATAGGCGAGGAAGCAGGTAAAGAAGCTCGGGTTGCAATGAGAAATGAGGGGGCACGTGAATACCAGGGGCTTGTGAAGCCTGAAAGGGAGGCCTTTCAAGCCTAGGTTGGACCATTCCTTGCCCAATCCAATTGAAAAACCCATCCTGAAATAGTTGGCCTAACTCTTGCGAGTCAGCATCAAAGTGAATGGAGAATCTTGGCCTTCTAGGGCCCCTGTTCCAATTACCTCTTCCTTGGTTACCTCTGCCATGGCTACCTCAGCTGAAAAAGCTCATTCCTATATGTATGATTGATTAGCAAATAGTTTCTTTAACAACCATACATGACAACTCTTTTAAAATATGAAATAAATTTTGGCTCAATAACATATCATACTCATGCAATCCAATCCATACAAATTGTTTCACTGTTGTCAATGAGCAGGGGGTAAACCAAGGTTCTTGGATATGTGAGGGGTTTGTGTTGAGTGAAAAATGTTAAAATGAGGGGGAAAATAACATGGTTACTGATCACAGACCACAAACAATCAACTGAAATGTAAAACAAAGAACATATCACTGTAATCCATCCCCGTGATCTTAAACTGTCACAATACATAGCTCCTCTTAACAGTAATTAAATTTTAGGAACAAGGAGTGAGTAATGGATATGGGAAGGCGAGGGGATTGTAATTAGTGAAAAGTGAAATCATGATAGGGGAAAAAAATCGGAGACTAATCATAAGATTAATTAAGTAATCCATAAAACCATTATGCATTCAATGCAATGAACCAACACTAACCAATTACTGTGATCAATTAACAATTATTGTGTGTACAATTTAATCATTTTTGTGTGTTAAACTTGCTCATTGTTCACTTTTAAATCCTTAACACTTTCAATTACACAGTGCCATCATACTCAAGATAATATGCTTTCCAAACAACCTATATAAAGAATCATGTTTCCTTTCATTTATTTCATTTAATATTAAAACAAAATTCTAATGAACACACAGTCAATTGTATTGATTCTGTTCAGCATCCAAAACACCAACCATTCTCTACAATAAATTCTTCAAATCAACCACAGACACAAGCTCTTAAAAATCGTGCTTGATTCCATTCCTTTAATCAGTTTAATATTGTAATGAAACCATACTCTTATAAAACTCGCGCCCATCTCTGATACAATGCACGATATCCATAAACATATACAGTAGACAACCAAGTCACAAATATCACAGTTTTAAACTGCAATAATCTCGATTGGCAATTAAAACACACAATAACAACAACCATCATTTCAACCTATATCATACTGTAGCAAACACACAACCCAGCTCATAAAGCAAAGAGGCATATTCCCAATAAACCATAAAACAATGTTGAGTTAACAATCTGACTGTTAAATCACAAGAGGTAGCGACTATATGCCCATTTCATTTCTCGAATCAATCAATTAACCATGCTGAGCTATAGAGTCTACTGCTACAATAAACAATGCAGTGACTAGATGCTAACAATCAAAAACCACTGTCAACGCTATTAACAGAGACGAGCTAACAATCAACCATTATCGACAATACTCCGCCAACTCATAAAAATCAACAATATACCCGACATAACATAAGTAGCTCTTTTTATTAAAAATGAACTTTGAATAATCAAGGGTTCACTCTTTGGACCAACACAGGGAGACTAGAGTCAACCACCAACAGTAGGTGAGAAACTTTCGAGACAATACAGTGGACACATAGGCCATATCACCAATAGCTTCATAGACAGGGTGACAGTTCACGAGATAAGAGAGACTATGAACAGAAGAGCAGATGCTTCTTTTAATAACACTGAGAACACACAGGGCATAACCCTTGTGGTTTTCCTAATCAACCCGTGTAATGCTGATATAAAAACAGAGCCACGAAATAACAACCAACCCTAAAGCCTACATATTGGCATAATAACCACCCAAACCAACTCAACAGAAACCACAATCATATACGAATCCATGACCAAGCGAAAACGATAGCAGTGACCCACAGTGGTTCAAAATCAAATGCAGCAACCAAATATGACTTGGTATGTTTTGCAAGAATTGTGTGGAGACGACCAACAAGTCTAGACCGAATGAAACCCTCCAAGCAAAACCCATAAGACAACAGAGAGACTTCATGGCTTCTATCACACAAAATTATCAATGAAATCGTGACTTCAACTATCCAATCCTTTCATTTACAGTGTATACACATAACCAACCATTCTAGAGAAATCTCACAAGTTTACATAGTTTCTAGTCTCAAGAAAAGCACATACCCACACATCAACCAACCAATATCTATTTCATAACCAGAGCGGGTTCATGGATGGCGAAAAATACATACCTGTAACCAAAAAGCCTTAAAAACATGAGCTTGGCCGAGCAATTCTTCCTTTGCCTGAAAATCGGAGCTTAAGCACAACAAAACACAATTGAACAATAGCCAAGCTAGGGTGATGACAAATGGGAGAGATATGGAGTGACATGCAATAAATGCATGTCGCTTCCATCCTTTACTCCTTCAATCACTTAGTACATGTCAACCAACCATTCCATTAATCCATGCATCGAAACCAACATCCATTACTTGCCAAATGCGCCACCCTATTTCACATTAACCATTACCAACCATACCATAGTGCATATCACATGTGTTTTCATATAACTCAACAAATCGTATATCCACTAACTTTGTTAGCTAGGACTAACAACAATCCTTTAATTTCAATGCATATAGTGTAGCATAGTAGCATAGTTTAGTTTCTTCCTTAGATTTTTCCATAGGTTCCTTTTCACTTGCTCTTATTTCATGTTACTAACATGTGTCTTGTGCAGGTGCAACATGTAACATATCATGGCACTAAATAGAAATGTGATAACTGTGGATATAAGCCATTCACACAATATGGAATTTAGAGCTTAGAGCAATTAGAAACTGTAGATTTTAACCTTGTACAATATCTACTGCAAACAGATATTTAGTAAAATAATAGAAAAGATACAATGACAAATACAAACATTACACAGAGATTTTTCCCCTGGAAACCCAAACCGGGAAAACCAACATATTCTATATTCATTCATGTGTGTTACTTTGTTTACAATACAATATACATATAGGATCCATCGACATCCAAAACCCTAAACCAATGACCTGGATTAGTCCACAACCCTAATTCCTTAATAGGAAATAGAAAACCATCGGCAAAAACCATGTGCCGAAAAACCACCTAAATATGCAACACGTTTCCCAAGACACGTGACATGTTTCCCGAGGCAGAAAAAATACGCATAAAAAATACTGGTGCAAAGAATATAACACATACCCAACAAAAACAACACATAATACACATTATCCATCTGCTATTATGTTGCAAATAAAACCAAGATTTCGTAAACCATGTAGAACCATGTAAGCAATGTCGAACAATAGCATAAGCATCAAATAAGAACTAGATCTGATCTTCCAATCTACAAGGGGGTCCCACCTACTAGTATTTTATATCATTAGCTTATAATATTAGGCTTTAGCAATACTTTGTGAGCGAAATCCTCGTTGTGATTTTTATCATCAACAAACTAGCGACTCCACAGGGAAATTTGTTTTCAACAAATTTAGAACTCAGAACTCATGGTTTCACAGACCAAGAACAACAGATCAAAATATATAAACAGGAAGATTATGCAACAGGGGGAAGTGAGCGGATTTAATGGAAAAATGACCGGGAATTTGGAATAACTCATGAAAAATGTTAAGTATTAGGGGGTTTACCACTGTGTGCATAATCACTCAACTGGGATCTGCGCTTTACTTCAAGGAGAAAAATTATGGACTTGCTCTTTTAAATTCTCAAATGGATGAAGAAATGGAGAGCAAAAGCGGGAGATAACCAATTTCTTTAAAAGACAACAGTGAAAGCAGATAGCAAATTCAAGTGATTTCAGGGGGAGCATCGTAACATCTGTGTAAGCTTGATTGTTATTGACTAACAATATCTTGCAAAAGTGTCACTGTGGCAGAATTGATCCAACATCTTATTCTTGACCCAAAATCAATCAAAAGATGAAATATCAATAAAAATCATAACATAATTAAAATTGCGGAATTTAAAACCACAAAGATAAAAAGACAGAAATGTAAAAGAAGTATGAAATTATTAAAACAAAAAGCAGAAATCAAACTACTGTACAACAAAAATGAAAGACAGTGATAGAAAAGAAAGCAGAGCTAGACTACTAATATACATAAAATCCAAATAGCGTTAAAACCTTTCAAGTTGGTTCCGCGTAAGGTTTCAAGTAGGAACCGTTAGTGTTGTAGGAGGATAATCGCTCATGTAAATCCTTTAGGATGTAAGAGTTAGTGCCCAAGACAAAAGCGATTTTGAAAGGACCCATCCATAACTCTTGAAATTTTAAAGAAATTAACAGCCCTTTAATGCATACAATTAGATCATCAAGATAAATATGAATGCTAATCAATTCGTCAAGAGTTATTTGCATAGGTCCCTTAAAAGTGGTACTTGCATCAGGTAAGCCATAAATCATACGTTCATAAGTCAATGTACCCCAATTAGTGATAAAGGTGGTTTTTCAAGCATATTCCCTTTTTACCTTGATTTGATTGCAAAAAAAACTATCAAGTAAGAACATCATCTATGACTCTACAACTTGTTGCAAAATCACTCCCAGATTAGAGAGAGGGAAGGGATTTTTTATAATAGCATGATTGAATGTGTGAAAATTAATGCAAAATCTAATATGATCAATGACCTTCGGAACAAGTACCAATTGGGAAACCCATTCAGGGTACTTGACCTAAAAGATGATTCCAGCCTTCAAGGAATTTTCCAACCCCTTTCGAATAGTTTCTTCTAGTGCAGGGTTGATAGGTCTTTGTTTTTGCCTAAATGGTTTTATGTCTTCCTTGATGGGGATGGCATGTTGTATAAGAGTCGGATCAAAACTGTGGAGATCCTCATAAGACCAAGAAAAAACATCTTAAAACTCACCAAGTAGCTTGACAAACTTCATTTTCTCTTTATCTTAACATTTGGCACCTATTTTAACATTTTTTGGAGCTTTGAGTATCCCAATGTTCAAGGAGATGGTCTCACCCACCTTCCCTTTCGACTCCTCTTCTTTCAGTTTCTCTTTATTTCCTACATCAATCGGTGAAAACGAACTCTCTAGAGGAGTCAATCCCTTAGGAATCTTGTTATCTTCTATGGATATAATTTCCTTGGGCTTAAAAGGTTCATTTTGAATGAAAGTACAAATGCTCTCATCGTTACGGAAGACCTGCCAATATTCTATATTGTCAGGGATATGGGGACGATATAGAGATTGAAAAGTCAATACACATAAGCTTGATCTTTTCTTGGTTGTTGTTTTGCAGGGGCAACAACTTTCTTGGGAAGAGCTTGTTCATCTTTCTTACCATTATTTTGTTTGGATCTCAAATTATATCTACTTTGATCATCAGTTTGACAAATCGATTATTCATTTAGATGTTGACTAGATTTATGACTAAGAAAAGCTTCTTCATAGGTAGTATGTGTCAAGAAAGAAGCATCCCCTTTGTCTCCCAAACAATGGATTTCATCATCTTCTTCAGGCTCCTCCTCCTCCATTACTGTGTTCTGAAAAGGGGTTTTGATATTCTGCTCTTCATTTGCATTTCTATTCCTCTGTAAAATCTGATGTTGTTCATATATGGATTTGTATTTCAAGGAATGAAAGTATTAGGATCTCTACCTTTTGTAGGCCGCTTGTTCTCAAGCTTCATTTTGGACAATTCTGAAGTCAAAGACTCAATCATTTTGGCCATCTTCTCAATGTTAGGATCAACACTTGATGATGAGGCTTCTCCCTTTTGTTTTCTCCTCTCTCCTTTTCCTTTCAACTTTTATGCATCAAGGATATTAGATTCCACTTCAAGTGTTGCATCCTGCATGTCAACCAATGTAACAAACCTCATTTCTCTCAATAGCAAACAAAATTTGGCATCAAAAGCACTAGCATATGTGATCTTTGCAGAGGTAGCAGTAGGCTTGATTTCAGTTGGGATCTTATTGTACATTCTATTAAATTTCTTGGTGAAGTCTAACATTGATTAACCACTCTCCCTTCTCAAGTTCCCAAACTTTGTAATGTAGTACAAAAATTCTTTCTTATCCCCCCATTGTTTTAAGAAAGTATCATCAAAAACTTCAAATCTTGTTATAGATCCTGAGGTTAATTCTCTAAACCACCTCTTGGCCTGTGACATCCCCAAAAATAAAGAAATTAAAAATAAATATTTTAGAATCTAAAATTACTGGAAATTTATTTCTGTGTTTAGTAAATTCAAAATTGGAATTTTTTTGCCATTTATGGCAATTCCGAATTTTATAATTGTAATAAATGATTTTGACTGTTGGGCAGAGATCTGATTTGTCCCAACTAGCTACTTGACTATGACACTTGTATGAAAAAGGAAAAAAATAGAATATTTTATATTGATTGCAGGAGGACAAATGGAGCAGCCATGTTAAATTTAGCTGACCATGACTCCATGAGTGGGGAACACGTTGAAATTAACTCTGGGCTGATTGTTACAAGTGGAAAATAAGTGATTTGGCCAATGGCAGCCGTTGAAAATCAGGGATTTAGAAAGCTGCGAAAATTCCCCAAGAGAGGGAAAAAGTCCTAAACAAACTAATAAAAATCATATGTGAGGAGGCATGACGCTGCCAAGTATGTTGGGGAAAGAAGACTATGGAATTTTGTTCTTGTTGTTATGAGCACTACTGTGTGAGTGTGAGGCAAGGAGGATACTGCTGGAATTCGAAGGACATTGATGGAGAGGAGATTTCAATTCTCCCTCATGGACTCATGGTCAGGCTAGGGGGTGAATCAGGCAAGTAGATTGGCTGCCCTGTTCTACAGTTGGGAGGAACGTGGTTGTTCCCTTTGTCTTCCCATAAATTTGGTTCAGATATGTAACTCTACCTTATTCTAGTCAAATGTTATGTGTTGTAATCTGTTTACTTTTATGTATGAATTTATGGTTGAATGTTGTGGGGAAAGATTTAACATTTTACTTCATAGTTGTTGGCTAGAAGTGGACTCTTTTATTTAGTTGTGATGCTGAGTAATTACTAAGATCTTGGAATGTACCCAAACAGCGAAAAAAAATTATGTAATAGTTACAAGCCCCATAACAGACTGGATATCAGACTACCGTTATCTTCTTAGTTATTTATGTCAAATCAAATGAAATAAGATTGTTGTGAAATACTAGAATCCATGCACACCAATAGCTATGGCGGATTTCATTTCCTGTAGAGATGTATATAGTATACAGTGAGCCTCCTCGAATGAGTATACCTTTCATAATCAAATAAATATACCCTAAACATTGAAGTACTAGTCGATATACATGTAAACCTGTATAGCTATTTTTTTATGAACCGATATATATAGATATACATTGTAATGGGCATGCTGTGACAGTGGAGTAATGACGCTAGAGTAAACTGTTTACATCATAATCCTGAACTACCAAGTGGATAGATAATCTTATAAGTAGGAAATTTTTATTCCAAAGAAAAGGGAAAAACTCCATGAACCCCATTACAAGAAGAATATATATATATATATATATATATATATATATATATATATATATATGACAGTAAGTTAGGAATGACTTTGTTAATCAGAAACTCACCTACAGCATAAACCACAATTTTCTATCATAATAACCATGCTGCCTATTTTCGGGTGAGTAGACCTATAGAGGCTTATTCAATAATGGTAATAGAAACAGAAGGATAAATAGTGCACGATGCGTAAATCCAAAATGAATAATGATGCCATCTAACTTTCTGTTGAATAGACCTATAAGGGCTTATAAAATAATGATAATAGAAAAAGAAGGTAAATAGTATACGATGTGCAAATCCAAACCGATAATGAAGCTATCTATTCTCTGGTAAGCAGACCGTTAAAGGATTATTCAACAATGATAATTGAAACAAAAGGTAAATAGCTTGTGATGCATAAGCCCGAAAACTATTTTTTTTACATCAAAATTAAGTATAAACGAAATCTGGGAATCATCGCACATATTTCTGGGAAAGAACAAAACCCTTAAGCATATCGCTATGCATGATCAAATCATTTCGGGAAAGGGACTGTACAATCAATAATGAGATTCAATTCTGGAAACAAAAATAGCTAGAATAGCTCAGGAAGGAATTTGAATCTGTAGTACCAAAACCATCCTCGAAATATATAGATGAGAGTACTTTAGAAATCCCGAGTCCACAACAAATTAACACACAATATATAATGAGCACATTACTTAATAGAACGACTGTCTAGTTATCAAAGTCCAACCAGGCGCAAGCTGTGCGGGTGGTTCTATATACCAAAATTATTTATACAAATCAAGGCATACCCCGTATCAACTATCACAGAACTTGAAATTAAAAATCCTCAGACATTAGGAACGAAACAGAGCTTGGACCAGTGGTGTATGTAATCTCGAAATTAACTTAGATACTGTGTTGAAACCCGAATACCTTTTGAAGGAGTGAAGTGGGCATCCCCATGCTTCAGCGTGTCCGCACCTGCACAAATTAATGAGAAGCATTATAACATAATCAACAGGATAATATGTTTAAGTTACAGAACATAACGTAACTAGAAAGGGGTCAATGAATACTTAACTGAAGCAGAGGATTTCTACCTTCTGCCATCACGCTACACCTCCCGGACCGAAAAGGGAAGAGGAGTTTGTGCCACCCTGATGGGTACCCTCGCACATAAAGGGGCTCATCATTAGTAATAGATAAAACTGTCTAATCCAAAGAAATATTGCAGGAAAAAAATGAAAAGTGTATAACGGACATGGTAAATATAAAGCCATTGTAACTTTTCAATCATAAACAGAAAGGATTTGAAACGCTTTTTTCCTTTGGAAAACCTTGCTTCTAATCAATGTAATAACACCAGTGAACACTATAGTCAAACACAAAAGATCATTGAGGTACCAAAGGACTAACCAACGGAGGAAACCAGTTCCAATAACAAGGGTTAAATCAAAATGAATATTTCGAGTGCACTGTTATAACAAACATCGTGATATGAGGAATGGCTCGGTCTCGGCAGGAGGAATGGTGCAGTAACAGGGGGGGTAAACTTTGATAGGACCCAAAACCTTGAACCCAACTCCTTTTTAACACAGTACCCTGGAAGTAAGACGAGGATACTATCGAGGACCAACCAAGAACAGAGGTATGCACAGACCTACATATGAGGCAGAATGATTCTAACGCGTAAATAAAAGAATAGCCGAAGGTAAACTTCCCACACAGAGATGTTGTCGAGAAGTGCCACCCAGAATCTCCACCCATCTAGCACAGGAACTAGAACTGTGGACTCCTGGCCACGATGCTTAAGCCAAACAAAGGAATGGTCTGTAACGTCTCCCCCTCCTTCACTAAAACCTTAACCATGGTGCAAACGAAATGGACTGAGACGGTGCTTCCTCATTCACCAAACCAAAACCATAATGAGAGTGAAAGTACGGGAGTAACCTCCGAATGGACTAAAGGGGAGAGGTTTCGTACTTAGACCATGTGATCATAGGGTAAGTGTCGACATCTCCTTAGGGCACTCCAGTCGAGCTATGTATCGAATAGACATATCCCAGGTGCTTTAAATGTGCAGATAGGCCTTTAAGGCACAAGGGTTTCCACCTGTATCGGTTGCTAAGAGTATTAATGGCGAGGTAATCAGATGGCTTTCTTACTGCATCGTTATATGTCGAATCCAACTACCTTGCATTAAACACCCGAGGTTGTTATCCCTTGTCATTACCTAACGATTAGTTTGTAGTACGATCGTAACCATAACCTCCACAAGATTAACCCTCTGCGCACTTTAGTTTCAAGGTGCAAGATTAATGGCCGAGGTTAAACCCATTTTAACCTTTGTTTCCAAATAGTGTTAACTTCTCCTTGTTGATTTTATAATGTTATATACATATATCGGATTGAACATCATAAGGTCTGACATCTCTAACCTCACAATGTATGATAACAACTCTAAGTAGTTACTTCTCCATGTCATAAAGTGGCTTCGAAAATGAAACAGTAGATAATAGTAGGTTGCCATGAAGCGAGATGTCCCTAGTTATGGACTTGTTGTTCGTGTACAACACATTAATGAAATAGGAAGCAGCGACTTTATGTTAAATAGGATAGAGGAGCGAAAGGCAATAAGACTGACGTACCTTAGGATTGACAAGTGACTAAAAAGCCTCAAGGACACAAAACCAACTCAACGTCCCCAATTAAAAAAAAAAATTATGTAAATTTTGAGGTACATTACATATGGTATCAGATCAAAGAGGTGACAACACTGGACCTGAAGAGGGCCACAATAGCTTCTTAGTATAGATATATATATATATTTTGATTTATGTAAAACTAACAAAAATCTTATGGTTACAAACATAAATCTATTTCTGTTTTGTGTTAATTATGGCAGCTCAGGACAATGCAAAAATTAGGATGGGAGAAAACCTGCAGCAGGGACCCCCTAGAGATCCAAGAGAGAACAGTGACGAAAGTTCACCCAGGGAAGTGTTAGAAACAATGAGGAACCTTATTGTTGAATTACAGATTTTCAAAGCGAACAATGAAAAATTGAAAAAAGCACAACAGGAACAGCAAGAGATAAATGAAGTCCTGCTACGCAGTATAGTGACCAAGAAAATCCCAAAAGACGATAACCACGAGGAAGAAGTCAGCAAAAGGGATTCCAAGAACTCGGGGCCGGAAACAAAAAAAGGATATAGTTCGTCGGAAGGAACACCTTCAGTTGAAGAAAAAACTAAATCTGTCAAAAAAAGAAAACAAGTAGACCACCTCGAAGGAGAATTTAAAAAGATTAAACCAACTACCTTTGATGGAGAATCCAAGATGGGAGAGGAAGTTGAAGCATGGTTGTTGGACATCAAAAAATACTTCCAGATCTGCAACTATTCTAGCAACATGAAGGTTAGAATGGCCATCTACAATCTGAAAGGGAAGGCCAACATTTGGTGGCAGGACCTAAAATTGGCAAAGGGCCTAAAGGAAAAATAGTTGGAATGGTTTGATTTTAAGAAGTATTTCAAGAAACAATACCTTTCGGAAAGTTACTATGAAAGAAAGACAAAAGAGTTCTACGAGTTGCGATTTGGACAGATGACAATGGAGGACCTTATAAATAAATTTTTAGAACGATTAAGGTTCGTACCGTACATCCGAGAGGATAAAGTAAAAATTCAGCGATTTCTAAGCTGCCTACCACAGTCCTACAAGGACATAATTGAATTTGACAACCCCAAATCCTTAAGTGAAGTATTCAGGAAAGCTTGAATGTGCTACGATCAGTACAAACAGCAGGTAGAGTTTCCCAAAGCATGGAAGGATAAGAAACAAGAGCGAATGAACCAGCGGAAGAAGGAGTACCTGCCAACTCCTCATTGGAATACAACAAAAAGTTTTCCGAGAAAGGACTTTCACTCCAACCATCTGAATACGCAAGGCAGTGGTAAACCAGTAAACCTGAGAATGAAGAAGTTTGGAGACAATCCCCGTGAGCCATTAAAGTGTTGGGAATGCAGAGAGCCTCATCTAAGGAGGAACTGTCCGCGTTTGAGTTCAACAAATAGAACTGTCGTTCATAATTTGCAGGAAGCCTCGACAGTGGGAGATGTGGGAAGAAGCCTGCATCAGATAAATGCAGCCATAGATGGTCGACAAGCTGACCACCAGTCCTCGGTGGTAGAAATTGAAGGTAAAATCAATGACACTCGAATTTTTGTTTTAATTGACCCTGGAGCTACGTTAAGTTATATTACACCTAATGTGACCGAGTCAAACAAACTTAAGAAACTGAAGCATGCAAAATCATGTCTTGTACAATTAGCGACTGGTACTAAAAGAAAGGTAGCGGAGTTTGTTCTGGATTTTGAGTTCATATTAGACGGTCAAAGTATAAAGACCGATCTGAATATCCTACCACTAGGATCTTACGATATGATTATTGGGATGGACTGGTTGGAACGACACAAAGCAATATTAAATTGCTATACAAAGATGCTTAGCTATAAGGATGATTCTGATACTACCAAGACAGCCCAAGGTATACCAAAACCGGTATCAGTCAGACAAATTTAAGAAATGCAACTAAAGAAATGTATGAGAAAGGGATGTCAAGTTTATGCCATCCAAGTGACGAATCTAGCAGAAAAGGAGGATAAGCCAAAGTTGGAAGACTTTGCTATCCTACGTGATTTCAGAGACATGTTTGTGGATGAGATACCAGAATTACCCCCTAGAAGGGAAATAGACTTCTCCATAGACCTGTTACCCAATTCTGCCCCTATCTCAAAGGCGCCTTACCAGATAAGTCTACCAGAACTGATAGAATTAAAAATACAATTACAGGAATTGTTGGACAAATAATACATCAGACCGAGTGTCTCACCTTGGGGAGCACCAGTCCTCTTTGTGAAAAAGAAGGACGATACTCTAAGATTATGTATCAATTATAGACAACTGAACAAAATGACTATGAAGAATAAATACCCCTTACCAAGGATAAATGATCTATTCGATCAAGTGGGGGGGGGCAAGATCTTTTCAAAACTTGATTTACGATCCGGTTATCATCAAGTTCGGATAAAAAAATGAGGACATAAACAAAACAACATTTCGGACAAGATACAGACATTACGAGTTTGTAGTCATACCTTTCAGACTCACTAACACCCCAGCCACATTTATGTTCCTAATGAACAGTATTTTCAGTGAGTACTTGGACAAGTTCATGGTAGTATTCATCGACGATATCCTAGTCTATTCAAAGACGGAGGAGGAACATAAGGAACACTTAAGAATAGTGTTGCAAACGTTAAGGAAGCACAAAATGTATGCCAATTTCGACAAGTGTGACTTCTACTAGAAAGAGATACAATATCTTGGACATATAATTTTAGCAGAGGGCATTGTCATAGACCCAGAAAAGACAAAATCCATTAGGGAATGGTCGGTACCTAAAGATGTAGCAGATATACGGTCGTTCATGGGAATCACCGAATATTACCGCCGATTTATAGAAGGGTTTTCCAAGATAGCCTACCCTATCACATCATTACCAA
This sequence comes from Picea engelmannii, assembly GCA_009831015.1. Classification (NCBI taxonomy): domain Eukaryota; kingdom Viridiplantae; phylum Streptophyta; class Pinopsida; order Pinales; family Pinaceae; genus Picea; species Picea engelmannii. Next base: position 907,785 of record ML785249.1, read on the forward strand.
ATAAAGGAACCAGGTTTAACTGGTCAGAGAAATGTCAAGACAGCTTCAATAAACTAAAGGAGTTATTGACAACGACACCCATATTGAAGGTAGCAGACCTAGATAAAGACTTCACTGTATGTGTTGATGCAAGTAAGGAAGGACGAGGTGGTGTCCTAACCCAGGAAGGACACGTTATTTGCTATGAGTCCTGGAAATTGAAGGAACATGAGCGAAATTATGTCACTCATGACTTAGAATTAGCAACAATAATACACGCCTTAAAGATGTGGCGACACTACATAATGGGTAGAAGATTCTTATTATTAACGAACAATAGCAAGGTAAAATATCTATTTAACCAACCAGATCTTAATGTAAGGAAAGCAAGGTGGTTAACCTTCTTGAGAGAATTCGACTTCGAGGTCAGACATATCAAGGGCAAGGAAAATAAGGTAGAAGACTCTTTAAGTAGAAGAATCCATGGGTTATTTGAGATGAATGTTAGCAGGGCAGAAAGTGATCTGGAAGGAAGAATAAGGACGGCAAGTGTTGATGACGAAAACTATACTAAAATAAAGATAGAAATACCGAACAATACTACGAACTCAGAGAAACCAGATTCAAGTATCGACAAGAAGGGACTGTTACGGTTTAAAAACAGACTTTACATACCAGATCCAGTAGGGTTAAAATTGACAATCTTTGACAAAGTACATAAAAAGTCATATTCTGGCCACCCAGGTTACTACAAAAAGATAGAAACACTGAGGAAACTATTTTGTTGGCCTAACATGAAAGGTGAAACATCAGAATACTTGGCAAGGTCCCAAGATTGTCAGCAGGTTAAGGCCAAGCACCAGCATCCAGCCAGCCTATTATAGCCATTGCCAGTACCAGAATGGAAATGGGAGACTAGACTATATCACTCGACTTTATAACAAGTTTTCCTAAAAGTCAGAAACATAATGACTCTATCATGGTTGTAATCGATAAACTCGGTAAGTCTGCACACTTTATTCCTGTAAAGTCTACTTTTAAAGCTATAAACATTGATTAAAAATATTTATGTGGTTGGAGTTTTCGTGATTGGTCGGAATAGCCACAGTTTGGTCAATAGAGTGTCGACGTTTCAGATCCAAATCAAGATCCATCTTCAGGACAATGAGCCTAGGTTTAGATAATGAGAAGAATTGCTTTTAAATACTGGAATTAGCGTGAGAACTAAGTGTCGACTAGGTTGTTTTGGTAACAATTTCTTTTTAATTATTTATTATGTGTAATTTAATTAGGGTTTTTTGTTATTTGGTAAAATCCTTTTTTATTATTTAATTAGGGTTTTGTTTAATTGTTTTGTTATTTAATTAGGGTTTTTTTTAATTGTTTTGGAATTATTAAACTATTATTAATTCAACATTTATTAATGTTTGTTTTAATTAACTAGAGTCTAGGTGGTTCGTAGGTCTTATTATTAGGTATTTAAGTGGTTTATTAATTAGGGTTTTGTTTTAATTGTTTTGAACTTATTTTAAATTATTATTAGATCAGAATTTATTATTATTAGATCAAAGTTTATTAATTAGGGTTTTTGTTATTTGGTAAAATCTTTTTTTATTATTTAATTAGGGTTTTGTTTAATTGTTTGAAATTATTACATTATTATTAATTAATGTTTGTTTTAATTAACTAGAGTCTAGGTGGTTAGTAGGTTTTATTATTAGGTATTTAAGTGGTTTATTAATTAGGGTTTAGTTTTAATTGTTTTGAATTTATTTTAAATTATTATTAGATCAAACCTAACAATAAAACCTACTGAATACCTATACTCTAGTTTATTAGAACAAAAATTAATTAACTTTGATCTAATAATAATTTAAAATAAATTCAAAACAATTAAAACTAAACCCTAATTAATAAACCACTTAAATACCTAATAA
>ML785249.1:916977-938652 GCA_009831015.1 Picea engelmannii
CCACAATTTTCTGTCATAATAACCATGCTGCCTATTTTCGGGTGAGCAAACCTATAGAGGCTTATTCAATAATGGTAATAGAAACAGAAGGGTAAATAGTGCACGATGCGTAAATCCAAAATGAATAATGATGCTATCTAACTTTCTAGTGAATAGACCTATAAGGGCTTATACAATAATGATAATAGAAAAAGAAGGTAAATAGTACACGACGCGTAAATCCAAACTGATAATGAAGCTATCTATTCTCTGGTAAGAAGACCGTTAAAGGCTTATTCAACAATGATAACTGAAACAGAAGGTAAATAGCTTGTGATGCGTAAGCTCGAAAACTATTTTTTTTACATCAAAATTAAGTATAAACGAAATCTGGGAATCATCGCACATCTTTCTGGGAAAGAACAAAACCCTTAAGCATATCACTATGCATGATTGAATCATTTCAGGAAAGGGACTGTACAATCAATAATAAGATTCAATTCTGGAAACAAAAATAACTAGAATAGCTCAGGAAGGAATTCGAATCTGTAGTACCAAAACCATCCTCGAAATATATAGAGGAGAGTACTTTAGAAATCCCGAGTCCACAACAAATTAACACACAATATATAATGATCACATTACTTAATAGAACGACTGTCTAGTTATCAAAGTCCAACCAGACGCAAGTTGTGCGGGTGGTTCTATATACCAAAATTATTTATACAAATCATGGCGTACCCCATATCAACTATCACAGAACTTGGAATTAAAAATCCTCAGACATTAGGAACGGAACAGAGCCTGGACCATCAGTGTATGTAATCTCGAAATTAACTTAGATACTATGTTGAAACCCGAATACCTTTTAAAGGAGTGAAGTGGGCGTCCCCATGCGTCAGCGTGTCTGCACCTGCACAAATTAATGAGAAGCATTATAACATAACCAACAAGATAATATGTTTAAGTTACAAAACAGAAAGTAACTAGAAAGGGGTTGGTGAATACTTAACTGAAGCAGAGGATTTGTGCCTTCTGCCATCGTGCTACACCTCCCGGACCGAAAAGGGAAGAGGAGTTTGTGCCACCCTGATGGGTACCCTCGCACATCAAGGGGCCCATCATTAGTAATAGATACCAGTGTCTAATCCAAAGAAATATTGCAGGAAAAAAATGAAAAGAGTATAACGAACATGGTAAATATAAAGCCATTGTAACTTTTCAATCATAAACAGAAAGGATTTGAAACGCTTTCATCCTTTGGAAAGCCTTGCTTCTAATCAATGCGATAACACTAGAAAACACTATAGTCAAACATAGAAGATCATTGATGTACCAAAGGACTAACCAATGGAGGAAACCAGTTCCAATAACAAGGGTTAAATCAAAATGAATATTTCGAGTGCACTATTATAACAGACGTCGTGATATGAGGAATGGCTCGGTCTCGGCAGGATGAATGGTGCAGTAACAGGGGGGGGTAAACTTTGATAGGACCCAAAACCTTGCCAAGAGAACCCGACTCCTTTTTACTACAGTACCTTGGAAGTAAGAAGAGGATACTATCGAGGACCAACCAAGAACAGAGGTATGCACAGACCTACATACGAGGCAGAATGATTCTAACGCATAAATAAAAGAATAGCTGAAGGTAAACTTACCACACAGAGTTGTTGTCGAGAAGTGCCACCCAGAATCTCCACCCATCTAGCACAGGAACTAGAACCGTGGACTCTTGGCCACGATGCTTAAGCCAAACAAAGGAATGGTTTGTAATGTCTCCCCCTCCTTCACTAAAACCTTAACCAGGGTGCAAACGAAATGGACTGAGACGGTGCTTCCTCATTCACCAAACCAAAACCATAATGAGAGTGAAAGTACGGGAGTAACCTTTGAATGCAGTAAAGGGGAGAGGTTTCGTACTTAGACCATGTGATCATAGGGTAAGTGTCGACATCTCCTTAGGGCACCGCCAGTCGAGCTCTGTACCGAATAGACATATCCCAGGCGCTTTAAATGTGCAGACAGGCCTTTAAGGCACAAGGGTTTCCACCTGTATCAGTTTCTAAGGGTATTAATGGTGAGGTAACCAGATGGCTTTCTTACTGCACCGTTATATGTCGAATCCAACTACCTTGCATTAAACACCCGAGGTTGTTAGCCCTTGTCGTTACCTAATGAGTATTTTGTAGTACGATCATAACCATAACCTCCACAAGATTAACCCTCTGTGCACTTTAGTTTCAAGGTGAAAGTTTAATGGTCGAGGTTAAACCCATTTTAACCTTTGTTTCCGAATAGTGTTAACTTCTCCTTGTTGATTTTATAATGTTATATACATATATCAAATTGAACATCATAAGGCCTGACATGTCTAACCTCGCAATGTATGATAGTGACTCTAAGTAGCTACTTCTCCATGTCATAAAGTGGCTTCGAAAATGAAACAGTAGATAATAGTAGGTTTCCATGAAGCGAGATGTCCCTAGTTATGGACCTGTTGTTCGTGTACAACACATTACTGAAATAGGAAGCGACGAATTTATGTTAAATAGGATAGAGGAGCGAAAGGCAATAAGACTGATGTACCTTAGGATTGACAAGTGACTGAAAAGCCTCAAGGACACAAAACCAACTCAACGTCCCCAATTAAAAAAAAAAAATTATGTAAATTTTGAGGTACATTACATGGCCTCTCCATCTAAGCTTTACACAAACACTCTCATCCATACATATTCATCTATGATATTTAAGTTATCAGCATAACTATAAAACAATTCAAGGTGTTCTTCAACTATGACCTCTTCTACCCCTAAAAATTTTGGCATATACTTTTGATAGTCTCGAGTAGGCATTGCATTTAGAGGATTGGGCAATACTAAAGGGGCATATCTAGCAACTATAATTATTTCCATCTTAGTGGGGTTTTGAGGTGTTGTTGCCATGATAACAATAGATGTAGATGCACTGGAAGTTTGGATTACAAGGGATTGAAATGAGGCTGATATTGAAGATGAGGGTGAGGTAATGAGAGGAGAAGGTATTTTTGGACTTGCAATGGAAGAGGGAAAATAAGAAGCTCTGTAAAATCCAGACAACAACTTGGCAAGGTTTTCTTCTCCTTTCACAGACAATTCATGTAGGACAAGTTCAACTGCAGGCAGATTTGTATGAATAAAGGCTGAATTGGGTTCATTTTTAGATTGAGAAGATTCTACAGATGATGAGAAAATGTCTTCTACAACAAAAGGTGAACTATCTTCTTGAGTTAGATTTGAGGATACTTGGACTTCTTAAACTATCTTTTCACTATCAATTTTTGAACCTATAGCTTCAACAATTTTTGGTTTTATTAATGATTTTCTGGAAAAGACACAGAGGGATTTCTGGATATACCTGAACTTGAAGATCCCTTTTGTAATGCCTTTCACTCTTTGATGATCCTCTCAGGATCAGATACTGGATCAATTAGTGGTTGTTGAGGATTTGCTCGAGTTTGTGCCTTCTTAGGAGCCACAATTCACCAATGGAGTCGCCAGATAGAAGATTACAACCAAACTAATGATGCCCAACATTTGTCTATCATCAAAGTTGGGACTATGTCGTCTCCCAAGGAAGCTTGCTTCACACTCCTCTCCCTAGCAACAACGCCAATTTGTTATCACTCCAGGAGTCTCTTTAGGTTGCAGCTCAAGAGAGACTGGTAACTTATCAGAATGCTTAAAGATGTATTTAGAAAATGGAACAAAGTGAATACCTCACACACTCAATCTTCAATTCAATATAGATTTGGATAAATCAGGACAAAACAAGGCCACCAAAAGGGTACTGCTCAGAAAGTTGTTAACTGAGATAAATGAAAGAAACTAATTATATCAACAATACCACATTCATCAATAATGTATGTGGTAGGTCAAGTATAAATAGAAAATGATGTATGACTCTATGTTTATTTATGTAGAGATAAGAAGGCAATTATTAATCACATAATAAACATTGAAATGAACAATAGCTCAAGCTCACAAGTACAAAAATGAAAGGTAAGAAGGAAGTTTGAACAATATCCTATGGCAGAAACTTATCATTCCATGATATATTCAAAAAGGTATGGATCACAAAGAGTACATATGAGAATTCAAGTTCGAACCATTAATAGTGATGCTCTATGGGCTTAAATAGTGCTTACAATATGGTTGTCAGATCCTTAAAGGGTGGATCTCAATGACACTTGTTTAAAGGAAATCTACAAGATTACAAAAGATAGGATTTCAAATCCTATTTTCAAGGGATAGATATATCATCCTAATCCCAAGACTTTAGCTCCACCTGAGCTTCTTAATGGGTGTAGGAGACCAGCATCATCGACCTCTGACAACTAGAGCACTAACCCAATTTTTGACTGCTGAAAATCAGGTCGGACTTTGACCAAATCTTTCATACACAGAGATTTGACGAGTTTGAAGCATAATACACTGTGGAACCCTACTTTGTGCTACCAATTGGTTGTATGAGACTGTTTTAGGACACATTGAGTGAAAAATCGCTTTGAAGAGTGAACTAGGTACTAGAAGGAGTTGATTTAGGCCTGGTAATTCATGATATAACCTTTATATCCCTGAAAACTTCAAAATTTGTGACAAAATGTTTTTGTAAATGAAGACTTGTCTTGGCAAAAACATATTAATAACGGGTACTGATACTATTGAGAATACTCAGACTTCGTCTCAACACATATACCATACATACCCCCCTTTAAGATAACATAAAAATGGCTTCAGCATCTATCATCAATCACACAAAATTTTAAAACATCTTGAATTAATCATCAAGCTTGGGAGAACTAGAAGGAGATAGCCGAATTCTTCTTACTAAGCATATTTTTGGCCAAGTATAAGTTCTTTGTTAGCCTTCTATTCTCTTCTCTTAGACTGAGATTTTGTTTGTATATGTTGGCCTATTTCCTCTTCTGATGTTTTTCTTCAGCTAATTGCATTCCTCTGCCCAGTTCATTTACTTAGCTTGTCAATTGCCTACCAAGTGTGATGTTTTCTTGATGTAACTTCTGATTCTTTTCCTGGACCTCTTTATCTGACTGTCTGCCTCCTTGAACAATTGAGCCCAATCCTCTCTAGGTATGCTCTGCCTATGAAGTTGGCTCTGGTGGAGAGTCTCTCAACTAGACTATGGCTTCCAGTGCTTCCCTTTCAAGAGGGGAAGCTTTAAATTTTGACAACTTAGTGTTAACACATGAATTTTCCACCTACTTCATAGGAATCAAGCAGTGACTAAGATTTAGCCTCAGGAGCATTATGGTGTAAATCATGTGGCATTCTACCCATGATTTCCATAGGAAGAATGAAAACGTTGAGGTCTGAACATCTCAAGCACCCTCAAAATATGTTCCACTACCACTCCACATCACCCCACCTCAACGCATTTTTCTCTCACCACATCATCACATAGACATTATGTAGTGTTATGGTGCTACATAATTTTCTAAAGAGCATACGTTATCAGCCTGCCACATGCAACACTTGTATTGGTCACTAAAGAAGATATGCAGAGCCTCGAGGCGTCGGTATTGACTCTCAGAAGTCGTGGGCACCATCTGAAGCATTCATGGGTGTCAGGCCTCATCCTGATCCCGATGAAGGTAGTTATTGAAGATTGGGGGCAGCATTTGAGACCTTGTCTCACCCCATAAATGGAAAGCATTGCAGAGTGCAACCATTGTGACACCAATTTTTCTGTGCCAAGGCTTAAACGCTCTGATACCAAATTGTAGCAACCTTTCTGTTACCATACTTCGCAGAAATATAACACTCACTCTCGAGTTATAAAACAACATGCATTTAAGCAATGAAACACATTTAGAGCTCAGAGTGAGTCTAAAAATTACTGCTATCATAATTTTAAACATGGCATTACCATTAATTCATATGCACAGCAGAATACATGATAGTTATAGATACATAGACATGAAGAAACATAAATTAAAACATCATTTGGTACTTATCTTGGAAACAATAGTAGTTCCACCAATCAGGTGCAGGCCTTCCACGAACCTCCCAGCTTTAGACCACACTGCTCATCAGCTCAGCAGTGGGTCACTCCCGAGCTGGGACTAAGCTCCATCCCAAGGCAAGGAATCCTAGGCTACGCTAAGGTTACAGGGAACACACCCAATCACAAGGAAGGAATTCTCTCCCAGGAACCACTCATTCTCACTGCCCATAGACTCTCCTTCCCCACATGCCTGCTCCACCCCAGGAGTATACACCTTCTCTGTCACCTAGACAGTCCTCCGGCTGCTAACCTCCCTTGCATTGGGTTTCAGCAACAGGCTGGACCAGAAGTCTCCAAGATTTGTGGCAGCTACAGGGTTCCTTCTAGGAGTTCCCTCCTCCCTCTGCGCACTCTCTCACCTAGAGAGAATCGCTCACAGGACAACAACCTATTCTTCCAACCTCAATTGCCTCTCTCACCTGGAGAGAGTGTTGTACAACTAGCCAACAAGCCCCACGCAGTCCAGCACTGCATGGCCACAACAACCCATGGGGAAAACAAACACGGGCTATCCAACAGGTTCAACAATGGCAGATGGTCTCACGGATATGGCTTCGGACAAGACTCCACGCATAGGCTCGATGCTTAGATAGAGGATGTTTCAGCTTTTCAGAAATTAACACCAGTTATTCTGAATCAACACATAGACTTTTTCCTATTCAGAGGGCGTATGGGGTATTCTTGCAAAGGTCGGACCAGTCGTACTGTTCAGAAGATCGGATCGAGTGGAGGAGAACCCCCCCTCATGGCTCATCTTAGCCCATTATTTGCATGGGCCAGGGTTGACATTTGTCACCCATGCAACTGCATGCGTTCCTTCCATTTGGAAGTTACTTGTCCTTCCAAAAGATCTTAGGATAAGACATATTATTCACATGTCTTTTAGAATAATATTAAATTATTATTCCCAAGGCTTAAGCCCCCTAGGATTAACACTTAGCCCCTTTTCCCACCTTCCAACCCCTAATCCCTTGCCCTCTCTATGGATGCTTAGTCCCCCATCACTCATTCATCATGTCGGCCTGCACACGACGGTGTTTATATTTTATTAATGTGTTGCATACATACAGGTACAAAATCAGTCCCTTGGCCTCCAACCCTTAGGCTCTCTGGTTTAACAATCACATAAGCCCACTGGCTTATTCAAACTTGGCTCACCATCCTATAACACATATTTACAATTCATTTCATACATTAGATTTACAAAGGGCTCAGTCTTGGGGACACTACAATCCCCCTCCCTTATTTATGCACTGTCCTTAGTGCAACGTTACACTGTCTCTGCAAGATTTTCAAAAAATTCAAAAAGATGCGCGTACTCTGCCCTCATAACCTCTTCATGCTCCCATGTCACGTCCTAAAGACCGTACCAGGTCCACTGGACCTTTACAAGCTCTATAGCTAGATTCTAGAGTTGTTTTCTTTTCCTGTCCAATATGCGCACAAGATGCACTTGCAGGACACCTTCTGGTTCCACTTGAATCACATTCCAATCAATAACATGATTAGCATCAGGTATATATTTATTAAGCAGTGAAACATAAAACACATTATGTATAGTCATAGATGCAGGTAATGCAAGCATGTATGCAACTAGCCCAATCCTTTCCAAGACTTCAAACGACCCACAAAATCTTGCTGCCAACTTGGCGCAACTTCCTAGCTTCAGGGAACTCCTGTTAGTTTTCACTTTCAGGAAAACGTGGTCACCCACTTTGAATTCTCTGTGGGTTCTATTACTATCAGCATAACTTTTCTGCCTGTCCTGGGCAGCTTTTAGATTCTGTTTAATTCTTATCATTTGGTCTTCCATCTCTTTGAGAAGCTCAGGCCCAACTACTGCACTATCATCTGGATTATCCCAACTCACTGGAGTGTTGCACTTTCTTCCATAAAGTGCTTCGAATGGGCTCATCTTCAACGATGCGTGATACCCATTATTGTAGGCGAATTCTACCAAATACAGGTAGTCTTCCCATCTTGATGGTTTATCCATCACATACATTCTCAGCATGTCTTTTATTACTCTGTTCACCCTCTCTATCCGCCCGTCAGACTCAGGATGATACGTTGTACTAAAGTTCAGATTCGTTATGAATCCTTTGAACAGTCCTTTCCAGAAATTCAAGGTGAATTTCGGGTCCCTATCATACACAATCGTCTTAGGAATTTCGTGCAAGCGTGCCACTTCTTTTAAGAAGATATCAGCAACATCTGCTGCCTTGTGAGTGGTTTTCAGTGGAATAAAATGGGCAACTTTTGTAATCTTGTCCACTACCACCATGACTGAATCATGTTGCTTGCTTGTTCTGGGTAATCCCGTAATAAAATCCATTGTCACCACTTCCCATTTCCACTCAGGAATGGGTAAAGGCTGCAACAACCCTGTTGGGTGCCTATGCTCAGCCTTAACTTTCTATCACTCCATACATCTGGCGATGTATTCAATGATTTCTTTCTTCATACCCGGCCAAAAATAATGGCTTTTGAATGCTGCTACAGTCTTCTGATAACCAGGATGTCTGGCATACGTCGTGTTATGCATTTCTTTTAGAACTGCCAGCTTCAATTCTTAGACATTGGGTATGTACACTTTGTTTTTATACAAAAGTAAGCCATCAACTTCCAGGGTGTATCTTTCCTTGTTCTGTGGTCTCTCACATTGCTGTAGCTTTGCTACCAAATCTCTGAACTACAAATCAGCATTTGCAACTTCCAAAATTATGTCCTTAATCTCAGTCCTGTATATGCTAATGGTTGTAGCATGTAATTCGTGCACTTTTCTGCTGAGTGCATCAACCACCTTATTTTCTTTCCCTTTGATATGCTTGATATCAAAGTCATATTCACACATAAACTCCATCCATCTGGTTTTCCTAGCATTTAAAGTCGGCTGATCAAATAAATACTTCAAACCGTTGTGGTCTGTTCTCAATTTGAATCTCCTTCCCATGAGGTCATGTCTCCATTTCCTCAATGCATGGACGATTGCTGCCAGCTCTAAATCGTGAGTGGCATAATTCCTTTCATGCTCTTTCAACTTTCGGGACTCATAGATTACAAATCCCTATTGGATGAGAACTCCTCCCAACCCCTCCTTACACGCATCTGTGCACACCATGAAATCTATATTTGGATCTGCAATTCTCAGGATTGGAGAGTTGGTTAACAACTGCTTCAATCGTTGGAAACTGTTCTCACACTCTTCAGTCCACTGAAACTTCTTCTCCTTCCTTTGCAAGGAAGTAATAGGGTGAGCTAACTTTGAAAACCCTGCTATAAACCTTCTGTAATAGCCTGCTAGACCCATAAAAGATCTAACTTCCGCCACATTCCTTGGCGCTGACCATTCTCGAATGGCCTCAACCTTTTCAGGATCCACAATGATCCCTTCTTCTAAAATAATATGTCCCAAGTAATGGATCTGCCTTTGATCAAATGAGCATTTGCTTAGCTTGACATACAACTGGTGTTCTCTCAACACTTGCAGAACCATTCTCAAGTGTTGTTCATGCTCTTCCTCCGACTTGGAATACACCAAGATGTCATCCAGGAAGACTATGACAAACTTGTCTAAATAGTCCCTGAATACACCATTCATTAAGCACATGAAAATAGCAGGTGTGTTTGTCAATCCAAACGGCACCACTTTGAATTCATAATGATCATACCTTGTTCTAAAGGCGGCCTTGTTGATGTTCTTATCCTTTATTCTTACCTGGTGATATCCCGATCTGAGATCTTTCTTCGAAAATATTCTCGCACCCTTCAATTGATCGAAAATATCATCAATCCTTAGCAAAGGATACTTGTTCTTGACGGTTACCTTATTCAACTGCTAGAAATCAATGCACAACCTCAACACCCCATCTTTATTTTTCACAAATAGGACCGGGGCACCCCAAGGTGACACGCTTGGGCAAATGTACCCCTTCTTCAAAATCTCTTCAAGCTGCAATTGCAACTCTTTCAGCTCTAGCGTACTCATTCTACAAGGATCCTTCGAAACTGGAGTTGTTGCAGGCATCAAATTTATAGAAAAATCGATGTCCCTCTTCGGAGGTAGTCCAGGTACCTCCTGAAATATGTCTTTGAACTCTATGAGTACTTCATGGTCTCCAATATTTGAGACTGCATCTCTGGATGCTTCTTCCACACGAGTTGCAAATAATTGACAGCCCTTCCTGTAGCACTTCTTCAGCTGCATGACTGAGATTTCTCTTACAGCCATAGCTCTGGGAATTCCTTGGAATGTTTTCCAATTTCCCTCTTCGTCCAAGCATGTAAACCTCTTGTTACGACAGTCCAGGAGGGCATGGTTCTGGTCCAACCAATCCATCCCAATTAAGTAGTCATAAGAGCCTAAAGGAAGAATATTCAATTCAGCCTTAGTGCTCAATCCTTTCATGTTCGTTGAACAGGACTTAACCAATTCAGTGACCTTCCTCTTGGTCCCTATAGCCAACTGCACTAACCAAGACTTTTCATGTTTGCTTCTTGATAAATGCAAACTTTCCACCACCCTAGGATCTACATAACTATGGCTAGCCCCTGAATCAATTAAAATAATTAGTGGTCAGTTGTTAATCATACCTTCCACTTTAATCATGTACGATTGAAATTATGTTTGCTTGTTGTCCAGGGCTGCGTAGATCTTTGGAATTCTATTGTCCATATCCTCCACTATCTCATCTTGTTGAACATTGTGGATGGTTCTCGCTTTATCTTTTCTGTGGGGGTAGTATTTGTACCTATAGTTCCCTTTACAGCCCCAACACTCCATAGGTGATGGTCTGAGCATTTGCTCACTCACTTCAGCCTTCCTGGGATCTCTAAAAGATGACTATCCCTGAAGATTGTTTCTGAAAAAGGGAGGCTTGTTTCCCTTCTACCTCTGTTCCTTCTTAAACCTCTTCTGGTCATCCCAAGCCTTCTGAAAGGTAGGTTTTTCTCTTTGTTGTTCATACAAGCATTTCACCCTTCTTATTGTTTCTTCCATAGTCTTAGGATCATCATACTTAATCTTATCACCGATGGAAGGTGACAGTCCACTCAGATAACTCTGAATCTTGACAGTCTCATCTTTGATGAATGGAACATACTTCGGCAGTTCCAAGAAACTTCGTTCGTACTCATCAATGGTCATGCTGCCTAGCTTGAGTTCGAAGAACTCCTTCATCTTTCTATCATAATACCTTTTGGTCAGGTATTTCTTCTCAAAATACCTCTTAAAATCCTTCCAAGTGATATCTTTCTCTCTGATGTGCTGCACTTGCACAAACTGATCCCACCACATGGATGTTTTTCCTTTTAACTGGTACATCGCAATTATTCCTTCTACATGAGCAGAGTAGTTCTGCAGTTGGAAATATTTCTTCATGCCAAGAAACCATGTCTCGACATCTTCCTCCTTCTTATGTTCTCCATCAAACGTTGGAGGCTTGATCTTTTTCATATCCCCTTTCAATTCATCCTTTCCAGATTTTCGGTGTTTTCTGGTAGGGGATGGGCTTGAACTACTGTGTGCTTCCCTGCCAGAATGCTTTGGGGAGAGACGGTAATGTCTGCTACCACTCCTCAATCTTCTTCTCCTCTCAGGGGTTCTGACACTTCTTGATCTTCTTGTGTCACTCTCTTTTTCCAATTTATTTTCTGTTCTTTCCAGGCTCTTCAACATTTTTAAGTTGAATTCACCCTGCAATCCCTGATTTTCATGAGCTTTCGGCTATCAGCTCGGCGAGCCTGGGCATCTTTCTGCAATTTTTCAATGAGTTTCATCATACGTCCTTATTTATCTATCTCTTTTATGTGCCCATTAGAGTTTGTTCCTTCGACTCCCAAGTTGACATCCTTTCCTTCTCTTTCATCCTTTGAAATGGAGGCACTTTGCACCTCTTCCATTTCCTTACTTGACGTCTATTCTTGGCTGTCCTAACACTCGTTGAACTCTGCACACACAATGTGCAATCAATCTGAATTTTGTCAGGCCCTTAAACATTCAAGAAAACTTACAACATTCATAAGCCAACGTGAACAAGAAAAACGCTTTGACTTCACAAAGTTTTCTGAGCTATGTTCGGCTCTGCAAATTTCGGGACTTCGGAACTTCGAAATCTCAGTCCACGAAGATCCAACAGTTAAACCTTCGTAATCAAAGTCACCTTTTGCGAGTTCGTGAGTCAAAGACCCTCGACTCATTTCCTCCAAACTTCGATACCCGAGATGCGATACGGGTATGGTTCCCTCCTCGCTAGCGCCAGATACACATGACTGTAGGCTAGGGCTAAGTGCTATCACTTCTTTGCCAACTCGCGACTTCACGAGTTGGGGTGTTGAGCCTTCATGCTCCTCCTTTGCGAATTTTGAAATCGCGAATTACATTATTCTCCGGGCCCACAACACAGCTGTCGCCCTTCACCACAGTGGCGCGTGGTATGTTCAGGAGGGTCCACATCACCTTCGGTGATGTCATCGGGTCCCACCACTCTTGCCTGTCTTCTCGAATCACTGGCACATGGTACACATTCATGCGCCCACGTCCATTCCAAGCAAAATCCAACGGTTAGACTCCTTCCTCAGATCTACGGCACATATCTTTTCAACGTTTCAGGGTTTCGGGCATTGGGAGTTCGTGCATCCCACATCTTGAACTTTTGTTTGCTGAAATCCCAAATTACAGTTTACTCTTCCACTTGATCCAACAGTCAAGTCCTCTCCTATGATCTACGGTGTAGATCATTTCGGGAATCCGTGTTTCACTAAATCACGACTTGCGAACACAAGGGTCTTCCTTTTTGGTTTCCCAAGTGCCGAAATGCTGTCCGACAGCCACGTGGTTCCCCTGATGGACGGTCCTGACGAATTTCAGTATTTCGCGTATCACGATTTCCACGTTCCTGTGCAACTCCAAAGGGTCTTTAAACCCTATGCACATTCTCCAGATCTGTCGGTCACAAGGGTTCGCCTTCCCTTCCAAACAGATCCTAAGGCTCCAACACTTATGGTGTGGAGTCCTCTCTCCCTGTGGCCATATACCACACCGGCTACAGTTTCACAACACCATTATACCTCCTGAGCTTGTAAGTACGTCAAGTAACTCCTTGACACATCTGGAGCATTCTAGGGTCTGAAATCGGTCCTCTAGACACAATTTCTCCTCACACCCTCGGTCCAAAGACCACTTGACTAGCCCATCTAGGCTCAGCATCGAAACCTTGGCTCTAATACCAAATTGTGACACCACTTTTTCTGTGCCAAGGCTTAAACGCTCTGATACCAAATTGTAGCAACCTTTATGTTACCATACTTCGCGGAAATATAACACTCACTCTCGGGTTATAAAACAACATGCATTTAAGCAATGAAACACATTTAGAGCTCAGAGTAAGTCTAAAAATTACTGCTATCATAATTTTAAACATGGCATTAGCATTAATTCATATGCACAACAAAATACATGATAGTTATAAATACATAGACATGCAAAAACATAAATTAAAACATCATCTGGTACTTATCTTGGAAACAATAGTAGTTCACCAACCAGGTTCAGGCCTTCCACGAACCTCCCAGCCTTAGACCACACTACTCATCAACTCAACAGTGGGTCACCCCCGAGTTGGGACTAAGCTCCATCCCAAGGCAAGGAATCCTAGGCTAGGCTGAGGTTACAGGGAACACACCCAGTCACAAGGAAGGAATTCTCTCCCAGGAACCACTCATTCTCACTGCCCACAGACTCTCCTTCCCCACATGCCTGCTCCACCCCAAGAGTATACACCTTCTTTGTCACCTAGACAGTCCTCTGGCTGCTAACCTCCCTTACCTTGGCTTTCAGCAATAGGCCAGACCGGAAGTCTCCGAGCTCTATGGCAGCTACAGGGTTCCTTCCAGGAGTTCCCTCCTTCCTCTGCGCACTCTCTCACCTGGAGAGAATCGCTCACAAGCCAACAACCTTTTCTTCCAACCTCAATCACCTATCTCACCTGGAAAGAGTGTTTTACAATTGGCCAACAAGCCCCACGCAGTCCAGCACTACATGGCCACAACAACCCACGGGGAAAACAGACACGGGCTATCCAACAGGTTCAATAATGGTGGATGGTCTCATGAATATGGCTTCAGACAATACTCCACGCATAGGCTGGATGCTCAGATAGAGGATGTTTCGACTTTTCAGAAATTAACACCAGTTATTCTGAATCAACACACAGACTTTTTCATGTTCAGAGCGCGTACGTGGTATTCTTGCAGAGGTTGGACCGGTTGTACTGTTCAGAAGATCGGATCGAGTGGAGGAGAACCCCCCCTCACGGCTCATCTCAGCCCATTATTTGCATGGGCTAGGGTTGACATTTGTCACCCATGCAACTGCATGTGTTCCTTCCATTTGGAAGTTACTTGTCCTTCCAAAAGAACTTAGGATAAGACATATTATTCACATGTCTTTTGGAATAATATTAAATTATTATTCCCAAGGCTTAAGCCCTCTAGGCTTAACACTTAGCCCATTTTCCCACCTTCCAGCCCCTAATCCCTTGCCCTCTCTATGGATGCTTAGTCCCCCATCACCCATTCATCGTGTCGGCCTACAAGCGGCGGTGTTTATATTTTATTAATGTGTTGCATACATACAGGTACAAAATCAGTCCCTTGGCCTCCAACCCTTAGGCTCTCTAGCCTAACAATCACATAAGCCCACCAGCTTATTCAAACTTGGCTCACCAGACTATAACACATATTTACAATTCATTTCATACATCAGATTTACAAAGGGCTTAGTCTTGGGGACACTACAACCATGAAGGCACGCTGACGATCTGAAGCTTCCTTATGGGCAAATTTTCTTGTAAAGCACATAACTGCACCTAGATCGCGTTTGATATGAGAAAACCTACACAATATAACAGAGAAGAAATTGACTGAAGGCTTTGAAGGCAATGGTCCGATCACACTCCTGGTGGTTTCAACATTGTTGGGTATTTATAGACAGTTTTGATATTTTGTTAAGGTTGAATGGTTGAGCTAGGCTCCTGGCTATTGTAATATTTTTATGAAGAACATTGGTTCTCTGGTTATGTATTTTTTCTTGAGACATCTTGGTTAATCTAAGTCAGCTTTCTTGCTCCATCTTATTTGCTTCTGATACTGAGAAAGATCATGATTGATTGATTCACATGGATTGTTGTGATTGTATTAGAATGAATGTTTGATTATAGTGTTGTTGTAATTTCTTTCAGTTTCTTTGAGATTTGAATTCAAGAGGATCTTGCTTTTAAGTTTTTCCTCCTTAGGCTTTTGGAAGACCTGATGTCCACAACATACCTCTACACTCTCCTCACCAAAGTCTTCCCTCTATTCACCCTTACTCCAAATTACCGACTAAATTTGATTCCAGACCTCAATTGCTTATGCATGCTAGTCTAGATTTCTGAGTTAGAACGTTATTATCATTGAGTCCTCTCCATTTGATCACCTAAAACTGATTTACATTTATTGTATAAACTTATGGGTACTGGGCTTACCTTCTATGAAATCCGAATGTGACTTTTAGTGCTAACACTTAGCACTAGGCTTTACCATATCACCGATTTGAATAGGTTCCTCTACTAAAACAAACTTCCTCCTTGAAGACCTTCTGAGAACATGTGTGTCAATTTCAACTTGGATGATTGGGGGATTGTCTTCAATTTCCATTAGAGGGAGCTCTACAAGAGGTTCTACTTGTTCTTCAATTACAGTTTCTTGAGCCTTTTCTTTTCTCTTATTTCTTCTATGGACTTGGGCAAGTGAGGGTTTTGAAGAAATAGGTTTTTTAGAAGGTTGATGTTTTTCAGATGCATGGGGGACAATAGAACCAAAAGGCTGATCTATTTCAAGTGTAAGAGCAAAAGGGGCAGAATCTAGTGCTACTTTAAATGAGGGAGCATGAGGGTCAATAGGAGGTGGTATTTCAGATGAAGGGACATAGGAGTCAATAGGAGGTGTTGCAATCTTCTTCTTAGAGGCTTTGTGTTTAGGAGGAGAAGGGGGCAAATCAATGTGGTAGTTTGTCACAAACAAGAAGGTAGGTCAATCCTTCCCTTCCTTCTTCAACTGTTCAAGAACTATAAGTTTAAATTAGAGCATGGTGGAAGATAAACTTTTGAAGCTTCTTAGGTTTTCTTTATGCAAATGAAATCATCCTTTGAAAACTCTTGAAGAGGAAAAAGGATAAGTATATCTCTTTCTTACCAGTGAAATGGAGAAGGAGCTTGAAATGGTACTGCAAAACCCAGTTGTATCTTCCTTCACATGTGAAAAAACTCTGAATGATGAATAACAGCTTGTCATAGTCTTCTATCAACCATTTCCTAGGGACACCCTTCACTAGATCAGCTCCTCTATGTTCAGCGCTGAGCATATCTTGGCACCAGTCTTCCTTTTCAATTTTCTTTTCTTTGAACCATTGTTTCCCTATCCTAGGGATCTCTGTCACTTCAACAATCATATATGTTTTCACATGGATTTCTAGTGGACCAATTTTTGTTTTTCCATCCTTGTAATTCTGTACAAAGCCCCTTGATACCTCTAGATGGTATCCTTGCAGTTTCTGGAAAAACCTCCAGCAATCTAAGTGTTTGAAGGAGTCGATATGATTTATATCTTGCTCAATTAATGAAGTATTTGTAGGCTCAAATCTGACCAAGGAGCCTGGCCTTTTCTTGGGAATGGGGTCCTTCCTTGGTGCCATGAGAGAAATGAGAGCCTGCTTCAATTATCGTTGCACAAGAAATGGTGAGGAAAAAGATTCCAATGAAGAAGGGATTTATTGGAAGTATGAAAACCTTGAAACCCTTTGATGGTGAGCTAAACTGTGGAAGAGACCCTCAACTCTTTGATGATGGTCAAAATAACTCGGGCACACCTCCTTTTAATAGTTTTCTTCATGCAAAATTTAAATTTCAAAACATGGCCTTTTCCCTCGAAGTTTGTAGCATGCCATACACTTAAATGATGCTTTGTGCTCACAATATGAGCTGATTTGGTAGCGCCTCCAGTACAAAAGTACCCAGATGCGCTACAAACTCGCCATCATGATGTTGATTAAGGTGGGTTGTCATTGATGTCAACCCTTGAAGAAATCCCCGCAACACAAAGGTTTGGGTAATGGACCCAAGATCGTTTGATGTAAAGATGACTCATTATTGTCTTTTCATGGTTGATAAGAAGTAAAGATGGATGAACTCCAAAGTGGTCCCCTTATGGTGAAAGCCCTCACGGGAAAATGCTTTGCAGAGTAAGAGAGCCCATGCTTAATTTTGGAATAATGAGATGAAGGCCAATAAATTATTCAAGGAAACTATTCTAGATGGATAGTTCTTGTCATTCCATTTCCGGTGGTATGTGGAATGTCACATAACTCCTCACGGTTAAAGAGTTATGGCCATGATAAGTTGGAGACTCGGGTTTGGGTAATGGACCCAAGTTTGTTTGATGGATAATAGTATGAGTTATGATATATTTTCAGATAATATTATTCTATATGGATAGTACATGTCATTCCATTTTTGGTGGTACGTGGAACTTCACATAACTCCTCACGGTTTGAGAGTTATGGCCTTACGAAGTTGGAGGACCCTCATATGTCATCTAGAAGCCCCAAAAGGTCAAAGTAGTCAAAGTGGTTTAAGAGATTTTAAATGGTAAATAATAAAGTGAAGTAATGAGTGTATTATAATTCAAAGTGAATACAAAATAAATTATTTCAATAATAAATTTAATGGAGAAACTAGAAGGGGGTTAACCCTAAAATAAGGAAAGTGGGGCCAAGTGACCTAGAAGATGTTTTTAAGGAAGCTACTTGGAGAGTATAAATAAGAGGCAAGGCTTTCTCATTTTAATCACACTTGAGCATATTGAATATCTATATGTGTCTAAGGTAACCAAGGATATATAAGCCAAAATTCTGAGAGAAGGTGAAGAAAGGAAGGCTGAAATGCAAGGAAGGATAAATTCTTTTGATGGTGTTTTCTAAGGTATGTTATTTACAGGTCATCTCACCATTTTCGCTATAACATTTTTTCTATAATGATTCAGACCTTGAAATATCTATGAAATTGAGAAAACATATCCAAGTATCTGTGGTAAAAAATTAAGCTTGTGGTTCGTTGTATTTTGGGAGTTACACTCTGTGGAAAATAGGGTTTGTGGCTAGTCCTGAAACTAGTAAAAAACAGGTGTTTCGGGTAAAAACGTCATAACTTATTCATAAAATATCCAAATTCATTGAGACAAAATGTGTTGGTTAGGGTATAATCTTTAGTATGCTATGTAACATTTTTAGATCATTTCAAAAAATATTCCGTGCGGGGCACGCTCTACAAGGTCTCTCTATAGAATAAGCCAGAATTCAGCAAGGTATGCCATTTTTGCTATAACTCTTTTTTTGAGAGGTTCCAAGTAGTGACACTTAGAGGAATTGCATAAAACACACTGAAGAACATTTTGTATCAGTTTCAGATCTTTATACATTACAGGTACAAAGTTATGATTACTTCAAGTTAGGGTTGTTGACTAATCCAAAACTAGGCATGTGAGACTAAAGAAATGTTTGATGAAAATGCCAGTCTCTTATTGTTAAAGTTAAGGAAGGTTTGTAGGAATGTGATCATATACACCAGGTCTATTACAGAGCTACAAATCAGATTTGGATGATGAAATTGATGAGGGCTTTTGGTTGAGGTACATGTTGAGTACATGGTTAAGACAAGTAGTTGATGAGTTGGCACATACATGAGGTGTATAGTTGATGATGTTGGTACATATTGATGAGTCATAGTTGATTAGTAGTTGACACATGATTGGTACATACTTGGTACATGGTTGGATGCACTTGTTTATGGTACGGGTTGATTACAGGTTGGTGCATGATTGATGCACTTGTTTATGGTACATGTTGATTACAGGTTGATGCATGGTTGATGCATGGTTCAGATTTATTAGTACAGGTTTACAGTGGTATATCTCACAGTGATAGTGTGAAAGTGGTTCCATCATTCTACTTCTACTTTAGGGTGGCAGGACGGGGCAATGACAGGTGGTTGTAGCCACCTTTCAGTTGTAGCCAGAGAACATAGGGTGTTGTAGCCTCATTTTGGTTATAGCCAGAGAATTGGGGAGTTGGAGCTTCCCTCATGTTGTAGCCTGAGAAACTAGGGGGTTGGAGCCTCCTTCCAGTTACATTTGTTAAACAAAGGAAGTTGGTGCTTCCAATGAATGTAATTCTTCAAGACATATAAGAAAAAACATTCTGTGGTTTTCTCCCAATTTGGGTTTCCACGTAAAACACTGGTGTACTGTGTATGTGTATGCTTGTTCATTTGTTCATTGCTTATTTACTCTGCAATTATTGGATGATAATGCTACATTGATATAACACTTGGATTATATGGTTAAAAATGATTAAATTGCTCTATTATTGATTCACCCCCACTCTCAGTAATCCAATAATTGGTATCAGAGGGAGGTTCCTTCAGGAAACAGTTTAACCACTAGAAGGAGATCATGGATTATTCTGAGAATGAAGTATCAATGTTTAATGGTCGTAATGGTTTTAAGTATGATATGTGGAGCAGAAGGACATAAGTATTTTTACAGGCACAAGGAAATTATATTTAGCTATCAGTTGTTACAGGATATGATAGTTCAAAAAGGGTAAAGACTACAACCAAGAAGGAATTGAAGAAGAATAACAAAATAGCAATGGAATTCATCTGGGAAGGATTACCTAAACCGGTAAGAGAAAAGGTTGGTAAATGTTCACTAGCCAAAGAACTTTGGGATAAGTTACATGGCATATATTCTTCACCCATCGCAAATTCAAAAAATGCCAAAGAATATGCAGATACAGAACAAGAAGAAATATGTTCATCATGTCAAACAGATTCAAAAGAGGAAGAGTATGATGAAGCATAAGTTGATTACAAAGAAAAGTTGTTTAGTGCAATTAAATATCTAAGGAAAGAAAGAGAAGAAAACAAGTCATCCAAGAAAGAATTGATGAAACAAAAACAAAGTGTTCAAGGTTCCGAAAAGGATCAACAGGTCATCAAGAATTTAAGAGCTCAACTAGAAGAGGCCAGAAGAATTGAATCAACTCTAAAATATCAAAAGAAATTTTTAGAAGCCAACATAGCGGCACAAAAGGAAGATGCAGAAAAGAGAGAAAAGATATCGATGGATCATCTCAAGGAAAGAACCAATGACTTAAACCAACTTGAGGAAGAGTTTGGTCAAGAAAAGAGAAGACTGGAAGAAGAAATAATTGCATTGAAAATCCAACTTGAAGAAGCAAAGAGAACAAAAGAGGTCATGAAGTCTCAGATAATGAAGAAAGAATAAGAGGTTGAGAATCTTGAAGAAGAATTTGTCACACTAAGAGTCAAAATCCTCAAGCTCAACAAGAAAGTTGAAGAGACAAAAACATCCACATCAGTTGTAGAGAATGAAGAGAAGCACTTTATGTTGCTAGAAAAGAAGAATGAAGAAAATAGAAAGAGTTATGCAGAAGTACTCAAAGGAAGGAATCATGGTCAACCAGAATCTAAAAAAACTATTGAAGATACATCTTCAAGAATACCATCCATGTTCAAGCCACAAAGAAGCTTCAATCATGATCATGATCAGTCAAGGAAAAAATTCAGAAGGACTACGCCACAAAGAAGATTATTCACTCTCAGTTATGAAAATTTATTTTATGGTCATTGTTTTTATTGTACTAACTTTGGACATAAGGTTGCAGATTGCAGGGATTATAAAAGAAATGTTCAACTAGACCGTGTCTATGTGATCGCACATAACATTGAGTGTTACAAATGTCATAACTATGGACACATAGCCAGTGATTGTAGAAGCATGATTGATACTTCCATGAAAGAGAATATTGATATCAGATATAAGAAAGTATGGATAAGAAAATAGGAAGAACAGGTGAACAAAGACCAGGTACCAGAGATCGCAAGATTGACAATAAAACGAGATGAAGAAAATTCTACAGAGAAAATGAAAGATGTCAGATATAGAAAGGTTTGAAAAATAATTGAAAAAAAGGAATGACATGTAAATAAGGAACATGTTCAAGAGATTGTACTTTCAGACATTGTAGTGAAAGATGAATCCACAGGTAGAAAGAAAGAAGTCAGAGCTCAAAGAGATAATGAATCTACCAATGAAGATGATTATGAATCTGCCAAGGAAGATGATAATGAATACACATTAGAGCGGGAATTGTTTTGAGCCATCTGGCTTAGAGACTCCCAAGTAATATGAATATTAGACAGGGGGAGTCTATGCGATAGATGTGACAGACCAAAGAACTATCATTCGAGCAGCTTGCAGAGTTTGAGAAGACAGATTCAGAGCAATCGGTTAGCAGAAGTACAATTTGATAGTATAATGATAAATGGGTTAGCATTATGGACAATTGTGCAAGTAGAGTCTTGGACAATATGGACAGAGATGGATTTGTAAGAACACTTAGCAGGTTTGGATAGATATATGATAGTGGACGAGAGCATGGATTCATAGATTGGTTCAGAGAGTGGTTCAAAGACAAAGGAACATTATCGTAATGGATGATAATTACACAGG
>ML785249.1:996469-1037856 GCA_009831015.1 Picea engelmannii
AAATTATCTCTGTTTCAAGGCGTTGAGTACTTTTTCTGAGGTTTTTCCATGCTCTATTGATGTTTGGTTCTTAACAAATCCTTGCTTGTACAATCACAATATTCTTCACTATGTTTCATTACATTGCCTACACTTCTTTATATAGCTCTCCCTATCTTCTAGGAACCTTCTAAAGAACCTTCTCACATTTATTACATCCAACTACCATAGTGGGCCTTTATTAATATAGTGGACCTAGTCCACCTTACATTGAATGACCACATTCTCATATATTAAATGACTTCCACTAATACCACATAACTACATTCCCATTAGGTACCTCCCTAGGTACCCCATATTACCTCCCTAGGTATACTACAGTCTTCTTGATTGGATTATTCTTATCAATAAGTCCCATGACCCTCACTTTAACCAATGAACTTTGCTGAAATTTTTCTTTAACGAATTTGCATGGGGTTTCATAAAACTTTGCAGAATGTTCACCATGACATGTTGTGCAGTTAACTGGTATATTGTCGAGAAAAGAGAAATTAAAAGGGGTCTCGATGTGTTCTCTCACAAATAATACATATGTCATGAACTTTATCATTCACTTATTTTTGTAGGAATATGGTGATTCCATTCCTCTTGAATGAGGAAAAAATTGAAAATCAAAGTTCCCTAAATTAATGAAACTATAATTTCAAATAAAATTCTTGCTGAGAAGGAATAAATTTCTTCACCCACTCTTTTTTATTTTTCTATTATAATCATGATTATGCAACATGCTTATAATTTCACTGTCGTGTGAGTTATGGATCTCTAAATTAATTTGTTGCATAGTTAAGAGTGATAATTATTTATTACATCCTTTTCAAATCCATGCCTATGTTATAGCAATATCTTGTACGTAAGGAATAGACTTGTACAATTCATCCACATATGGGGTTGTATGTGTTCATTTCCTTTGGATATGTTGTCTTTATTTATATTTGCTACATATATGTATTATGTTATGTTTTTTACACTTAATCTTGTAAGTTACATTTAACATTTATACTTATAGTGCGGTTCTACCTCGTATCAACACTTGTAGATTTGTATCAATTTTTTTCTTGATAGAGTTTCTATTTAACGGAGCTTACCACCCCATTGCAGCCAAGCATCATGACCTATTTGGTAGCAGTGTGTAATGATACATAAATAACATATTTGATAATTGTTTTTGAAGTGAGGAACTATGGACCTCAAGTGATTGATCATGTCGTAAGTGTGTATCACTCATTGTAACTAAAGCCTTGTGTTGATGCAAAAACATGGTCAATGAAAGACCAAAATTGCATGGGAAAGTCAAGTAACTCAACCCACATAGGGTAATATAACTAAGCAATCTAGTAAGTAGAAAAAGTCTCAACCCAAGGAAATAACACAATTATGATATTCTAACAAGACCAAGGTTTATGAGTAATGGTGGCAACACATTGTGCTCCTTTAAGAAAGATAATAAGAAAAATCCCTTGGTTGGGGTTTGAATGTGAAGGCAATGCCAACCATATGGCTCCCATACCTCCTTAACCTAATCCCTTATCATGTTTTCCAAAAGTAATTGACTAATAATGTTTAGCTAAGTAGTGTGTGCAATTTTTATAAGAATTCCGTACATGTTCATTGTCAAAATAGTACTACATATAGGAATTTCTACAAGATTATTATCATTAGTTCAAGGTAAAACTTTAATTTCCACAAGAATATTATCATCAACTCATGGTAAACCTTTAAAATAAACTTTTTGTGGAGTCTCAAGAAATATCATCATGCATGCAATTACAAGTTATAGTGTTCTCATGAATAACCACAATAAAGGATTAGTCAAATGATCCATTTTCGGGCCTAGCAAAAACTATAAAAAACTTCAAAATGCTTTATGGTGGGGAAATGTGCCAAATAAGGCTATGTAAGCCAATAAATTGACTAAAAATATAGTAATGGTGAAAGAGAGACATAATTTGCATGCACAAGCTCATTAAACCTTATCTAAAACCCATCTCTTCAAAACTATGCGAATGTATCTTTAGTTTATTACAAGGAATTGGTTTATAGGGCAAACTAACATGTCATGACTCCTCTAAAGTGATCCATTTCATGTTTTGAGATTATCATAAGCACAAAGTATACAATAAAGATTTCAATTTAAAAAAATGCATATATGAAGTTAGCAAAATTAATCGAAGTGCCTTGAATGACATGTAATCTATTAACTAACATTTCCCTCACCAATTTATTACAAGTTTTTGTCTTCTATATGCTCTTACCATATTATTGCAGGGTTGATTGTTGTATTGTAAATTCATTCATAGTGCATTTAATACATTCTCTGACAAATGTGTTAAATGCATCTACAACCTCAACATTCTCCTACTTTGTTAGAGTTCTGCATGACAAGCTACATGTAGGTATTGTAATGACACCTACACATGGTTGAGTGAACCTTCGAGTTACCGAGTCCTTGCAATCATAATACCAAAGCACATCTTGAACCTACTTACACCTAATTCCTCGATGTCAATCCATTTATAGTCTCTAATCTCTGGTGCTAACCTTCCCTTCAAATCTCATCTTATACATCAATGCATTCATCTTAGGAATTTTATTTTAATTCCATGTATGTATCTACTATTTATGATAGTTATTTTTTTCAAGCTGATTTATTTTTGTAGATTACAGGATAATGTGAGAGAGTACATATTGGTCATTGCCTTTTCTTTCCTAGACATGCTATAATGTGTTGTGCTTTCTAAGTTGAATGTAGTCTTCTGTTGCAACAATGTATATTCATTATTAATAATTGGTAGTGTATCTTCATTTACTATGTGTGGGATATCACACTATTCACCATGCAATAAACTAAATAAGATAAAGAGAACACAACACCAATAATTGGTAATGTACTTGATAAATAGCATTTCAATTACATCTCTAAGTAAATCTTTGTATATAATACATATACTACAACTTGCGTAGAGAGATAATAGTTTATACTCTACAGCTTGTACAAAAATTTAATAGAACATATATCGTAGCTCATACAAAAATTAACATAAAGTATCTTGCATTGAATTCTAATAAATGATTTACATCTAGCTGTATAATGTTTTTCTCGACAACTTTCTAACTCAATCACCCACTCTTGGACTTTCCATCGATAAAATGCATAAATATCATTATGAATGCCTATCCCTATCATCCATGGGGAATGATGATGTGTACTAACTTATTCACATAATCAAGGGTGGTGTGTCAATCGTTTTAAAATATCGGTGTAGATTCATCTTAAACTCGATGTATTAAGGATTAAGAGGAATCCAATTTTTTAAGGTTTTTTTAATTGAGTCGACTTTATTTTTATCATTGTTACATTTTAAAGTTGAACAAGATTTAATTTTTTAAATGTGACATTATCTAACATAACATAACGCTAACACCTCAACATATTCCCCATACTGAAGTATAAAATACCTCATTACTCTGAATACAATGAATGATATGTTAGATGAGTAAGATATCCTCGAACTGTTGGATTCACTATTGGGCATCAAAATTTAAAATCAAATTGCTAAAATAAAATTAAAATTTTAAATTAGATTGCATATGGATATTCAGTTGTTACAACTATGTCTATCCTACAATGGACTTTTAGAATATTAGGAGATTCATTGGCCACATCCATTCCCGACCAAAATCACCATGCTATGAAGCAATAATAACAACATTTGGAGAAAACAAATGGTTGTGTCAAACGAGCACCATTTGGTGAAAACAAATGGTTGTGTCAAACGATCGTTGGTTTGTACGAGGAGCTTTAGTGCATATAAAAGTGGCAATGGATGATGGTTGGTGTGGTGACAGTAAAGTATGATGTTTTAGTGTTAAATATTTTATCATAGGGGAAAGTTCTCGAGATGATATATATTTATTTTAATGATATTATTAGTATTCAATACTATTATAATAATGGTAATATATAAATATTAAAATATATGTAAATATTATTTTTGTAAAGTAAGTTATTTAATATTATTATTAATTATATTAGGAAATATGAATATTTATAAAAGGTGAAGAAATGAGATTGAGCATTGTGTTCATCCATTTTAATTAGGGGTTTTAATGACCAATTTAAAAGAAATTTAGATTCAAATTTATTTGATCTCTCGCGATCTTGACTTGAAATGGATTTGAGTTATGATATTACTTTGATTGTTTTTTTGGGGGGGAGAGGCTCAAGCCCCTTATTTGGGTCACGACTCATTAAGATTTCTCATTTCAGATTCTCAATAGTCCAAATATGTTTGGGTTTCTTAAGTGGGGTTCTCTTGGTCAAGCTCTTCTTAGGCCTTTTTAGTCCTTTGGTGCCAATCAAACTACAAATTTTTAAGTTGTACCACCATTGTAAGTTGTAGATTGGAAAATAAAGGGCATGTTTTAAGGAAAATGTCCGATAAACAATCTATAACATTTGTGGTATAACTTTTCTATACAAGCTTCACTTTTCAATGGCCAACCTTATATTTAGTTATGTCTTTAAGGTTGTATTGTAATACTCAAATAGTTAAAATATACATGCATAAAAAGCTCAACAACATTTGCATACCTTTAAACAAATAAAAGTAAATATTGTTTCATTTCTGATCACGTAATCAACGTGAGGTAATGAGTTATGAGAGGCATACCTAAAAGTTTCAAAGAGAATTGACTTACAATTTGGGGGAACATAGAATCATTGAGTTCCAACCAAAAGTAATTGAGTGTGGGGGATGACTCTCCTCTCGACTAATCTCTCAGTGAATACAATTGGGAGTCTTTGAGCCCTCAATCAACTACCTATGCTAGCATTTTTTTCTTAGACACCGATATTGTCTAAGCAAAAGATGTATCACTACCTTATTCATATCCATTCAATAACTATTCTTCATATCCATCCATGAAAAAAACTATATGCATAGGCTCTACTTGTCATCAATCCATTGTTGAAATATACACTTGACACTGAGAGNGGAACTTATGGTTGTTTTTCACACTTTCATAGATTAACTGAATTAACTGAAAAAGATGTTTGCAACTCAATTAATTATTCAAAAACATGCGTAACACAAACTATATGAAGTAATATCTTTCTTTTATTTATTTAACTTGTATGAATACATATAAAATCAATCATTTAATATCTTCGACTCCAAATGACTATAAGAGATCCAACTCTCTAATACAAGACCCAACTTGTAGTTCTCATATCCAACTAAGAAATGAAGAATCCAACCCTCATAACAAGACCCAACTTGTTGATCTCAGATCCAACTGAGATGTGAGGAATCCAACCCTCATAAAAAGAGTTAGCTTGTAAACAGGCACCAACCTGATAGAATGAACTTCCATTCAATCCATTATATATACATATATTTAATCCACCAAGACACTTAGTTTCACCACCACTTCTAGTTTATATAGTATTTCAAATGGTAAGGATTGAACCAATGTGTCTTTTTGACATGAACCATTGCACCTCTTCATTTAACAAACTAATCTTGATTCAAACTTTGTCATCATGAGTTGATCACATATATGGATCGACTCGTTATACCATTCTCATGCTTTTTCTGCGTCCTCAGTTCGCCAATAGATCATATTCGAGCTTTTATCGATTCTCTGTATTATTATTGTGTTAATTCTCTGTCGAATTACTCTACAGACCTTAAGTTGTTTACATAAATGAAATTTGTATGAGGTGCTTCCTTCAACCCAATGTTCAAATGACCGTGGGCTCAAAACCACATGCTTATCTATTTTAAGCGATGTTCACATCGCCTCTTCTTTCACCCTTATTCCTATATCACGAGACCAATGTTGGAACCAAGTCCTCCAGAATTCGACCTTCTTGCATTTTATCAGAGTAATACTTTCCGAAGTAAACTTTGTCAAAGTACATATGAGTACTATATGTTTGACATATTTGTCATATGGCCTTTAGCTAAGAACCAAGGGCTTAACTCATTTTTTCCATGTAGTTATTGAACTTGGCCCTCGAGTTGCTTTAAGAACATTCACATGACCAAGAGCTAGGACCATTAGACTTAGGCCAACAAGAGCTCTGACTCTCTGGGTATTCAGGATTATTAGACTTTGAAAACCTTTTATCCTTCCGTAGTAAATTTCGCCGAATTTCGTATACTTTATTCACTAGTATATCAGACGGTCGATTTCTGTCCATAAACTTCAACAGTCCAGATCATTTTGTGTTGCCTCCACAAAGTTAATCTTCATGCACGTTAATTTTTTGCTTTTGGATCTCAACCATAGATCTTCCTCCTCAAGGGACAATCAAATCTTATTTCGGAGCTTCAGCACTCCGGGACTCCGGGTTACTAGAACTCTGAAGTAGTTCAATTCCTCCAAAGGTTTACCTACCGAATAAGTCATAACACGATGATGACCACTTCCTGTCAGTTAACATCTCATGCTTACACTATTCTTTCATTGTGCTTGATCACCGGTCGAGAATGCTCCCGAAGTATATCAACGGTTATCATTACTTCATTATTCATGCTTACTCTATATTTCCACTATGCTTGATCTAACAGTCATGAGACATCCTAGAGGATCTTACATCAATGACTAACGTTAGTTCACGACTTCGGCCTTCGGAGGTTTGGGCATTTTTGCAGGTAGGAGAAGATGGATATCCCTGAAGCTTGTAGTCCCAGAGTGACGTGGTATGATAATGTCACCTAGGTTGACGTGGACCCATAGTATGTGTGCCACATGTCATCCTGATTCGTGACTTTCACGGTCCTTATGTGCCACAACGACGTTGACACTTATCACCATATGATTGGGCCACATGTATCCCTCCTGGATCATGGATTTTCACTTCGTGGCTTTGATACTTCATGGCTCTGGGAGTTTTGCACTTTTATATCAACCTTTGAACATCCCTGAAGTGTTGAATATATATACCATCGTATATCTTCAATTTTCTTGATCCAACGACCTTTGTTTATTGCGGAACTCCATGGTTCAAGAGTTCTTGGTTCAACTGAGTTGTTTATCATCGAAGTTGGTCAGGGCCAGAGTTGACCACGCTATGACAATTTTTACTCCGGATCAACGGTTGACAAGATTTCCTGATCCCAAGTTGACGAGAGTTCATGACTCCAGGGCTTTGGCCTTCGGGTAAACTTACCTATTTTAGACTCCTTTTTGTCGGAGTGGTCAACGTGAGAGTTGACTGTCTCCTTTCCTTTACTGTGATCTGACGGTTCCAATATTTCACTCCAGATCAACGGTTGACAACAGTTCGTGACTTCAGGGCTTTGACCTTCAGGTAAACTTACATTTTCTTGGCTTATTTTCACGGTAGTGATCAGTGCCGGAGTTGACCGCCTGATCCAACGACTCGTATTTCTCCCGAGGAGATCTTAGATCAATGGTATGCATGCATTCGTTTAATCCAAGACTCTGGGATATTGTGGCTTACCATGTCCTTCCACTAAACTCGATCGGATGATAAGGATAGATCCTGAACTAATCTAATGATTGTTGTAACCCAATATTTTACAATGATATTTGTTTGATCACATAACTCTATCTCCTGTGTTACTTCAACTGCGCCATCTCTTCTGAGCTTCGATTAATGTTTCTTCCTTCTTGGCTTTGTGTAAATGTGCTCCTTTATGCATTGTTTTTATCAATCAGAAGGCTATCTCTTTTGATCTTTAGGAACATAGGATCTCTGTTGATCCTATCGTGATCAACACCGATCACAAATTTCTTCTGCCCCAATGTGATCTTCCTCTACCCCAAGGTGATCTTCCTTTTCTTCTGATTATTGTACATGTTGGACTCATGTTGCCATCAATGAAAACACACAATCAATAATTCCAACAATCTCTCCCTTTGGAATTGAGGGAAAAATATCTGTAAAACAAATACTTTTTCTCCCCCTATCATTGATCTCATTTTTAGGTTGGAGGATCGAACTTTTACTTATACCAAATACTGATACAAAATTTGTTTTATTGTTTTTATCCCACTGTGAATGTATCAATTGTTATCTCAATCTCTTGGGATTTTGTGTTCAAATAGGTAGTCTGATTGATACCAAGTTTTGTAGAGATCAAGTCTTTTAAACCTAATCCAATGACTTCCTCATTTGATGACCAATTTAAATACCCCCCTGAGTTTTTACTGTTTCATATGGTTTTATTGTATTCTCCTTTGTCCTAAAGGACAAGGGTCTGAATCTCACTAATCTTTTGTTTCTTTATTCTTGTTGATATTATGATCTTTTACAAGAATACCACTGATCGAAACCAAATAAGTTAATTTGCAATCTTCAACCAATTTAATATCTTATTCACAATCCTTTGACTCTACAGAAACCAATTTCAACTTTTGTCCCTTAGAAATAAGATTGAATTGGTCATTTCATCTATTTGTTTGTACTGTTGTCTCAAATATTTAAAACATGCTTTAGTTTGTCATGATACTTAGGCCATAATCCTCTTCTAACCACGTTGATACACTCCATATTATTAATCATGTTTTCCCTTCCATTTATACATATTTTCTGTCGAGGGGAAATTTAGTAGTTCATGAAAATAACATTGGAAAACTTCCAAGATTTTCACTGCTCAATTCTTCTGGTTGATATGCTATTGAAGATTCATCACTATTCTATGTAAGTGAAACTTCTTCATTTTGAGGTGCTAGTTCATCCCTCTTGTTTTCTATTTTGGATTTTCTTCTCCATACTTTTTCATGAGATATTTTGTTTGTAGGATCTTTCTTTTCTAGATTTGTTCTTTGAGACTTGTTATTTCTTCTTTTCTTCCAACCTTCATTAGATTTTCTTCCCGACTTGTCTAAATTATCTCTCATGGTTTGACTTCTTGATTTTCTACAGTTTTGGGATTTGTGACCAAACCTATCACAATTGTAACATCTCATTGTATTACAAAAATTTGGTGTGTGGCCAACATAATTGCATCTCCAACATCTCATTGAGTTATTGGACCTTCCTGAATTTTTCTTTTCAGGACTCTTGGATTCCAATGCTTTGTGACAAAATTTATTACAAGAAAAGAAATAACCATTGAAGGTGGTTCCATACTTGGGTCTGTTTTGACATGAGAAGTTTGTCTTCTGATATGTTTCTTGTTTTTTATTCTTATAACCTCCTTCCTTGACAAAGTTCATGGTTTTTTTTAGGTTTGTGATTGTACCTTTTTCTTTTGAGGAATATGATCATTTATCATATTTTTGAATGGTGCTCCATTTGCCACCTTCTCCTTTCTTATTGTATCCAAGACCGATTTTGTCATCATTTGGTCTTTGACTGTTCTAGATCCTATCTAGGATAACTGAGATATTCTAGAATTTGACAGTTGCTTTTGTCTTTTCATTCTTCTTTTTGAGGTTGATAACTTCCATTTTCAGCATGTGACATGTTTCTTCCTTTTTAGTCAATTGAATCTTCAAGGCTTCTTCTTTTTTCTTAGCTCCTTCAAGTTGAGTCTTTATATTGATTACTATTTCTTTTGTATCATCCATGACTTCTGTGAAGTTATTATTTTTGTCATATGTATTTAACTCTTGTATATATTTTGTTAGATCAACAACTTCATTCTTCAATTATTTGATATCTTCCTTGTTTTCCAGTTGAATCCTTTTGAGGTTGATGGATTTCAATTCCAACCTGTGGCATGATTCTTCCTTTTTAGTCAATTGAATCTTCAAGGCTTCTTCTTTCCTTAGTTTCTTCAATTTGATTCATTAGAGTTGCATTAGTACTTTTATTTATCTTTTTTACGTTAATAATTTCCAATTCCAACATGTGACATGATTATTCTCTTTTAGTTATTTGGATCTTATGGGCTTCTTCATTTTTCTTAGTTTCTTCAAGTTGAGTTTTTAGACAGATGACCATTTCTTATGTCTCTTCTAGTACTTCTTTTATTTTATTGTCATGTGTCTTTAATTCTTCCATTCCTTCTGTTAGATTAACAATTTCGGTCTTCAATATTTTGATTTCTTCTTCTTTGTTTTCTAACTGAATATTTTGTTCATGCTCTTCATGGTTAGATTGATCTAACTGTTATAGTAGCAATATATATTTCTTTTCAAGTTTCTCCAACTCTCCAAAGCTGCACATAATTGTGTATTCAAGCTCGTTAAGAACATCCTTAGTAACTTCAATATATAGACCATTTGTTGGTTCCATACTAATCACTTCAAATGTAGTTATAACATCATTCTTAAAATCTAATAGTTTTTCTTTAGTGAATACCGAGGTATTCATCAATTCATTGATGTAGTAGTCTTATCTGTTGATGACTGGGGTTTGCATCAATTCTTTGATGGTATTTTCTTGTTTTGTATTTTTTTCTTTATTCTGATCATAATTCTCTTTATCTGTATTTTGTTCTTCAATCTGATTTGATTTCTCCATTTCTAAGTTTTGCTCTTTAATCTGATTGGATTTCTCTGTTTCTTTGTTTTGTTCTATATATTGATTGGAATTCTCCATTTGTTTGTTTTGTTCTTTAATTTGATAAGAATTATATATCTAGAGCCATATCACTGTAGCAGAGGTGCAGTGTCCCATCTTTTCTTTGACTTGGTCTGACAGTCTAGTCTGGATTGCCTTTAATGCTATTGAATTATTTTTCTTTGCTTCTTTTGCAAATTTGGTTTTTTTCTTTGAGGTAGTTGAGTACCAAGGTTTAGATACTATTGAATCCCAAACACTGGATCCTCTTGACTTCAGATATTGTTTCATTCCTCCCCTCCATGAAGAGTAGTTTGTTCCATCAAATAAGGGAGCTTCATTGGTGGAGAGAGCCATTTGTCCACCCATTTCTTCAGAATATACCTTTCAGTGTTTAAACTATGTTGAAGGCACCCACTCTGATACCAATTTTTGAAATATACACTTGACACTGAGAGGGGGGGATGAATCAGTGGCTGGAACTTTTGGCTGTTTTTCACACTTTCATAGATTAACTGAATTAACTGAACAATATGTTTGAAACTCAATTAAGTATTCCCAAACATGTGTAACACAAACTGTATGAAGTAGATAAAATATCTTTCTTTTATTTATTTAACTTGTATTAATACATATAAAATCAATCATTTAATATCTTCGACTCCAACTGACTATGACAAATCCAAATCTCTAATACAAGACCCAACTTGTAGTTCTCAGATCCAACTGAGAAATGAGGAATCCAACCCTCATAACAAGACCCATCTTGTTGATCTCAGATCCATATGAGATGTGAGGAATCCAACCCTCATAACAAAACTTATCTTGTAAACAGGCACCAAACTAATAGAATGAACTTCCATTCAATCCATTATATATACATATATTTAATACACCAAGACACACTTAGATTCACCACCACTTCTGGTTTATATAGTATTTCAAACAGTAAGGATTGAACCAATGTGTCTTTTTGACATGAACCATTGCACCTCTTCATTTAACTAGCTAATATTGATTCAAAAATTTTCCTCATGAGTTGATCACATATATGGATCGACTCATTATATCATTCTCATGCTTATTCTACGTCCTCAATTTGCCGACATATCATATTCAATATTTTACCAATTCTCTGTATTGTTATGGTGTTACTTCTCTGTTGAATTACTCTACAGACCTTGAGCTGTTTACAGAAATGAAATTTGTATGAGGCACTTCCTTCAACCCAATGTTCAAATGATCGCGGGCTCAAAACCATGGGCTTATCCATTTTAAGCGTTGTTCATAATGCCTCTTCTTTTACACTTATTCCTCTACCACGAGACCAATGTTGGAACCAAGTCCTATGGACTTCGGCCTTCTTGCATTTTATCAAAGTAATACTTCCCGAAGTAAATTTCATCGAAGTACATATGAGTACTCTTTGTTTGACATATTTTTCATATTCCCTTCGGCTAAAAACCAAGGGCTTAACTCATTTTTTTTGTGTAGTTATTGAATTTGTCCCTCGAGTTGCTTTAAAAACATTCACATGACCAAGAGCTAGGAGCGTTAGACTTAGGCCAACAGGAGCTCCGACTCTCTGGGTATTCGGGATTATTGGACTTTGCAAACCTTGTAACCTTCTAGAGTAAATTTCACCGAATTCTATATACTTTATTCACTAGTACATCGAATGATCGATTTGTGTCCATAAACTTCAACAATCCAAATCATTTCACAGTGCCTCCACAAAGTTAATTTTCATGCACGTTATTTTTGCACTTTTGCATATCGACTATTGATCTTCCTCCTCAATGGATTGTTAGATCTTATTTTGGAGCTTTGACACTCTGGGACTCTGGGTTACTAGAACTCTGAAGTAATTCAATTCTTTTGAAGGTTTACCTACCTGTCTTATGATTTCAATACAAAATTTCCTTTCATTCCACAGTTATCATAGAATAACTATACACTAGAAATATCAACTATAACAATGCAACATAAATTACAAGATCTATAAATATTAACCCTGCATAGTAGACACAAGAGCACAATAATTTATCTTGGGAAACCCAACCTTAGGAGAAAACCCAACAACCTTTCTTATAGAAGAATTCAGTCCAAGATATTACCGGTACATCACCATCAATAGATCAAAATACCATACAGAGAATGTCCTCCCCAAGCCTAGTGACTCAAAGAGCTAGTGTCTGAATAGAATATCCAAGATACAATCAAGAGAGAGATTCTCCAAGTATAGTGCCTCTCCAAGTGTGGCACATTCACCAAGATAACAAGGACTCCAAGAGATAGCGAAAATATCACCACTGCAACTGACAACTAACTAGTGCACACTTGAAGAGAAGAGTTGTGTATTTCCAAATGAAATGACTTTGCCTCTATTTATACTTGTCAAAGATGTATTTTTTATGTGGGGCCAAATTCTCTTCCCGGGTCTTCAATTTCAACTTATTGTTTTTTGTCTTTTACTTGTGGAGGCCAAATTCTCTTCTTGGGTCTTCAATTTCTTCCCGGGGCTTATTTAATGATCAGATGGGTTTTCTTGTACTTCTTGGATTTCTTCTTTCATATAAAGGTTGTCCTTGAGCATGGTTGGTGAAATATTCTCTGGCATGAACCCAATTGATGTAAAATTCTCCCACATAGCACCTCAAGTCTCTGTTAGTCTTTGTCAAGTCACATGATCAAGGATAGAGACTATACTTGGGTCATTCTCATTAGCCAAGTCATATGGCGATCTGATCATAATGTCATTCCCAATGTTAATACATGGATAACATAAACTCCTTGGTCCATTCTCCTTGGCCAAATCACATGGCCATCTGAGGAGAATGTATGCCTAATGCATATGTACCTCAAGTATTTGTCGGTACTTGGCAAGTCACATGATCAAGGATAAAGACTACACCTGGGACATTCTCCTTAGCCGAGTCATATGGTCAATCTAAGGAGAATGTTTGCCCAATGTTTCCCAAAACATTAACACTCCTTCTCAGTGAGGGAGACAATCTGCATCATGCCAAGATTGTCTATGGAGCACCTCGAGTTTTTATCACTCCTTGTCAAGTCAACATTACCAAGGAGAAAGACTATGCCTAGGCCATTCTCTTCAACCAAGTCAGGATGGCCATTCTCGAAGAATGTATGCCTAATGCTACTCATCTATCCATCACCTTGAATAGAGGGTTGGTGAGAATGTTCACAATCTTCTCATATGTGGATATGTATTGGAGCTTCACTGCTCCCTTATGTACCATGTCTCAAATAAGATCCTGCAAGAAGCTTATGAATCCACACTGCTTCACTACTTGTGACACTGGCTGCGATATACTACATCTCTACTATACTGAGTGCTATAGTAGCCTGCTTCTTTCTTATCTCAGAAATCGTAACTGATCCCAAACTGAAGTAGCACCATGAGGTGCTCAAGCTGTCTACTGCAGTCTCTACTTAGTCAGAATATGTATATCCCTGCAACCTCACTTCACCATCTGAGACAAACCATATCCAATTGTATCATGTCAGTACCTCAACACATGCTTCACTGCAACCTAATGGAACTGCCTTGACTTCAACCAAATACTGGCTCAGGGTGCTCTATGCAAATAAAATATTTTTCTTGGTATTAACTAGGTACATCAGGAATCCAATCCACTCCATGTACATCGTGGGATCCACCAAATCTGAATATGAAGCAGAATCACTCAACTTCTTCATATTTATCTCCATAGGTTTATCCATGGACTTGTAGTCCATCACATCAAACCTCATCAATATCCCTTGACTGAGGAAGATCTCATCTGATCTCTGTCACACCTCTAATATCAAGAAATACCACACCTGGCCAAGATCCTCCACCTCAAAATCTGAGGTCAACTCCCTCTGTCACTAAAGCAAACCATGTTTTCCATTCTACCTCATTGGTTGCTCCCTCTATGACTGAGGAAAAATCCATACCCCAATTCTCCTTATTGGTTGCCTCCTCTGTCAATGTAGAAAAATCTACTAAAACAAGGGAATCCTCCCATGAGGTCTCACATCTCCTTGAAGCCACTTGTTTATGAATATTTTTTATGGCCTCCTCGACTCATGACATCTATCAGTCAGTCCTGGAAGATGTCTTTCTTTCACTTTCACTTGAGGGGGAACTCCCTCTGAATAATCGACTCTCCCTATGATCCAACTGCCTCTCTTTGAGATCAGACTCACTATGAGTTTGCATGCTCCATCTGAAACTTGATTTCCTCTTAAGTCTGATCTCCAATGAACTATCCTGAGAGGGTGCTCCTCCCTATTGGAACCTGAGGGCTGACTCCCTCTAAACTCTGGTACTTAGTGAGGCTATCTACCTCACCACTAGTGAAGCCACCTGCTCCTCCTCATAACTGGAAAGCTTGGAATAAATAATGTGACTGATCGATGCCATATAACTTGAGAATATACAAGGTCGTTTTACTCCCTAAAAGTATCACTGGGATTTGTATGCTTCTTTGCATCCTGCAAAGTGTCACGAAGCCAAGTTGGCCTCTTTTTGGTCATTGCAACATTTCTAGGTAGATCGACTGGCCTTGTTGGCTTCTCCTGATAGTCTGAAGGATGAGAAACTAAACTAGAGGGATCCGTATGGTCATTCTTCAGATCCTCCTTCTCCTCTATATGAGACACTCAATATCCCACAAAAGTACCCTTCTTTTCAGAAGGTTCTAACTTTGTTCTCTTATCCTTCAGTATATGGAAGCATATTGTCATGTCCATAATTCCATGTCTTGGACAGTTTTCTTTGTGTCTCAAACTAGAGACATCTAATATGTTGCTACCTGCAACCATCACGATATCTCTCTTTCAGAACTATCACTTGTGACTTTCCCGGAACAAGAACAATGACAATAAAAAGAACAAGAGAAACACTTTTCTAGTGTTGCGAACAATGATTTATCCATGGTAGTTTGTATGTGACAAGAAAATAGTAGACAAAAACAACATTTCTATGGTAAGAGAATAAGAGGAACACGAAAAAATGTGTCTCGAAGCACTATTGTCTATCAATCAGATGTCACTAAAAGAAATAGTATTTCTAAAGTTCATATGCAATCTCACAAAGTTTAGATTCCTTTGTCTTATTTTGTAGTGGATTCTCATCGACATCGGTTGTTGATGCATGTTTCATTTCCTTCCTTTTCTTCTAAGGACATTGACAAGCAAAGTGACCAAATGCATTACAATTATAACACCTGACCTTTGAGAGGTTTTTCTTTTTTCATTTTCGGACCGGAGTTGATCCTTCACTTGTATTTTTCTTTCCAAAATCTGTTCTTAGTTTCTATTTTGTTGCATGAGCTGCAAAACCTTGAGTTCCTTCATCATGGGGTTTCTGCGATTTTTATTGGACAAAACTCTTGCCTCTTCATATACACAATCATCCCACAACCGATCAAACTTGGGAAAAATTTCTCGTCCACAAATGCTCTGAAAAAATGGTTCCCATGAAGAAGGTAACCCATTAAGAGTTACTTTGACAAGTTCTTCATCATCAATGGTGTCTACAATAGCCTTAATTCGATTCTTTGACTGAGAGAGTTTTATGAAGTAGGTGGAAACTGAATTTGGCGTGGTCATCGTGATGCAATGGAGATGATTCCTCAAGGATAGCTTCCTGCTAGTGTTCTTACTTTCAAACAATCCCACCACGACGTCATACATTTCTTTGGCAGTTTTCAACACAACAATGTGTCGAATCAAATGATCTCTTACAGATTCTATTAGGATTCTTCTAGTATTTGCTTCATTATTTTTATCACTAGCTGGTTCTGAGACATTTTTTTTACATACTTCTGAATCTCATTTTCATCCAAGATGAAGAGTATATTGGTCTGCTAGGATTTAAAATTTGTAGTACCATCCAACCTGTCTTTTAATATGATATTGGGCACCAACTTGACAAGAGAAAGTTTGAACCAGAGGATTTTAATGTCTAGCAAGACGTTAATAGGCATGAAACCCTAAAACTTCAACTCTGGTGGATTATTAGTCTTAGTAGTGTAGTAGGTGCGCCAGGGCAAGGTGAGTGTCTCTATGCCAAAATTATCCCCAAATCGGCCCAATAAATTCTCAGGGAGCTTCAAATTCATATCAGTGCAATGATGACTAACATATACTGTGCAATGGCAATATTTCAACAAGGCTCTGATACCATGTTGAATTTTCGGATTTTCAAATCTGATAGTTATTGCCTTATTATTTCAATACAAATTTCCTTTCATGCCAAAATTATCATAGAATAACTATACACTTGAAATATCAACTATAAAAATGCAAGGGAAATAACAAGATCTAGAAATATTAACCATGCACAATAGAAACAATAGCACAAGAATTTATCTTGGGAAACCCAACCTTGGGAGAAAACCCAACGACCTTTCTTATAGAAGAATTCAGTCCAAGATATTACCAATACATCACCATCAATAGATAAAAATACCAAATAAAGAATGTCCTCCCCAAGCCTAGTGACTCCAAGAGCTAATGTCTCAATAGAATAGCCAAGATACAACAAGAGAGAGATTCTCCAAGTCTAGCACCTCTCCAAGTGTGGTGCATTCACCAAGATAACAAAGACTCCAAGAAATAGCGAAAATATCACCACTGCAACTAACAACTGGTTAGTGTGCACTTGAAGAGAAGAGTTGTGTATTTCCAAATAAAATGACTTTGCCTCTATTTATACTTGTCCAAGCGCCTGTCTTTTTTATGTGGAGTTGACTTCTCTTCCTGGGTTTTCAATTTCACTTTATTGTTTTCTGTCTTTTACTTATGGAGGCCAACTCCTCTTCTTGGGTCTTCAATTTCTTCACAGGGATTCTTTAATGGTCAGATAGGTCTTCTTGTACTTCTTGGATTTCTTATTTCATAGAAAGGTTGTCCTTGAGCACGGTTGGTGTAATATTCTCTAGCATGCACCCAATTGATGTATATTTATCCCAATAGAACCTCGAGTGTATGTCAGTCCTTGTCAAGTCACATGATCAAGGATAGAGACTATACCTGGGCCATTCTCCTTAGCCAAGTCATATGGCCATCTGAGGAGAATTTCTACCTGATGATAATACATGGAGAACATCAATTCCCTAGGCCATTCTCCTTGGCCAAGTCACATGGCCATCTGAGGAGAATGTCTACCCGATGCATATGTACCTCCAGTCTTTGTCGGTCCTTGTCAAGTGACATGATCAAGAATAAATACTACGCCCAGGACATTCTCCTTAGCCAAGTCACATGGTCAATCTGAGGATAATGTATGCCCGATGCTACCCAAAACATCAACATTGTACATTTGGTGAATTTTGCCAGCATGGTATTGAATCAAACCACCACACCCCTCGAGAGAAACGTTTTTGTTGACTCTAATATTTTTACTACTAGATTGTTTGAGGATCACTTCATCTTTAGGTGTCCCATCTATTTTGAAATTTGAAGGGGGTTTTATTGTTTCTATAGAGTCTCATTGGGGTTGTGTTGACGCGAGTAAAATCGCCCTTTGTCAACAGGTTGTTATCCTCATTATTTTGTTAACTGAATAAAAAATGTTTGGCATTGTTCCTCAGAGAGGTTGGTACTTTTAGGTGACAAGTTCAACATCTTGTTGTTCTTCAGGCAAGCCTCTTTTCATTTATAAGAGGAAGAAGGAAAGCCCCTTGTCATTTATACGAGGAAGTAGGGGGTTGAAGATTTTTTACTAGTCCAAGCAAGAGATGGGTTACTTATAATCTATACATGACAATTTATTATTACTTCCAA
This sequence comes from Picea engelmannii, assembly GCA_009831015.1. Lineage (NCBI taxonomy): Eukaryota > Viridiplantae > Streptophyta > Pinopsida > Pinales > Pinaceae > Picea > Picea engelmannii. The sequence goes on from ML785249.1 coordinate 1,014,792, forward strand.
CTTGCATTGTTTACATGCTTCTAACATCTTTAGCTAACCAAATTAATTACTTTTGAGGAGCCAAATCTTCACCAACATAGTTTTTTATTTGGAAGCATGCATAGTATTTTTTTGTTTGTAGCATGGAGAATCTGCATAGATCTAGAAGTGAATAATTATTAATGAGAGATGACTCTCATTTTCATAATGCATTTTCCAGTTCAATTTTCAAGTCTAAGAGTGTATGTCAGTATAAGTGTGGTCTTCTTAATTGGATCATTCTTATCAATAAGTTCCCTCACCCTCACTTTAAGTGATCTACTTTGCTGAAATTTTTCTTTAACGAATTTTCATTGGGTTTCATAAAACTTTGTACAATGAACACCATGCTATGTTGTGCAGTTAACGAGTATATTGTCGAGACAAGAGAAATTAAAATGGGTCTCGATGTGTTCTCTCATAAATAACACATATGTCGTTCATTTATTTTTTTAGGAATCTGGTGATTCTATTCCTCTTGAATGAGGGAAAAAGTTTAAAATCAAAGCTCCCTAAATTAATGAAACTGTAAATTCAAATAAAATTCTTGTTGAGAAGGAATAAATTTCTTCACCCACTCTTCTTTCTTTTTTTCTATTTCAATCATGATTATGCAACATGCTTATAATTTCATTGTCTTGTGAGTTTTGGATCTCTAAATTAATTTGTTTCATAGTTAATAGTGATAATTATTTATTACATCCTTTTCAAATCCATGCTTATGTTGTAGCAATATATTGTACAAGGAATAGAATTGTACAATTGAGACACATATGGGGTTGTATGTGTTCATTTCCTTTGGTTGTGTTGTCTTTATTTATATTTTCTACATATATGTATTATGTTATGTTTTTTACACTTAATCTTGTAAGTTACATTTAACATTTATACTTATAGCATGGTTCTACCTCGTATCAACACTTGCAGATTTGTATCAACTTTTTCTTGATAAAGTTTATATTTAAAGGAGCTTACCACCCCATTGCAACCAAGCATAATGATCTATTTGGTAGCAGTGTGTAATGAGACATAATTCACATATTTGACAATTGTTTTTAAAGTGAGGTACTATGCACCTCAAGTGATTGGTCATGCCTTAAGTACGTATCACTCTTTGTAACTAAATCCTCTTGTTTGTGCAAAAACATGGTCAATGAAAGACCAAAATTGCATGGGAAGTCAAGTGACTCAACCCACATAGGTTGATATAACTAAGTAATCTAGTAAGTAGAAAAAGCCTCAACCCAAGGAAATAATACAATTGTGATATTCTAACAAGACTAAGGTTTATGAGTAATGGTGGCAACACATTGTGCTCCTTTAAGAAATATAAGAAGAAAAATCCCTTGGTTGGGGTTTGAATGTTAAGGAAGTTCCAACCATATGGCTCCCATACCTCCTTAACCTAATCCCTTATCATGTTTTCCAAAAGTGCTTGACTAATAATGTATCCCAAGTAGTGTGTGCAATTTTTATAATAATTTCATACATGTTCATTATCAAAATAGTAATACATATAGGAATTTCCACAAGATTGTTATCATTCGTTCAAGGTAAACCTTTAATTTCCACAATATTATTATCATTAACTCATGGTAAACCTTTAGAATAAACTTTTGTGGAGTCTTAGGCAATATCATCATGCTTGCAATTACAAGTTATAGTGTTGTCATGAATAACCACAATAAAAGATTAGTCAAATGATCCTTTTCGGACCTAGCAAAAACTATAAAAGACTTCAAAATGCTTTATGGTGGGGAAATKATGTGYCGAATAAGGCTATGTAGGCCAATAAATTGACTAAAAATATAGTAATGGTGAAAGATAGAGAGACATAATTTGCATGCACAAGCTCATTAAACCCTATTTAGAACCTATATCTTCAAAACTATGCAAACGCAACCTTAGTTTATTACAAGTAATTCATTTATAGGGCAAACTAACATGTCACGACTCCTCTAAAGTGATCCATTTCCTGTTTTGAGAGTATCATAAGCACAATGTATAAAATAAAGATTGCAATTTCAAAAAATGCATATATGAAGTTAGAAACATAATCGAAGTGCCTTGAATGGTGTGTAGCCTATTAATTAACATTTCCCTCACCAATGTTTTACAAGTTTTTTCCTTCTATATGTTCTTATGATATTATTGCAGGGTTCATTGTTGTATTGTAAATTCATTCATAGTGCATTTAAAACATTCTCTGGCAAATGTGTTAAACACATATGCAACCTCGATATTCTCCTACTTTGTTAGTGTTATGTGTGGCAAGCTGCATGTAAGTATTGTAATGATACCTACACATGGTTGAGTGAACCTTCAAGCTACCGAGTCCTTGCAATTATAATATCAAAGAACATATTAAACCTACTTACACCTAATTCCTCGATGTTAATCCATTTATCATCTCTACTCTCTGGTGTTAACCTTCCCTTCAAAGCCTATCTTATACATCGATTCATTCAAATTAGGCGTTTTATTTTAATTCCATGCATGTATATACTATTTATGATAGTTATTTTTTTCAAGTTGATTTAATTTTGTAGATTGAATGATAATGTGAGAGAGTACATATTGTTCATTACCTTTTGTTTCTTGGACATGTTGTAATGTGTTGTGCGTTCTAAGTTGAATGTAGTCTTTTATTGTAGCAGTTGTTGAGAATGGATTTATTCCTTGCGATATTGGGTTTGAGAACACAAGCAAGCCACCATGACGACACTTCGTTCTAAAGATCATTATATCTTCCAAATCCGACATTCTTCTGTGTTATTGCCTGAAACAAAAAACTCTAACTCTAATATTTAATGAGAATATTTATGTAGTTTAAGAAAAGGAAATCCTGGATTCAATTCTTTGCAAAATGTTCAAGAAAATGTCGTCTATAATTTCATTTGTTCGGGCTTTGATGTCTGTGAAAGTTCCTTGAGTCACCTAATATGTGATGAGAAAATATTGCTTTTGCTTTTAAAAATACAAGGTTGCATTTGCTTGTTTGAAAATTGTTTGCTCATTTTGTTTGAAAGATCATTTTTATCTTTCAAATCAGAGATCTTATTTTCCTTTTTTGTGATCATGCCTAGAATAAAAGCTTATAACTCTAATATTTGATGACAAAATATTTATGTATGTGAAAAATAAGGTTGCATTTGCTTGCCTTAGGATTGATCTCTCATTTGTATTTTGAAGGGTTCCAAATCGCCTCATGCTCCTATCTTTTAAATATTCGGAGCCCACATAATATTAAATTTGGTCAACGGATTCATGCCCAATATGTCTCTCTAGATAGATGGTTCTTCGGTGTAGACAAAAATCTGGATTGGAAAACTATATATTCCATTGCACTCGACATCGCTTAGGGACTTGGGTACCTACATGAAGAGTTCAGACTTGGTATTTTGCATCTAGGTGTCAAACCTCAAGACATTCTAGGATTTCAAGGTGGGATAGGTGGATAGGTGGTAGAGACAGGTACACATGATGTGGTAGGCACTATCGGTTAATGGGTATCATCAAAGAAAACAAATGCATGATATATATAGTGGTATTTGGGAGGTGGGAGGTCAAATTGGGAGGTGGAAGGTCAAATCTAACAGAAAACAAAGGAGGCAATGGATAGGTGGAGAGAAAAGGAGGTAGTGGTATTGGTTGACATGTTTAGGGCAAAAACTATTGCTACATGCATGCCTTCGGCATAATTATTTATTACTTTAATTTAAAATACATGACATTACATTCTCCTCTCTTCAAGGAAATTTGTCCTGAAGTTAATTTTAATTGGGCTACTTATAGGTTTTTACTTGTTTCCATATTTTCCACATCACCCTCTGTGGTAAATAGTATAAGAGCCACCCAAGTGACCACAACGTGCATCAAAAGCCCACATCACAACTCTAGGGAAGTGTGAGAATAACCTTGGTCATCTTCCCAACTTTCGGTATTGAATTTCAACTTATGACCTAATTGGGGCCTCGAGGCCCAAGTAGGTGTCTTGTTTTATACCCTTACTCGCGTATCTGAGGAATCTCGAAAGGATGACCTAAACTCCCTCTCCAACTCCTATCAGGTACTTATCCCTCAGCATGGAAGTCCAACCATTCAACACCATTGACGAGTACTACCCTAGAACTTCTCCAGACTTTGGCATCAAAACTCCAATATCAGGGACTTTGGCCTTCTCAAGATGGTACCATGTCCCATCAAGAATTATACAAGACAAAAGAACCATTGGCATATATTTATTGATTGATTTCATCCCTGACCCATAAGGTGTTACTTTGTGGGTAATCTCCTTTGCAGATATGGATTTTCATGATATTATTTGAATGAATTGGCCCTGTCAATTTACAAGTGGATTTTTTGTCAATCACCACCTCAACATGCAACCAATGCATTAATCATAAGAATAAAATCATCATCTCATAGAAAATAATCCATATGCTAATTGTCGCATGTTAGGGTCCTACTCTAACCTCCCTACTTTAGGCTACCCAGGAGTTAGTTAATTAATGAATGCAACCATCTTTTTTTAATAAGGTCCATTAGATAGGTAGTGGATGGTTATTTAATGTAAAAGGGTCATGTTTATTAAATAAGGTTCACTGGTAGTTGGTACTCATTAATGATGAAACCACAAGTAATTAAGGTTTTCTATTTTAGTAGCTATTTAAAGATCCAGGAAGCTATGGAATATTTTGTCGATTATTGTTCTATTTGGAGATTTACTAAGTAAAAGGTCGCCCCACCTTAAAAGGAAAGAGAATATTTTTTTCTTTCATCTAAATATCATTAATACAAGGGTTTAATATGTATATTTTATCTTATTGTCTCTTGCATTTGCTTTTTTGCAAACATTATCTATGTATATCTAGTTTATTTTTCAAATTTAAGGGTTGAGGAACAACACAAGTGGTATCATCGTTGTTTCTTGAGCCAACACGCCTCTGAATTTTAGTATAATTTTTTGGGCTAGAAATGTATTCCAACGTCTTTAAATAACACAAAGATCTATCATTAAACAAGTAAAATTGTGGTTAGGAAAGAATACACACATGAAATACACGTGGAATCACTTTGTTGGAAACCCTTGTAACCCTTATTGGTACCCCTTCAAGTAGTACCGCATTAGACAACACATGTATACAAAATATTACTTCCACATACCTTCGAGTATATTGAAAGCCCACTAGGTATACCTGAAACCAACTCTAGATAAATCGATCAAATTCCTTGTTGCTATAGTACATCGAGAAAAACACTTGGGGGGATCACTCTCTAGTACTTGGATAGTCRACAAGTACAATCAAGGGCACAATTGAGCCTCCTCAGTTAGTGGCCCAAGATATTGGACCAAGTACTATTTTTGGGCCCTACAAGTATATTAGAGAGATATAACACCTGGCACCCCTATGTCTTTAGGGYCCTACAGACCCTAGCTTCTATATTCAACCAACAAAATTCCTACATCTTTACATCCAAAAGGAATTTGGAGATTCTATCACTATAGTAATAATTAGCGGGGAGTAATATTGCCACAAGAGTAGTACTTCGGAAAAAAAAAAGAGTATGGRCCATGTGAGCATCATTGTGAGAGATTTCCTATCTCAAAATATTCCTTATGTTATGTTGATTGCATGGGTATAGTTCTTGGGTAACTCTTTTCATGTGGGCCTGAGAATACATTGTTAGTGGTATATCTGAAAAGATTCATCTCAAGCCACTGGTTGTACTGAGCTAAGTCAGGTTTAACATTTTGATTGGATCTTAAGTGGTCCCATGATCCATACTAATAGCATGTTAGCCACTAAAAACCAACCTCGTGACCTACACACCCAACAACAATCGCTTGACACCAAGGTTTCTAGCCTTGAGTCTTCATTCAAAGAGATTTTCATAAAGGTTGGCAATCAAGGTCAAGGGATCCTAAATATGTTGGGAACTATATGTACACACTTGGGTGTGAAGATGCGAGATCCGTGCATAGATCCAACCAAGGAGGAATCCACATCACACAAAGAGCATGTCATTCACACTCTCTTCTCGGATTCCCATTGCCCACCCTTTCAAGATCACAATTTGTGGCATTTCTTTCCAAAGGTTGACATCAACAAGTTTGATGATTATGATCTCTAAGGTTGGGTTACCAAAATGGAGCACTATTTTTCTCTCCATTGCGTAAGTGATGACCTATAGAAACTAAAAGAGGGGGACTTATATTTTGATTCAGAACAATGACAATGGTGGCAATGATATAAGTAACCTTATGGAGGCTACATTGCTTGAACCTAGTTTGTAAAGGTCCTTCGTGCTTGTTTCGAATGCACACTCACTATTTGGGATGAGTGACAAAATTACGTCAAATAGGCACAACCATTGACTATATTTGGGCCTTTGAACAATTAGTAATCTGCATAGAAGGCCCATCTGATTCATTTTTCAGAGAGTGCTTTTAAGGAGGCAATTAAAGAACATGTCATGATGTAGTGCCCAAACACATGGTTGGAAGCTTGTGATAGAGCTAAATAAGTCGAGATGGTGATCAATGCCCAAACCAAGAGACACTCAATCATTACTTGCATTGTACCTCATGTGGCCACTACCCCTAGATGCTCCACCTCTCCACCAATAAGAATCCAAAAGTTGTCTCCAATTCCAATTTAAGTAACATAACCAATTTTGACATCAAATAAATTTTATGGGGGAGGATTAGTTGAAGGCGAGATGTTTCTATCTCTGTTTGGATGGCTTTGTGACATAGGAATAGGAGATATATTTTTCAATAAAAAATAAAGTAAAATCAAAATTCACAATTGATATATGTTCCATTATACATTGAGAGAAGCAAAGTGGCTTTATAGGGTGGGTAATAAAATAAAATGAAAATAGGAAGAGATATCTAATAAAACAAGTGGAGCTGCATAGGTTAGTAAGTCCCTACAAATCCTTAAGCTTTCACAAGAGGAACACAATCACTTATGTCGAGGCACCAACAGTTCATCACAATTTTCAGACAAATTTCTGGACAAGTCTGTTTCGTCCGTGGGTAGCTCCTTTCATGAGAAGGGAAATGAATATGTGCTTATAACTCTCTTTTCTCTATACATCTGGTTGCGGAAGAAATTTTTGGTCGTGTGTAGCTCCTTTCACGAGAAGGGAAATGCATACATGCTTATAACTCTCTTTGTTGTGTACGTTTAGTTGTGATTCTATGATGTTCTAAAATGGTATGCGTCCTAAGTTGCTTCACCTAGCATTGTGAAATATAAAATCTAAGGTAAGTGAGAAGATTTGACAAGAGTAACACCTCAAGCTCACTCAACCAGCTAAGAACAAGTATTAAACCAACGAGGAGTTGCAACAAGAAGAAGCAATACCTACCTTTTGGGAAAATGATATTATTCTGATTGTCATCGTTCAATAATGAGTATTAAAATGATAAGAGAATTTGATTCCAACGATTTGATGAACAAAAAGTGGTTGATGGGTTTTGGTTTCGAGGAGTCCTAGTTTGAATTTAAAAGCACGAGAATAAATCTGGAAGAGCCCTTGTTTGTTTCTTTATCAGTCCAAATGATTTAATTATAGGGTTTTATTCAACAATGATGGATATGATTAAATGATAAAAAGACTATATGTGGTATAGTATAAGGATATGATTCTAAGTCTAGTATGAGTGTAGTATAAGTATAGTATAAGACAAGTCTAAAGAGAGTATCATATTCCTAATCCTCTTAAAACTAAATATATAAGACTAACATTTCTATTATGCTAATATTATTTGGGATAGATTTTCTACTGTCTAATACTTAAGACTCAGATAACCTTTCCTTGAGAATATTACTTTCCTAATTCCAATAGAACTTAATATCCTTTTACTCGTCATCTTTTTCCAAAACCTCTATATCTCTTTCTTTACTAAGTCTTACAAATATCTTAAATCTATATTTCAATCTCTTTTAGTTTCTTTAGACTTACCTAATCTTAATAAAAATAAAGAAGAAAGGTAAGTACAAGACAAGATATTATACAAGGAGTCAAGTAGAGACGCTTGCCTAGGTTTATAAGGGGTGAAGTTGTTGAGCCGAGTAGAGATTCTTGCCCAGGTGGCTAAGGGGCAAAGTTGCTCACCCGGTAAGTTTCAGGGCTTGTACTTGAGATGTTGTTCTTGTGTTTTGAAAATATAGTAATTGTTTATAAATAAGGGTTATTTTTTCTTCAAAAACACAATTATTGATAGGATGACACAGAGGGAGATCAACACTCGTTTTTGCAAGTGGACACATGAAAAAACCTCAACATGTGTTCTTTGAAAGTGGACACATGGAAGCCATGAAGGTAATCCAAGGAAATACATCTTCTCGAGGGTTGTTGCAGGTAAGGAGGGGTTGTAACAACTCTGTTACAAGTTCGAAGCCCGATGTAGCACTTGCTATGCATTGCAGTGTAAGCCTATGTCTATATGGCATTCACCTTTGCTTCTTCTTAAAGTGCACTTGCCCCTGTACCTGGAGGATATGAATTTGGATATGTAACGGGCTATGACATAGGATTTGTCTTTCGAACGGACTTGGATGTTGGTTATTAATCAATTATATATATGACTATGCTTAGGGGATAGATCAATAAGATACACTACTTCTCTCGTCGTTAATCCTTCATTGGCAGTCTCGAATCCCGGATTTTGAACGGGCTATGCCTTCACTACCTTTGATGTTGATGGGCCAATGGTATCATTCACTGGTACAAGGCAACCTACACATGCCTAGCACAAACAAAATTATCTATACCCATTATTCGAGGTACTTTTGCATATGGTTTTACCTTTGCCTATGCTTTGTAGCGTGATGTCACTTATACTGTTATAGTTCTCGCTCAACCTAATAAGAACTTGTGTTCGATTGGATTTTATGCCTTGTTTAACCTGGTCCTAATCAAGTGATTTGATTAGTTATTGCGTTTATAGGGGTGTGCCTGACCCTGTGTTCATCCATCTGGATTTTTTTCTATCATTGGCGCTCGTCTCTCTAGTTGTCTATAATATGTGCCTTATATCCCATCACTCTATCATTCCCTCGACAAAGAATGACATTGAGGAGACATGTAGACTAGACAAATAGCTTAACAAAGGCATATCTACTTCTTCTTACGATAACGCCTATGCCTTAGTAGGGTCTCAATTTGGAGGGGATGTTATTTACTATGGATGGAACTGAAAGGGATGCTACGAACAATGGAACCTTAGAAGGGATCTTTCTCTTTGCTTTACCTCTCCTCTAGCTGCTTACTCTACTGCTAGTGTTATAATTGGGTAAAGCTAAATCGGTGAAGTTGCAACCTCCTATAGTATAGTCTCAAGTTTTTCCAGTCACAAAACCAAAAGCATAGGTGGTAGTATTAAGGGCTAATACAGAGGCCCTACCTATGGTTGAAGAAGAAATTTCTGTTTGAGAGGGTCCACACTCGTAGATCCAATTATAGATCGTCTAGTTCCAAGGTAGAGAGAGAACCATAGTCCATTTCGGATCTAGTCCCATTAGCAGGTGGTTCTATGTAGCTCATAGCCAAGGTAAAAATTGTAGAGACAGGAATGATAGCAACATCCTCGCAAGGAGCAGGAACAAAGATAGTAATCACAGTAAAAGATTCCATTCCAAGGCCAACTTCTCTTCTTCGAAGTACACAAGACGTTGATTCATCACAAAACCCGATTCACGTTGATAAGGGATGTAAGAAACATGAATCCAATTGGTTTTCTTTGTTAAAGAAGAGAATTTTTATTTTATTTTCCATTATCAAGAAAAAAAGTAATAGTAAAACCGAATTAACATTAGTTTCAAATCTTAGTGTTATGCTCTCAAAATTTATATGTGTTATGCCATCTATTTTTACATATAAGAGCAGCCATAAAATGTTAACACTATTCTAAATTTTTTAATGAAGCCAAGGCCGCTACAAGCATCTTAGAACCCTTCTCCTGTCTTCGCTCCGTAGCCTTGAGTGTCCTATTAGACATCTTTGGCAAGAGTGATCCATTAGAAAATGAACAAATCAAGACCTAGACCTATAATGTTTTCAACATTGGTATAGAGTTAGTGTTTCCATTAAAAGTGCAGAATTTCAAAAATAAATAAATTAAACCTCCATTGTGAAACAAATTACTTCATATATGATCCAAACATAATCTTAAAAATGGAAATAGAAATATAGTTTTTTTCATAGGATATTAATGTTATCTATTTTTCTGGTAATTGCAACTTTCTCAACAGATCGAGCTGGTAGATATCCTTCTCTTGGACGGGTTGTGAAAAGATGGGACCGGATTGAAACTAATTGAGTTAACGTGGGTGAAGGAGCGGGCTACTCTAAGTTGAGGCAGTGAAGGAGTCCGGTCAATCATAGCAAAATGAGCTTTTGTAATGAGGTTTCAATGTCCAATTTTACCAACAAGACATGGTGGATACAAGTGGTAGTAGGATATAGTGGATACAAGTGGTAGCAAGCAAAGGAAGGTGTGTTGCATCGTAGTGTAGGTGGTAAATTTGTACGTGGACTAAATTGGATATGAATAAACATTTAATGCTAGGAACTAATGCTAGACCTGATGTCTAGCATTAATCTACATTACATCGTTCTAAGTTGAATCTCTCTCAATCATGTGAAATTTATCCCAAGTCTACCACGATATGAGGCCAAATAAGACCTCAAACTAAAAAGTTAGGGTAGAAAATGAAATGTGAGTTAGAAATTGTATGGATCCCTCAAAACTTTGGTTAAAATTATTTGTTTGCATTGGTTTGCATGCTAGGGACTGGAAAACAGATTACTAATAGTCCCTCAACTCGAAGGGCGGAGACTAATAAAATGAAAATAAATAAATTTAAATATCTTTTGTGAAATAAAAAGCCCACATTTTATTTCTTTTAAATTAATAAAATATATATTAATCTCAAATTTCTTTCAAAAATTATATATGATTAAGGTTAAGATAGATTTATTATAATATACATCATGTAAAAAATATTGTCCATTAAAAAAAAGTGTTGCACCATGTATCAAACCTCAAACTTACTAACTCCAGATTACTCTAAAGGCAATTTATCATATACAAAACTAAACCCAAAAATAAAAATGTTTTGGTAATTTATCATATAGTGAAAATGTTTTTTTTTTTTTCCAATTATAATAAACTCTTCTGGGTAACTTGTTATCGCAAATACTTAAAACTCAAGAGATTTCTCTGATAGTGTACCTAATACTCTAGTATTTAAAGAACAATCTACTATAAAGAATGAAAACATGCAAGCATATAAAGGGGAACAAATCTACTATAAACAATAAAAACAAGCAAGCACATAAAATGGAAACACATGTTTTATAATAAGGGAAACCAACACTCTTTTTTCTAGAAGAAAAAATTATCTTGTATTATGTATGGTTTTGAAACCAAAAAGATACAGTTCAGTGCTATTACAATGATGATATAAACTGGTCCCTCCATATCAAAATGTTCTTATAAATAGGTCCAAGCATAAGTAACTGAAAACCAAAATCAAAGGAAAATCGATGTTCATATATATTCAAGTCACATCTAATCCAGCTAATAGACAATCGTTCATAACTTTCATAACAGAGGTAAGAAAGAAAGAAAGCATTAAGTCCATGCTATGATATCAAAACTAAAAAAGTGTGATACATTGAGGAGGGCTCCCATGTCCATCTGTCCATTGTTGATAGGACAAAGTACCAGTCAGCTTTGGCAGAGATTTTTTTGATAGAGAATCTGCTTCCACATTTGTTTCCCTGTAGATATGTGTGAAGTTGATGTGAGAGAATACTTGTATGAGATCAATGATCCTATCTTTCCAACATTCTAGTGCAATGACTTGAAGCTGACCCTTTTTGTTTAACCAGATGACAATGATCTTTGAGTCCTCCCTCACATGAAGATCCAATATATTATGTCTAGGAAGATGCGATGATCTAGTTCAGCTTTGGTATTGGATCCAGGTCCGTATTTGAAAGTCCAAGTAATCTTGGAGTGATCTGTTCTTATAGTCAATCCGTCAGCACCACAGTGGAGACCTGCATTTTTTGATGCGCCATCAAACCAAGCATTGTTTCCTCCCAAAGGTATATAAGGATGGATGAACCGAGGGGTAGGATTCTTCATATTCCTATCAATCTCCAGATCGCCCATAATCCTGAAGCACACAAATTTTAAGGAGACAGGTGATTTTTCAAAGATCGTCTTGTTGCGACCCAACCAAATATACTAGCAGACTAGTGTTGGGAGCTAAGAAAGAGTGGATTCCTCCAAAGACCAGTTCTCCAAGAAATCATGTAAAGTTGTTCCCGTCCACAACGTACGGAGTTTTAGGACAGGAGAAATCACAAGCCAAACAATTCTAGTGAAATTACATTCCAAAAATAAATGATAGATAGTTTCAGAACTACTACGACATAGTGAACACATGTTGGGTCCCTTCCAACCCCGACAAAGTAGAATATCCCAGGTCAGGATCTTATCATTTGCAACTTACCAGATAAATAATTTTATTTTTAAGGGAAGAGGCCAATGCCATAAATATTGCCTCCAACCTGTACATCATTGGTTCCAGATTGTGGAGGAAATAGCATTATATACATTCTTTACAGTCAAATTGCCAGATCGGTCACCTCCAATCCAATGTAAAGATTCTTCCATTTCGTTGAGATGGATCCCCGCTCCAAGAAGTGTTGTGCAGTAGTACTACCATTCCAGTGCCAAATCGCCTATAAGACCCAAATCATTGTTGGTTTTCCAGATTGTGCCATTAACCCTGCGATTAATGGGGTTCCTGGCTTGGAAAAGATAGAAAACTTGTTTTCCCCGTAAGTAATTCAGAAGTCCATGAGAAAGATAAGTTGTGGATCTGATACCCAGAATAGCATCCCTACCAGTGTGAATAGAATGTCTCGTTCCTAGTTTCCAAACAAGCCAATGTTGTATAAAATGATGATTCTTTAGGAGGGATCTCCAAATCCGTGAGGCGATTGTGGGACAATTGACTATGTGTCTGAGCCATCTCGTGAGTGATAGGGGAGTGATACATTTACCAAATATAACATGATGCCATATCACGTCCATGGTCAGCACTCGTCAAAGAGTTTTTGTCGCCAATGCTTGTTTAAAATGAAAAATATTGCGGAGTCCCCAACCACCTACCGCTTTTGACTTCGCAATATGATCCTAACGACAAAGATGAAGATTTTATTTTGAGTTTCCACCTGTCCAAAGAAATGAGTACATCAACTGTTGGATATTTTTTTAAATGGATCTTGGAATGGTATCGAGAGCCATCCAATAGACTGCTTGACTTTCTAGGACTGATTTAATAAGTATAAATCTCCCCCCTAGTCAACACTTAAAAAAACATTTCAACAAAATATCTCATTCATCCATCTACCTAACTAGCCATACTACTAATGGCCACTAAGAGTATCTTACAATGGAGTACTTGTCACTTTACGGGACATAAATAAAATACCATAAATTAAGTTAAATTGTTTTAAATCATTTAAACAATTTTACAATGGAGTTAAATGGTTTTAAATCAGACAATGGAATACTTGTCACTTTACATGACATAAATAAAATACCATAAATTAAGTTAAATTGTTTTAAACCATTATAATTTAAATCATTTAAACAATTTTACAATGGAGTTAAATGGTTTTAAACAATTTCACAATGGAGTACTTGTTCCTTTATAGGACGTACATAGAATACCATAAATTAAGTTAAATTGTTTTAAACTTTTTGACCAAGTCGATATTATTTAACACAACAAAATCCCCTAAACAATATTAACCCTTACTTTCATGACCCAAAATCAACATCCAATAAATGATCCACTTTCAAAGCGCTCTTTATATAGGTGATCAAGTGAAGGTATATTTTGACTACTCCAATATTGTTGTTTTGAACTATAATTATTAGATTTTTTTATTTTTTTTTCAATTATCAGTATTGTTGTTTTGAAGTATAATTATTAGATTTTTTTGGTAATTATCATTAGAGTTCTTGTGATTCTTTTGTTGGCCAAATCACAATTTTCCATTGTTTAAGTCACAATTTTGAATGCAAGTTCATTGTTTAAATCACGATTTTGAATCAAGATGAATCCAACACACTGAAAAACTTCTAATTCATTCGGATTGTGCAATCTCAACAACTATTAATATATGAAATTCCATCAACTCTTTTTAAATTCTGAGTAAAACTAATTTGAAAACACCGACGAAAAAGTTCCAAAAATATAATATTTAAACCAATGGTAGGTCTTTAATTAGTTGGTCAACCAAAGGTACACCCTTGAACTTGAATATTCTATATTCTTCCTTGCTCCACCCGAGCATCTCAATGGCTAGTCCAAACACGTCGTTGGAGGATGGCCCTTTCTCTCCACCTCCTTCACGACACTACCAACAAGTACTATCCACCTCCTTCACAAGAATTCATTGTGCACAAGCAGGAGGCACCCATTTCCTCAGGCATCTCAATCATGTGAACTCTCGATCATGTGCAATCAACAGAAACACAATAACAGTGAGGGGATCTGGCTACGACGGGAACAATGAGGGAACAATTGCAACGAGAACAGTGTGAAGTTTGGCATTTAGCTGCGACAATGAAGGAAGGAACAGTGTCAGGAAAAGGAACAATGCGAGGAACAAGGACAAAGCGAGGGAATAGGAGCAGTTTGTGAGGAACATTGACGTATTTGGCGTGTAGCTACGAGGGACAATCTGCGAGAGTTTTAGGTGGGCTCTCGACGGTTTTGAGTCAATTGTCCCCAATAGGAAGACAAGTATTGTCTTATTCATTATTTTGTGTTTTTTTTTTGTCTCCTATGGCAATCACAATGCATTCAACATACATGAAAAATGGGCAAGAGATACATGTTTCTGGTGAAACAAACCATTTATGTCAAGTGAAAATTGTCTCTTCAAACAAAGCAAAGAAGTGGGTTTGGGTCAATGCCAAACAATTTTTAGGTATTTTTGTTAGGTAGCTAGAGAGGTAGTAGTGGGGGTCTAGAGGGCCCATAGTGATAATAGTGGAGGCCATTCAATGTAAGGTGGACTAGGTCCACTATATTATTAAATAAGACCCACTATGGTAGTTAGATATAATAAATGTAAGAGGACTTATTAAAAGGTTCTACTTCTAGAAGACTCCTCTATAATGTTCTTAGGTGATGGCAGCACTATATAAAGAGGTTCAAGCAATGTAATGAGACATGAAGAGAATTATTGTATTTGGAGCGGTAGCTCAATAGGAGGATGCCCCCTCGAAGAGGCAAGTGAACAAGAGATGATCCCTTCCATAATAGGATCCATTGTATGGTGTTTCCCTACCTCAAGGGTTTCTATAATAAAGTTGTGGTTTTCTATATTTTTCTCTGAATATTTGTGGTATTTTTGTATGCAAGTATTTGGTTCTTAACAAGTGGTATCATAACACTTTTCTTGGGAGACATTGTGGACAAATATTTTTTATTTTTGCAGATTTTTTTTTCGAAGAAGAAAAAAGAGGGCCGCGACATTCCATAAAATTTTGATATATTTTTGTGAAAAATTTGCAGAAACAGGTTGTAGATCTAAGTTCCTCTCATAAAAACACCCAAGTTGAAAAAAACAATCGTCTGAAACGAAGTCTGGGAAGTCAAGATATTGAAGTTTTAAAATATGCAATTTTCAGAGTTTTTTCCGCGGACGATGACGCGATTGTTTTTATTTATATAGCATCTAGAGGCTGAATTTTCCCAAAAAAATTACAAATCTGAGTTCCTCTCACAATTTCATCCAATTTCAAAAAAAAAATCAACCGAAACGAAGTCTGGGAAGTGAAGTTATGAGCATTTTAAATTCAGCAGGTTTTTAGGGGTTTTCCAGAAAAAGCTGTGATTTTATGTCGTAATTTATTGTTCTATTTTTTTTGTTTTTTCATGACAGCTGTGGGACCGAAGAATTCATATAGTTCTTAGATGGTTATTTCCTCTCAAACCCTCAAATAAATTCTACAAATTACTGAAGCATTCAAATCTCAATTGTATAACACATTGGATGCTAGATTGCACGACCTTGCAGATGGCCTCAATGATAGTTTTTATAGTATTCAAGATTCATTGGATAGCATGCAGGAGAGATTTCTTATGGCGGACATCATGGATGAATATAATCAAGAAATATATGTTTGACATGATTTTGAGGCCGATTTTGATGATTGGTATATGAATAGTTGTCATTTATGGAATAACAACCACTTTCATATTTTATTTGATGATTGTAATCTACCTTCTGTAGAGATAATCAATGTGACAAATCGAGAGCCAATGATTATTACCAGTGCCCATCCTACATATCTACAATGGTATTATTCCTTCCAGATTCTGCTACGACCATTTTCCACTATGTGGATGGATCTTCTTATTTGGATCCACATGATAGGTGTCAGTCTTTGGAGCATCATTTTGAGTTGGTTATTGGATTCCAAACTCTTCCATGGGGAGTTCACATTAGCACTTGGACATGGGACCCATGCTTACAATGGTGGTTGGACTACTTCATCATGGTGGCTTTCCTTTCTACATGGGACCTTGGTTCTCCAGTCTTCTTCAACATTATGGTCCACAATTATCCATGGGAGCCTGGTATATGGTTGTACATCAAGCGTTGAGGACAATGCTTTCATAAGGGGGGTGGAATGTTAGGTAGCTAGAGAGGTAGTAGTGGGGGCCCAGAGGGCACATAGTGATAATAGTGGAGGCCATTCAATGTAAGGTGGAATGGGTCCACTATATTATTAAATAAGGCCCACTATGGTAGTTAAATATAATAAATGGGTAGTTAGATATAATAAATGTAAGAGGACTTCTTAGAAGGTTTTACTTTTAGAAGATTCCTCCTCTAGAATGTTTTTAGGTGATGGTAGCGCTATATAAAGAGGTTCAAGCAATGTAATGGAACATGAAGAGAATTATTGTATTTGGAGCGGTAACTCAATAGAAGGATGCCCCCTCGAAGAGGCAAGTGAACAGGAGAGGATCCCTTCCATAATAGGATCCATTGTATAGTGTTTCCCTACCTCGAGGGTTTCTATAATAAAGTTGTCGTTTTCTATATTGTTCTCTGAATCTTTGTGGTATTTCTGTATGCAAGTATTTGGTTCTTAACAATTTTAAAACGTAGAGTTGTCTGTCTAAAATGGGAGCAGACAAGGAAAAAATTGGTCCTCCGTAATAAACTTTCAAACAAGCCTCTTTTGCAAGGGTGTAGCAACAATAGGACTAAAGGCAACAATGATTATTCATTGTACAGTCTCACATACACACCTCTCACTTGATCACCTAACATGTATGTGTAAGAGTTACTAAATGCCAAGAGGAGATTGGAGGTTTTGGAAGTCAAAGAGCGGGAGAGAGACCTTAAAATCCATCTATTGGACAGTAGAAAATCGAGGCTTGGTAGAGAGCAATACAATTTTAAAAGATCAAGTGACATTGTTGCAAGAAGCCCTTTTGGTAGGAAAGGTTGAATGGCAAGGCATGAATGATGCTTAGCAAATCGAGAAAGAATATGGCGTGGAAATTAGAGATGTGATGAGCTCTAAAACATTCAAAGCTGAAGGGAAAGAAGTTGAATAAGCAGACACCCAGGTAGTGAAAACAAGGGATGAAGAGAAATGAGGTTTTACAAAAAATTCCAAAACTTGGGCACAAGTTATTAACAATTCTGCTAATATGTAAAAAGAAGCAAACAACCAGGGGGGTGGCATGCAAGATAGAGAAATCAAAGAAAGACAAGTCAGAGAAGAAAACATAATTATCAAAGGTGTGAGAGATTATGGAAAAAATGAATGTACTCTCAATCTTGCAAGTGACTTTTTGAAGGACAGACTGCTTTGGCAAGGTCAAATTTGCCAAGCGTGGAGGGTGGATAAGCCCAGTGACAAGAGAGATAGGCCCATAAAAGTCATCATTTCAAGCACACATGACAAACAAATTCTCCTAGGCAAGAAACAACTCTTGAGGGGCTCTTTCTTTTTTCTAGACAGAGATTTAACTTTTAGACAACAAAAGGAAAGAAGGGAAGAGATGTCAAAGATTAGAGCAGCAAGGAATGAGAGCAAAAGGGCATGGTTGTTCAAAGGCAAAGTTGTAATTGTTTTTTGTGGTCCTCATTCTAAAACATGACAGCAAGGTGGTAGCCAAGAAGAGAAAACAAATTCGTTCGCAGGAAACTATGCAACAAGGCCAGTATGGGCAAATAGGGGTAGAGACTCAAATTTGAGTCTTGTAGGCCAAAACAAATAACAATCAGGTTCTACCAAGGTTTCTTTAAGACTAATTTGTTGGAACTGCAGAGGTTATCCTTGGAGGCAAAGACTTGGGTTAGGGCCTATCGTGGAAGATAGAGACATAATTTGTCTCTTGGAAACACATGAGCATGAAGAGTGCAAGACACCTCTATTTGAAGGGTATTTGAAGATGGCATTGTGGAACAAGGCAGCTGCGAATGTTAAAGGACACATGGGTATCATGGTCTTAGTGGAAAAAAAAAGGTTGTCTCATTCAGTTAGAAAGAGAAGACTCAAATAAACAATTTATTTGGTTTAAAATCTCAGAAAATGGAAACATCATCAAAATCGCAGTATGTTATTTTGCTCCACAAGTTTCAAAAACTTACAAAAGTAGGGGGCTTAACCATAAAKATCCCTTTGCAGCCTTAAAAAAYGATATTGTAAYGTACTCTCAACTAAGTGAAGTCCTTATAGAGGGTGATTTCAATGCTAGGATTGCAAGTGAACATGCTAGTATTMTTCGTTGTAAGGAAGACTRCAATCCCATTTGGCTTATAGAAGAAAGAAATCATCAATGGACAACAAAAGTTGCAACATTTTTGGGGAGCAACTGCTTACTCTATGTGGGGCATTTGACTTAGTCATCTGTAATGGGTTGGCTAGATGGGCAAATTYTGGTAATTTCACCTGCAATACCTACAATGGCGCAAGTGYAGTGGATTATGCAATTTGCTCACATGGTTTTGTGAGAAAATGGAGGAAGTTTTGATTGGTGAACAACTGTGGGAGTTGAAATCTGATCATAGACCAATCTATTTAAGTTTCACTTGGACTGAACAACAGCAGCATGGGACGAAAAATCAACGCATTCAACAACCCCCTTCAAAGGGAAAAAATATTTTGACTCAAAAAAATTGTGATACCTTCAAGATAGCGCTAGAGAGGTTGTTTAACAAGGAGATAATTCCGTCCCAGGGCCTCCATAGTCACAAGCTAACAAATTTAATTCAAAGCGCACTTGCAGAATGCAAAGGAACAAAAAATAGGAAATCTGAAACAAATTGTTTTCCGGTTAATGCTTGGTTTGATGAGGAATGAAAAACAACAAGGAAAACTTTGAAAGAGTCAAGCCAAAAAGAAATAAACTTAAAAGCCTACAAGCAAATTGTAAGAAAGAAAAAAATTGATTTCATGATTTCAAGGAGGGAGGAACTAATCTTCTTGGGGAAAAATAATCCCAAGTTATTTTGGAAGGAACTTCAAACGAGAAAGAAACAAACTAAAAATAATAACACAGCTTATCAATGGTTCGAGTATGCAAAGCATCTTTATGATCAAGATCTTAAGGTTGACCCCCCTCCTGGTCAACATTATTATTAAGTTCTTCATCGTGCAAGAGATTGAGGTGGGTATTAAAAAGTTGGGTGTTGGAAAAACAAAAGATTTAGTTGAACTTCAAGCAAAATATCTAAAGTGGGGTTCGAAAACTCTTGCACCTCACATTATGAAAAATTTCAACAAAATCATTCAGCAGGGATTCCCTACAGATTGGACAATGAGCCTAGCAATACCGCTTTTCAAGAGTGGTGATGTCAATAATCCCTCCAACTATAGGCCATAATGATAAACCCCTTCTTTGCAAAGTTATTCGGAAGTATGCTAGAAAATAGAATTAACAAGTGGGTGGAAGAAGGAGATAAGTGTGCTAAAGGGAAAGCAGATTTCAGACCTAAACACTCCATGATTGATCACGATATAACTCTAAGGCACATCATTCAAAAAGTGTGAGAGAAAAAAGAGGTAGCCTTTTGTTGCTTTGTCAATTTCAAAAAATCTTTTGACACGGTCCCTAGAGATAAGCTTTGGCATAGAATGGAGGAACCTGGGGTTCCTATGCATCTTAGAGCATTTAGTTGGTATCATGCCTTATATATAGACAAACTTGAAGAGTGGTTAAACCTACAGGATGGTGATGGTGCTCTTTTGGGCGAGTTTGTGATAAGGCTCATTTTGTATGCAGATGGCCTTATTTTGATTGCTAAATCTGCTCTTGGGTTGCAAGAACACTTAATTTCCCTTGAGAACTTTTGTAGAACAGTGGGGATGCAAGTCAATACTAGCAAAACGAAAGTGGTAGTTTTCTCTAGCAAAATAAAACATAATCAACATAAGTTCTACTTTGAAAGAAACACTCTTGAATAAGTGGCAGATTACAAATACCTCGGAATTGACTTCAACAAAAATCTAAGTTGGGAAGGTTGCAAAAAGAAAAAAACTTTGGGAGGTTGGAAAGTGTTCTATGTTTTCCAAAATAAGTGCAGAGAGGCAGAGCTATGGGATTGGAAGACTACGCAAACTCTCGTTGGGATTTTAGTGATCCTGGTGGTTCTCTATGGTTGTGAAGTGTGGGCCAACAATACATCTGACTTGCAATGAAAGCAAATTGAGAAGATTCAAAAACACTTGGTTACAAACAAGTTTAAAACTAAAAGATCAATCCCTTATGATATCATGTAGAGTGAAATGGGGGTTGCTCCTATTGAAGCAATTGCTACGGTGCGACTCATAAGATATCTAAACAAAATTGAGCAAATGGAAGGCAGTCATTGGCCTAAAGTCATCTTCAATAACATATTGTGCAAAATAAAGAAGACGTGAATGCGACAAAATAGTAAATGGCTTAGTAAATGGGATATTTACTTGAGCAGGTGCCCTACGAACAGTAAAAAGATAAAGGTTTTTGTTATCGATCGGTTCCACAAACGAACTTGGGATAAATGGCTAGGGAGAAAGAAAAAGCATTATATTGAAGAGTTTAACCCCACTTACAATCATCATCAAAAAGTGTACATAGGGGGCAATATATCTTGGAGAGCCAAAATACTTATTGCGCAATTAAGAACCAATTTCCATCCACTTCGTTGTGAAACCATTGGAAAGAAAGGGTGTGTATGTTTTGCACCTCAGGAAAAGTGGAAACAGAAAAACATTTCATTTTAGAGTATGAAGCCTTCAAAGACAGTAGGGACAACTATGTAAGTATCTTGACAGCTAACTCTTAGGATAATTTATTCGAGGAGACAGTGGAGAAATTGGGGGTGCTCATCATCAAGTTGAACAGAAAAATGGTTGAAATGCAGAAATCAGTGTGCGAGGCGATCTGTCACATAAGCTATTGTTAGCCTCGTAGACGTTAAAATAATTTATTTCTTCTCTTTCTTCTTACCAACTACAACAATTGTGCTTTGTTGGGACATGTTCTGCTCCACGCAACGAGTTTTTTTTCAAATTATAAATTAACCCCCAAGGGCATGGTCTGCTCAACCTCCAAACATCCCATAAGAGCACTTTTCTCCCGGCTTCCACGCAACCACAGGACGAGCTACCTTATCAATTGCAGACTTGACATCCACTCATCTCCAGACCTGACGCCTGCTCTATCAAGTGCAACTTGTTTTTTCCACTAATCTGCACCAATGAATGCACTATATAAAGAAAATTTGTTAGGTAGCTAGAGAGGTAGTAGTGGGGGCCCAAAGGGCCCATAGTGATAATAGTGGAGACCATTCAATGTAAGGTGAACTAGGTCCACTATATTATTAAATAAAGCCCACTATGGTAGTTAAATATAATAAATGGGTAGTTATATACAATAAATGTAAGAGGACTTCTTAGAAGATTCTACTTCTAGAAGATTCATCCTCTAGAATGTTCTTAGGTGATGGTAGCACTATATACAGAGGTCCAAGCAATGTAATGGGACATGAAGAGAATTATTGTATTTGGAGCGGTAGCTCAATAGGAGGATGCCCCCTCGAAGAGGCAAATGAACAGGAGAGGATCCCTTCCATAATAGGATCCATTGTATGGTGTTGCCCTACCTCAAGGGTTTCTATAATAAAGTTGTGGTTTTTTATATTGTTCTCTGAATCTTTGTGGTATTTCTGTTGTTATTCTTATATCATTTCAGTGTTATTGTAGTGATTGTTCTGGTTATATTGTTGTTACTCTGCCATTTCTAGCATTTTATTTATGTTCTACATACTTTTTATATCTAGTATATTACAAGTGGTATCAGAGACCTTTTCTCAGCAGAAATTGTGGGTTATTTTTTTTTTTCAGGGTAGAGACGTATTCCAACGTCTTTAAGCCACATAGATCTGTCATTACGCACATAAACCCGCGGTTGAGGCATTCATACACACAGGAAATACAAGTGGTACTTAAGCGCACATCTGTTGGCCACCCTTGTAACCCTTGTTGGTACCCCTTCGAGTGGTAGCACATCATACAACACCTGTGTACGGATCGACCTAGATTACCTAAAACCCTCTTTAGATAAACTGATCGGTCGCTCAACTGTTATAGTGCCACCAAGAACAACACTCGGGAAGATACTCTCTAGTACTTGGGTAGTCGGGTAGTACAGCTAAGGGCACAGTCTGGCCTCCTTAGTTAGTGCCTTGAGATATTGGGCCGAGTACTACTATTGGACCCCGCACGTATATCAGAGAGCTATAACACAGGGTAAACCCTTGTCTATAAAACCCTTGAATACCTAACCCTTGGGGACAGAAACATAAACAAATTAAAACAGACAAGATCTATTGTCGCGCAACTATGTTCGGGTTTCCAAATCACTACACATTTCTTCATGGTTAAGCATTTGGGCATTTCATCACTGCAATATTCTTCAGACCA
>ML785249.1:1039329-1055129 GCA_009831015.1 Picea engelmannii
CTTTTGAGCGCCTGGCTTTTCGAACAGAGGGTTTGTCTGATGCATTTTTTCGAGAGTGTTTTATCAGTGGCCTCAAGGATGAGATTCGGGCCCATGTCCCCATGGTTCGGCCTCAGAGTTGGGTAGAGGCTACTAAAAGAGCTAAAGAAGCACAACAAGTCATATCTTCTCAAAACCGGAAACCCTCCTTTATCCTTCGCACTAAACCAGTAAATCCCACTACTCCCTCTGCTTCACTAAAGATCCAAAAATTGACCAGGGCTGAAATGGTTGAACGCCAACTCAAAGGCTTTTGTTATAATTGTGATGACAAATATTTCTTGGGCCACAAGTGTAAGGAACAAAAGTTTTTTATGGCCATCTCGAAGGATATTTCGGAAGAGGATGTTGAAACTCCCCTTGTGTCTAAGTCACCTGAAACAACTGACATAACCCTTCCCTCATACCCTCCCGAAGTAGAACCGGTCATTTCCCTAAATGCTCTCACTGGCTTCTCTGCTTGGATATTATTGTAATAGAGCTCTGCTCGCCTAGAGGTTGCCCTCTCGAAGAGGCCCGTGAACATTGCTCTCAGAATCAAAGTGTTATTTCTGTTGTTATTCTTATATCATTTCAGTGTTATTGTGGTGATTGTTCTGGTTATATTGTTGTTATTCTGCCATTTCTAGCATTTTATTTATGTTCTGTATATTTTTTATATCTGGTATATTACAAGATCCAACATGCACATATAAGCCACGACAGGAGGTCTTCTTTTTAATTATTACTTCAAACATCTTTGAACAAGTGGCTTCGCACAACCTTCTCATCACGTTAGCTTAATTGTTTTTCTGCAAGCAACAACGATCACCAGCAAATAATTTATCCTTTCATTGGTGGGTTAATTATTGTTGGCTCAATCTTTGTCACCGATCTCGGTTTGGCAGGTTAACTACGCTTGTTTAGCCCAATCGGTACTGCTATTAATCAGCAAGAATAGTACCCAATCTTTGCTTTGCCCAGGTTAACTATATTACAAAACGATCATATTAAACTCGTAATTCCAACATCTCATTGTTTATATATGACGTAGATTCATGAGAGCGCCTAACACAAAAATCACACCACTACACATGTTTAATATATAATAAAATTTACATCCACAATGTACTATATTATGTCAATTATTTGACACAATTCCATATGAGTGTGTTTGCCTATAGACATATTCTTTATGTCGTGAGCTTAGCATCATATCAAAAGACTCACCAATTTTAGGTCAACACCTAACTCTCTTTGTGCATATAATATACTCTACTAAGAAAGGAATGGTATGCAACATATTAGTTTGAAAGCCTAAACATAATCATTTTTTCGTTCAACTAGCATCACCAGTAATCTCCACAAGAACATAATCCATCCTTAAAATGGTGGAATCGGTTTGCATCTCTTGCAATAATTTCTCGCCCAACAATCTTGGAGATGAGCTTAATGGCATTGTGGCAGTCATTACACACTCGAAGGTTCTTCGTTATACGGATGGGGGTGCCTGGGCTTGTACTGATGATCCCAAAACTAATGGCTAGCTTCTCACTATGACGGCACAGAATGTTTTCCTTAGCCGCCTCCTCCACATCATGCAGCACAAGATTTGTGTAGGGCGCATAACCTGCCGTCTGCATTTGCTCATATAAAGTTTCCAATATTGCATAAATTTTTTCCGATTGAGGATGAGCTCTGTCTCCAGCGAGGAATGTATGAACCTCTCTATGTATCGCAACAACACTGCATCCTGGTTGCTTCTTCACTCCCCTCTCTTTCATCATTTTCCTCAATTTTACTACATCCTCCCACCTGCCTGCCTCAGCATAAATGTTTGACAACAATACATAATATCCAGCATTGTTTGGTTCTAATTCAAAAAGGTGTTTTGCTGCTTGTTCTCCAATCTCAATATTGCAGTGGATTCTGCAGGCCCCAAGCAAGGCTCCCCACACATTTGCATTGGGATCTAATGGCATCTTTTTGATAATGTCGTGTGCTTCATCTAGATGCCCTGCACGCCCAAGAAGGTCAACCATGCATGCATAATGCTCTAGTTTAGGTGCAAGGCCATAATCCAACTTCATGCACTCAAAGTATTGCCAGCCCTGATCGATTAACCCTGCATGAGAGCAGGCAGTCAAAATTGCAGTGAAGGTGATATGATCTGGCTTTGTGCCTGTCTGTTGCATTTGGGAAAAAAGAGCAAGAGCATCCTCACCATGTCCGTGAATTCCATGTGCCAGAATCATTGCAGTCCATGACACAACATTTTGTTTAGGCATTTTTTCAAACAATTTGTGGGCAATATTAATATTTCCACATTTGGCATACATGTCTACAAAAGCATTGCCAACAATAACATTAGATGCAAATCCATTTCTTATAGCATATCCATGGATTTGCTTACCTTGTTGTAGAGACAGTAAATGGGCACATGCAGGCAGAACACTAACTATGGTGCTTGAGTTGGCTTTTATACCTTGAACTTGCATTTCACTGAAAAATGCCAAGGATTCATGGAGGTCACCATTCTGAGAGTAAGCAGAAATGACTGCATTCCACGTCACAACATCTCGTTCAGGCATTCTTTCAAACAGTTCGTGGGCAATGTTAACATCCCCACATTTAGCATACATGTGCACTAGCCCAGTACCTACAACAACATCAGATTCAAATCCACTTCTTATTGCATAACCGTGGATCTGCTTACCTTGTTCCAGGGCCAATATATCGGCACATGCAGGCAGAACACTAACTACGGTGATGGAGTCGGGTTTTATTCCCTGGACTTGCATTTCACAGAATAATGCCAATGCTTCACCGGGACGACCATTCTGGAAATAAGCAGCAAACATTGTAGTCCATGACACAACATTTTGTTTAGGCATTCTTTCAAACAATTTGTGTGCAATTTTAACATCGCTACATTTGGCATACAGGTCTACAAGCGCATTGCCGACAATAACATCAGATTCAAACGCATTTCTTATTACATAGCCGTGGATCTGCTTACCATGTTTTAGAGCCAATAAATGGGCACAAGCAGGTAAAACACTGACTATGGTGAATGCGTTGGGTTTTATACTATGAACTTGCATTTCAGTGAAGAATGCCAAGGCTTCAAGGGGATCGCCATTCTGGGAATAACCAGCAATTAGTGTAGTCCATGACACGACATTTTGTTCAGGCATTCTTTCAAACACTTGGCGTGCATTCTCTAAACTCCCACATTTGACATACATTGAAGCCAGCGCAGTGCCCACAAATATATCCGACACAAAACCCCTTGCAATGATATCTTCGTGAATCTTCCTGCCTGCTTGGAGATCCGATAAACTGCCGCATGCTTTGATCACAGAAAGAAATACCCACTTGTCAGGATCTTTGCCTGCGCGTTGCATTTGATAGTACATCCTCAGAGCTTTGTCCCAGAAGCCATTTTTTACATAATCTCTGATCATCTCCTTCCATATGAATGCATTTATCGGTTTGTGTTTGCGTAAATCCATTTGTGTGAATTGGTTTTGGTTGCCATATGTGTTGGTACATGCGGAAACTTGTCTGGTTTTCCTCACTTTATTGCTACGCCAATGTTTAACTGCTGCGGGAACAACAAAAGCAGCCGGCCTATGCACACACTGACAACCTCTAGTTGGCTCATACGCACCAACAGATATTTTTCTGGTGTCCAATGGCTTCATTAGCAAAGTAGATTCCATGCGGCCTTCCACGCCCTGTAGCGTGTCTTCTACGGCCGGAGATATTTCTCATTTTCTAACCGGTTAATGTCAATACAACATTAGGGCTTAGTAAATTGCTAGTATCAAAGGTTTATGTATGGGATTAAAGGTTGTGGGTAACACTTGGAAAGTTTTGGATCTAGTTCATCGCTTCCTAACGACCCCTATTGAGAGTGAGGAAGGTAGAGTTGAGGGTTTGGAGAATTTATTGGGGTGGGGGAATATTAGAGAAATGTACAATACACCTTTATAATATATATTTTTCTAATATTTTTCACGTCTCCACTTGAGAATATTCTCCCCACCCTCATATGGGAATACTCTGTTCACTTGAGAATATTAGAGAAATGTATAATACATGTCTCTAATATTCCCTCCACCCCGGAAATATTAGAGAAATGTATTATACATTTCTCTAATATTCCTGTCAACCCCACCCTCATATGAGGGATAATACATTTCTCTAATATTCTCTTTACCGCCACTCTCATATGAGGGTGGTGGTGGGGGGAATATTAGAGAAATATATAATTCATATCATATGAGGGTGAGGGTGAGGGTGAGGGTGAGGGTGGGGGTTGGTGGAATATTAGAGAAATGTATCATATATGAGGGTGGGGGTTGGAGGATTATTAGAGAAATGTATTATACATTTCTCTAATATATGAGGGTGAGGGTGGGGGTGGAGGAAATATTAGAGAAATGGAAATGTATAATACATTTCTCTAATATTCCCCCCACCCTTATATATAATACATTTCTCTGATATTCCCCCCACCGCCACCCCCACCCCCACCCTCATATATAATACATTTCTTTGATATTCCCCGCACCCTCACCCTTATATGATATAAGGGTGGGGGTGAGGGGAATATCAGAAAAATGTATTATACATTTCTCTAATACATATAAGGGTGGGGGTGGGGGGATATCAAAGAAATGTATTATACATTTCTCTAATATTCCCCGCACCCCCACCCTCATATGGTGGGGGGAATATTAGAGAAATGTATAATACATTTCTCATATGAGAGCTTAGTAAATTGATAGTATCCAAGCTTTATGTATGGGGTTAAAGGTTGTGGGTAACACTTGGAAAGAGATTTAAAGAGATTTATTATGTGAATACAACATGAGGGCTTAATAAATTGCCATTGGGTTCTAGTATCCAAGCTTTATGTATGGGGTTAAAGGTTAAGTGTTTTTTGATACCACATAATGTTTTTCTATTAGATGGGATAATAGGCATCTAGTGGATACTAGTGACTAACTAAAACCACATTTTTTGGCACTGGAGTAAGACCTAAAACTATTTGTGATTGGCCAAGAGCTCATCTTCCTTGGACATAAAAAAAACATGTTAACAACCCAAAACCCAAAGGCCTCTGGAAGAAGTGAAAGTTTGCCCCCTTAGTACTACCAGCGGGTTATTTTAGGTGGCGTGGTTTTCCTTGAATAACAACGATGAGTCAACCCGCATTCGCAAATAATAATGAGTGATCATTGTCATTGCTATCAAATGACAATTGAGTCATGATAGGCTTTGCCACCTTTGGAGAAATGAAAAAAAAACATGAGGGCCTAGTAGGTCAAATGCCAAAAAGAAATGTTAAAAATAAGCAAGTACATCAAACAAGAACACCGATGTATGAAATCCACAGTGTCCAAAATCATCTCACATGGGCAAGGAGAATACATTGAAGGTAGAAAAATTATCGATAGCATTATTGTTGTGTATGAGACTATAGGTTCTCTCAAAACCAGCAAGCACCCAAGTATGATAATAATCATCTCACATCAGAAAGGAGAATACATTGAAGGTAGGAAAATTATTGATAGCATCATTGTTGCATATGAGACTATACATTCTCTCAAAACCAACAAGCACCCAAGTATGATAATTAAACTAGACATGTCAAAATATTTTGACAGGCTCAATTGGACCTTCATGGAAAAAATGTTGGCTACATTTAGGGACTCCTTGCCTATATTAGATAGATAAAGGAAAATAGCTTCACAGTCCCTAATGATGGGTGGAGTGTCCACTCGAAACGTTGGACGTTTCAAAAGCCTATACATAGTTTTATCCAAAAAAATATTCTTAACATTATGACGAACTATGGAAACCTGCATTCTTAGATAAATAAAGGAAATATGATCTTCTTGGCCTTCTTCTCTAATCTTTGCAATGGTGTTCCCTCTACCCCCTTCAATGCCTCAAAATGAATTCACCAATGTGATCCTCTCTTTCCCTTCCTTTTCATCATCATAACAAAGGGTCTTTGTTGCAACACGAAAGTAGTGATCAACCAAAGCTCTTTAAAAAGCTCAAAGTTATCCCCAAATGGAAAATCTCTTTCCCATATTTAATCTGTTGATGACACCATGCTAATAGGAGCCACCACCTTTAAAAAAGCCAAAGCGTCTAAACATATTATGAATACATTTCTCCTAACCTCTAATGGGCATATGAATAATGAGAAATATTAGGGTTTATGTTTAAACACTAGCAGAAACATCCAAGCCAACATCCTTAGAATTCCAAGCTTTCAACATGTCTCTCTCCCCTTCAAATGCCTAGGGATTCTCGTCCTACATAATGTTAGTTGCAATCTTTCATGGGAAGAGCTCTTATGCAAAATCGAACAAAAGTAGTTGGACTTTCCACTACTTACCCATTGTTGGTTTGAACCACACTTATCCAATATGTTCTACAATCCATGCTAGTGGCTCCCTCCAAAATGATAAAGGCCATTATGGCTCTGCAAAGATCCTTCCTCTTGAGAGGACCAAGTAGGGGGAAAAAATAGACATAGGTTTCCTAAGTTACAGTGTGTTTTCCTAAAAGACTTGGGTAGGTAGGTATTAGAGAACTTCAAATCACAAAATGATCTCTAAGAAAAAAAATGGTGGTGATGGCTCAAAGCTAGGAAATAGGGCCTGCGTGTTTGTGTTCCATGTGTTGGACACTAGACACACTAGGGTACATGTCAAACACACATTTGACACATATCCTAAAAAAATACATGTGTCAAATGTGTGTCTGACACATGTCCTAAAACAAGACATGTGTCAAATGTGTGTCTGACACATTCCCTAGTAGGGTCCTAATGTGTTGGACACCAATGCATGGAGCACCTAGGGGAATTTGCACACTTTGAAGGAGCTCGGGGTTGAGTAGTCTAGAGTAGAGACAATGATGTATGTGTACTCCAACCTTTGTCTTTTTTACATGATGAGGAGCGAGTGGTTGAAGGGAAAGATAAAGATGTGGGATGTATTTCCTGATGATATGGGTTTGGACAACAACATTGAATTGGCATTAGCCAACTTGGATCTTAATGAATTAGTGTTAGAGCTAGTCGGTTTTGATAATGGTGATCCTCTTGAGGGGTCATTGATCCGGATTATTTTTGTAACAAAATGAAAGCAGATATATTACAATGAAACACGGATAAAAATTGCCAGAAACAGAGAAATGCAACAATACACTATGTCTATTTATGAAAGAATTGTACAGAGACTATAAAAAATACAGAGTGCAAGACTTGCTAGAATGATGGCAGCTTTATCTCTGAGAAGAGATGTGACGGCTACGCTCATTTACAAGAAGATGATTACAATGAGGCTATGAAGGTGTTTTTATGATAAACATGAATGCCAAAACCCTAGACATCCAAAAACCTAACCCTAGGAGATGAAACGCCAAAAGTCATGTGGGCCCAGTTGGGGTAAGTTAGTACATTAACTTCCCGGGGTCGTAAGTTTTGCATACAATCTCTATTTTAGGCGCACGATAGCTCATTGGAAATTTATTTTCGAGAACTGCACATTATGTCGTCAAACTCTGACTTTGTCTACAGTTTAACTGTGGCAAGCCAAGAAAACACTGTTTTGAGCCCCAAAACAGCCCTGGAAGTACAGAAAGATGTACTAACATGAAAACTTCCAAAATAAACCAGTTAGAATAGGTGGGCAACCACCAATACCCATGTGAATGCTATGTAGGGCTTCAGTTTAACCCCATAAGTGATGAACCCACAATTACAAAGAATTGTTCCCATTACAGAGAAACGTGTTGAACTGAAAATTGTCAAGATGAGCCAGTTGGAACTTGGAACAGGTGGGTGGCCACTAATATCCACCTGGATCAATCCTCCCCCTAGGAAGCAATGGTCTCTATTGCGTTGAGCATCGGGGAAGAGGGGAAAGCATTTTCTGAATCTGAATCTTGGTGAGTTGTGTGCCTTGTTGGATAAGTTGTGATGCTTGGTCTATTGTCACGAACTTATTGTTGGCGGGGTTGAATCAGTTCCACCAACATGTTGTCTATGAGCTTGATGGGGCATTTTGTAGGCACCATTGCAGGTGAAGAACCCACAATTACAAAGAATTTTCCCCATTACAGAGAAACATGTTGAACTGAAAACTGTCAAGATGAGCCAGTTGGAACTTGGAACATGTAGGTGGCCATCAATATCCACTTGGATCAGTCATCGTTCACACTAGCGGATGTAGATCTTGGACTAGATATAGAGGAGGAGGAGGAGGGAGAAGTGGCAACGATTGTGATCTTTATGATTCTAACATGAAAGAGGATGACTTGAAATATATGAAATTATTATATCCAGAGTTCTACAATCTACCATATTTTGTATTTCCCTTTGGCATTCCCACCTATAGTATCAATGTTTCAATATCTCAGTAACACATTTTGATTTTGATGACATCAAATGACTCAATGAGAAAACTATAAAGTATGTTTCTAAACTTCCATTTTATGTGTTTTGAATATTCTAATTTCCTGTGTGTTTGATCATCATTTGACATTGACATTGATTTAGCAACTAGTTGTATCAATATTTTGTAATTGTTCTAATTTCTAAAAAAATACAGATTTGTATGTCCATCTTTCATTTTGTGTGTGTGTGTGTGTGTGTGTGTGTGTGTAAACATGTCCCTTGTGTCCTATTTTAGGGGTTGATGCATCTCATGTTAAATACTTGTATCTGTGTGTCCCATGTCCCAATGTCATGTGACTTATGTTGAAAGTGATAATGTTTTGTGGGGAAAGTTTAGAGGGAGAAGTATGTCAACGAAATTAAAGAGGATGCCTCGATCAAATTGGACAACACTAATGGATGGTCTCTTATATGGAATAATAATTGCAAAAACATAGATCTTGTATGGCATCACAGTTTATGGGAAATCATGGAGGGTGACTCTGCTATATTCTTGGATGATTCATCGCAGCAAAACCACAACTTAGGAGATGATTGTACTCTTTGGGTTTCTCAACATCTCTTCAATACAACAAATAACCACCTCATTAGGGACCACTGGACTAGTGATCCAAACCCATAGGAGGGATATCTAAACCCTCKTTATTTAGCTTGGAAGCCTAAAAGACATGGTCAAATGGAATTCCAAACTACAACAAACCCAAAATAAAGGAGATCACATAGAACACGAAAATTTTGTTCCGCACAATAAAATACATTCTTTTTTGAASGTATCAAGGATGTGGATCATACACAATGAAATAAGCCAACTATCTAGACCTCAACGGGGAGGAGATTGCACACTGRAAAATCTAGAACAATATTTGGCATCCATCCCTATGGTTGAAATTGTCATATTTCTCTCGATAGTGGAACACATGAAAATCCCTCATGGATCTCTAGCTCATCATAGAAAGTAACCTCAAGGAAACCATACAAGTCGTGTGATGGAGGGAAGAGGATAAAAAATGCTTAGAACAAGAGGAAAATCCTCATGGCTCGGGGAATAGATCTTGGGGCTATTGCCACCCAAAAATCCATGACAACTCACAAATGATATTCACTGTATATTTGGCGCCCACATTTGAAGCATAAGGTCAAGGTCAATTTCGATTTAACCTCCAAAGGAAACCCAAGCCCCACTAAGATTAGAGGAGTTTTTAGAGATGATAAAGGATCCATTCTCCACATCTACGCTAGATATATGGGGCATGACACCAACAATTTAGTTAAGCTTCAATCAAGGGAAAAGGGATTTAGTGGACATATATACATGGCTTCAATGACCTAGTGATAAATGGATACACTTAGTTTCTCATCAATGCCATCACTAAATGCATAAATGGCACAAGCCTAGAAAAGGTCTCTACAAATGGGCATATATTTACTGGGTTGGAAGACATATCCAAAGATATTCTAAAATTTGATGTCATCTAACATTGATGTGTCAAAAGGACAAAAAACCAACTCGTTGATCACTTAGCCAATGAAGGAATCCATAGGAGAACACGAGATCTCAATATCAACTAGAATGACCTAGAGAATAACGACCTCAAAAGGGATTGTCTCAAAATTGCCTATGAGGACATTTCACCCCTAGATGGGGGTGATAAGGAGGCATGTCATAGGCACTATTTGTTAGCTTTTGGGGTTACTCCAAAAGTGTGTTCACCTTGCCACAAGAGTTTTGTGTCTCCTAGTCCCTTAACAATGCTTCATGGACATATGGATGGATCAATTTAGGTGGATGCCTAACCTTGGTTAGAATTATAGTATGGCACCCTTACCTAGGAGGTTGTTACCCTAATCAACATGATTTATAATTAATTATGTGCACATAATGGGGGAGTTGGTTTGTCAATTAGGGGTGGTACCTTCTAAGGAGGAGGAGCGTTAGGAACTTGGGGAAGGGCACTTAGCCCTTGGATCTTGGGACCATATGATACATACCTTCGAAGTTGGACACTTGGGTTGAGGAGCATACTTCATGGATGTTGGTGATGGACCCCATACACATATGTTGAGGAGGAGGATTAGTGCTTAGTAACCATGTTGGCACACATGAGAGTAGCATTGAGCACATGAGAGGACATTTTGCACACAATTAGAGGACAAACCCCTTGCATGAGGACAGTTGGATAGAAAATCCCATGGAAGAGGTAGTGTTGGACTAACAACGTCTTAGAGAGCATGCCATCTTGACAAAGGGGCATTGATCCCAAGGAGGATCATCCTTTGAAGGCATTTTCACTTTGGGAGTTGAATAAACCCTAATTGTGACACATGTACATCCTCGTATTTTAAAGTTCTCCATTAGGTGTTGCCTTGTTGGTTACTCGTATCGACCTATGTTCTTATTTTACATTAGCTTCCCTCACATTTGTAGATATAAGTGATGAGATAGATAGTGTAATCATCAATCATCATTGTGGTATTTTCTTTGTATTGACTTGGAGAAGTCTTGTAAGGAGTAAGATGTTAGATTTCACGAGGAAACCCTAGGATCTAGACACTAGGGTTCATGAGGAAAACCAAGGAGAAGATAAGGAGAGAGAGAGAGAGAGAGAGAGAGAGAGAGAGAGATTTCTTGAATGTTTATGGATAGATTACTCTTGTGTGGTGATAGGATTTTCTCTTCTGATCCTAGGGTTTGTGTCATGCATGTAAACCATATATAAGGACATGATGTGGAGGTGATGATGGTTATTATGGTTGTTGTTGTAGCCAAGGTTTCTATCGTAGTAGAATACATAGAGAGTGGAGCTAATGCCTTGAATAATTTTGGAGCCTTGTTCTTATGGGATGTGAGGCTAGGTAAATATCACGAAGAGACTAACTTGATGTGTCTTGAGCTTGGTGTGATTCCTTTATAGAAATAAGACTCAATTATTGTACCTTTGATGTTCCATGGAGGTCTTCGTGCTTGTGTTGATGCAAGAGTTGAAGACCTAGAGTTTGAGGACTAAAACCCTCAGATGGACATGTAGATTTGGAGGCTAGTGCTAAAGTTATCTTGCCATGTATTTATGTGATGTAACATGGCTAGCATCTGTAAACCCTAAGGAAGACAATAGTGCTAGTGTGGAGAGCTTATGTGATACAAGCTTGTTGCATGTGTCAAGGAGGACTTGTCAATGTTTATGATAGCATGTTGAGGATCTTTGGTGGAGTAACCAACTTTGGTTGCAAGTGATTCCTAGATATGAGGAGTTGGTGGCTAGGGTTTTCTTATGATTTCCCTAGCCAAGGTTTGGAACGTTTGACTTGTACTATATTTGTGATAAATTTATGGTATGTATTTGTAATTCTTCATCATCATCTCATATATATATATATATATATATATATATATATATATATATATATATGGTGGTCCAAATATTGTGTACGTGCAAATTAGGTTTTCAAATCACGTTATCTTCTTGATTGGGTAGATTTCATCCCTTGTTGTTCATGTTGATTAGACATAACGTATAATTGAATTGGTTAAGTGATTTAACACATATTCAAAAGACAAATGAGTAGTTTTTTGTTGCTATTATAATATGTTGTAGTAAGACATTTCAGATCTATTATATTCCTAGAAAAGCATGTCAAATTGGTTATAGAATTATGGTATTGAAGTACACTCATGTGGTATTTATTCTCTTAGTGTTGAAATTGCATTGAAGCAAAGTGAAATATCTGTTGGGTTGCAATTTTTACACTTTTTACCTCTTCCAACTAGGCCTATTTTCCCTCTATTTTGACATGAAAATCCTCCCTTTTGCCAATTTCTACAAGATTAATGGTATAACAAACATATTAAAAGTAATAAGTTGTATTTAATCTCAATTTCCTGATTTTGATTGTAATTAAGGGTCATTTACTTACTTAATTACCAGAATTTCAGGTATTATTACTAGAATTATTTCTCGTAATTCGTCCAAGGTTTGGATAGCTACACTTAACCAAAACAAGATTAGCCACTTGGAGACTATTCAAGAGCTTCATGAGATGGTGAATTACCTATGAAACACTCCTCAAAATAATCGTTACCACTCAGTCAATGCACAATCAACTCAACAACTGGAAAAAGGGTACACACTGACCAAATTTTAAAGATCCATGATTTCACTCCCGGAATCTTGGATTTGTGGCTGGAGGAAGTTGGACCACCTTCTTCACATCAAGAGTGTAGCGTAGGATACTCGATAGATAACTCAAGGATCTCCTATCCCTTGTTCTAAAATGAGAATGTGAATGTGACCACTACAATAATTGAGGGAAGGGTGTTATGTCTCTGATAGCGCTCTATGCTTTATGTAAAGATATATAAAAACAAAGATCTCATATTGTATTAGCTTGGTAGTAGAATGTTATGAGACTAAGTTTATAAGCATAGGTGCATATTGTAACTTGTGAACTTATCATTTTAGATAGTTAATACAAAAAAATTATGTTCCATTCATTGCATTAATAGTATTTTAGTGTTTTGAGCATCTCTTACAACATATTCAGATTAAGAGGGCCCCCTATCTATGGTATGTGCTTTACTCTTTAATTCTATATTTTTCTTGTAGTTCTATATTTTCCTATAATGACTGATAATTTCCTTTAATAACTATGTTCGCCTACAACAGATTTAAATTACAGTTATAAATTTCATCTACGATCATCATTTGTAGGCATGACTTCTTACCAATTGTGATTAGATCAACTATTAATTGTATTGTTATTGAAGTAGTTCAATTTCTGAAGTTGAATCAACCTCATAACCTGAGTTTCTACAATCACATCTGCATTCAATCATATTTGAATTATGAAGTCTGCCTTGCAATGATTTTATTTAGATTATTAGTTTCTTCCAAGCATCTCTTTTCCTGCATTTTGAATGAAGTGTTTTGTTTTCATATCAGTCTATTGATTAATAAGAAAAAGTTTATTTTTGGATTTCAAACCTATCTAGTCTAACAAAGTATATGTTACAGATACATCTATTGATATAAAATCTGTAACTTGAATTTTTAACATTGAAGATCAACATAAGTAAATGGTCTAAAAGATAACCTTTGTTTGTGAATTAACTCTGCAAAATCATTGCTTCAGTTTGCATTATATTTAACATTTCATAGGATTTTGAGTGACAATAAGACTAATTATGCACATACAGGGCTTTCACCTCATAATATTACATAGTCTGGATGTTAAGCCCTAAATAGTGGCAAATTACCCATTAATTGGGGAATATTACATTAGTAATGTTATTTTATTTATGTTGGCTTGGGTCCATTAGTTGTAATTGTATCTCCTAGTCTCCTATATATACCAAGGAGACATTTTCATTTGGAATCATCTTATACTTGGAAATTTATGTGGTATATAAGGAGGTTGCCCTCTCGAAGAGGCTTATTATATGAAATTATCTCTTTTTCAAGGCGTTGAGTACTTATTCTGAGGTTTTTCTATGCTATATTGATATTTGGTTCTTAACATATGGTATCAGAGCTCAAGGTCTTGGGGTTTCGCTGTTACATCTGAGACACCTTGGAATTTTTGCTATAATTTTTTTTCTACAAATTTTTAGAAGGAACCCCTTGGAGGATATTTAGTAGACGGATCAAGGTATGTTGGGTAAAAAATTCAGCTCTTGAGGCCTTAAAATTTCGGAGATACAACCTATGTAAGATAGGGTTCTGGAATCATCATGAATTGAGTCATTGTGTAATTTTTTCTATACAAATTTTTCTATAACGTTTCAGACCCTGAAATTCAGAGGTTATTCACAAAAATTATTAAGGTATCTGCGATAAAAGTTTCAAATTATGGGTCATGTTACATTTGCAGATACACCCTATGGAAGATAGGGTATCTGACTAGTCCTATTGACTAGTCTCAAGCATGTGTTCTAGGTAAAACAATCATAACTTCTTCCTAGAGTATCCAAATTGAGTGAGACCAGTTGCATTGGATAGTGGATAGTCCTTAGTATTTCTGGTACAAGTTTCAGAATTTTATATCAATTATTTTGTACAAGGCACTCTATACAAGTAAAATTTCTTGGAAAGGACAAAAATCAGCAAATTGTGGGGAAGTTACGGTAAATTCCAATTGGCACATCCAATTTTGATCAAACCTGTGGCATTGCAGAGAAGAAATTTTAGAGAACTACAAGAAAGAAATTTCCATACCCAGAAGGGCCGAAACTTTGGAGATACAACAAACGAAAGATTGTCTAGCAGAACCACCTCAAAATAAAGGTTTAAAAGTGATACTTGGCCAACATGCCACCAAAAAAGGGAACTTCTACACCAAATAAGCCTCGAGACAGTCTTACTTGGACTCTTGATGAAGGTGAAGAGATGCATAGGGACATAAATGAATTACAAAATAAGACAGTGACAAAAGATGAACTACAAGGGATGATGGATTCAACTGAAGCTAAATTGGAGGCAATAATGGATACTAAGATGGATGGTTTAAAAATGGAGATCATGGAAGGATTGAAAAATTTCCTAATATTGAGGACACCTGGAAGTGAAAATTTATCCCATGAAATTCATGACAAGGACACAAGGAATATGAATCAAGAATGGAGAAACTCCAACTTTGGGTTGAAGACCAACCACATTCCTAAGATCGATATGCAGAAGTTTGATGGCAAGGACCCAATCATATGGATACTTCAAATGGAGCAATTATTTGATCTACATAACGTGCCACATACACAAAAGGTACGAATTGCTTCTTTATATTTAGAACCCAATCAATTTGTATGGTATCGATGGATTTGTTCTCGCAAATCACTCGCCACTTGGACAATTTTCACAAATAAATGATAGCACACTATGAGGATACAAGGAGAAATACCTTATTTAGCCAATTGATAAATCTCAAGCAAAAGGGTTTAGTTACAGAGCACATTGAGAACTTCCAAAGATTGAATATAAAGGTAACATATATTTCAGATGAGCACTTGATTGATGTTTTCATAGGAACTTTAAAGGATAACATTCAACATGAGGTTCACCTTTGGGAACCCAAATCATTGGAGAATGCATTTAGGGTGGCAAGAAATGTTGAAAGTAAAAATATGGCTATGGTTACTAAAAGGACCAATCCTAACATCTATCGAGAGAATAATGCTCCTTCTTCTAAAACACCTCAACAATTGGAGGAAAGAAAATAAAAAGGTTTATGCTTTAATTGTGACAACAAGTACAGTAAGGGACATAAGTGTGGTGAGAAGAAATTATTCTACATAGATTGTGAAGAG
>ML785249.1:1055417-1083572 GCA_009831015.1 Picea engelmannii
CCAGAACTTGATGAGGAATTAAAAATCATATTGGAGCTTGAAGCCATCACTGACACAAGAATTTTCCAGCTGAGGAATAGATCCATTTCAAAGTATCTCATTAAGTGGAGGAAACTTCCTACTGAATATTCCACTTGGGAAGATAAGTATTTTATACAGAAGCATCTAGAATTACTCAAGCATTGTGGACAACACTTGTTTGAAGGGGAGGGGCATGTTAAGCCCTAAATAGTGGCACATTACCCATTAATTGGGGAATATTACATTAGTAATGTTATTTTATTTATGTCAACTTGGGTCCATTAATTGTAATTGTACCTCCTAGTCTCCTATATATACCAAGGAGACATTTTCATTTGGAATCATCTTATACTTGGATATTTATGTGGTATATAAGGAGGTTGCCCCCTCGAAGAGGCTTATTATTTGAAATTCTCTCTTTTTCAAGGCGTTGAGTACTTATTCTGAGGTTTTTCTATGCTATATTGATATTTGGTTCTTAAAATTGGATTGATAAGTAAATGTTTGAGAATCTAGAAAACTAAATTACCTAACATTTTGGCATTGTTTCCGGGGAGGTGCTATAGGAATTGGTTTTAGATGTTCAAAGTTTTATTTTTCATATATATAAAAAGAAAAGAAAAAATTACATTCTTAGAATTTTCTACATTTTTATTTATAATATGTGCATTTAGGACAAGGATTAAAGACAGTAAGATGAGAGGTAAGAACCTATGCATTCATTTTAGTGATTCTTTATGAGCCCTGGTTATGCGTGAACTGTATAAATAAGTTAATTAGGCCAAAAGATAATCGTTGTTGATTTGTTAAAACAACAAGAGAAACAATTCCCATTGTTTCAAATAAAACAAAACCCCCCACTACTAACATCCCTACAGATAACAAAAATCAAAGAGGGAAACATATTGCTACAAAAAATTTAGAACAAAGACAATTACGAGAGCCCGAGAAAAAACCAGAAGGGTGGAATAAAAAATATTGGATCTTTTGGGAAAATCAAATGGAAAATGAAGTTGAATCTCATATAAGAGGTAGAGGACCAAGAGCAGATGGAGAAAGAGAAAGAGGACCAAGAGAAAGTGGAGAAAAAATATTAGCAGGAGGTGGAGAACGAGAAAGGATACCAAATGAAGAAAGAGAAAGGATAGGAGATGAAGAAGCATAAATGGAAGTAACTTTTGGATTTCCTATTCTAGATACACTTTCACTTTTTGGTAATGAACTTAAAATGAAAAATATCCCACCATCGGTTTTTCCAAATTTCTATGGTATAACAACTTAAGACATTGATGATTTCCCTTTTGAATTTGATATTTTTTGTCATACTAATGGTTATATTGATGATACACAAAAACTTTGACTATTTACTGCTACCTTGAAAGGATCTATTTTGAAATGGTTTATGGCATTAGGTGAGAACACTATTGAATATCGGGATAACATGAGGAAAATTTTTCTACCAAAATATCAAGCATATTGTAGACCTAGAGATTGTAAAGAAGATATTTTTATAATGGCATAGCAAGAAGAAGAGAGTTTAGAGGATTATTTAGAGAGGTTCTTATATAATTTGCAAAAATATAAACATGGTTCTTTGAACACTGATGTTATTCACACAATATTTTTAAGAGGAATTCGAGATGTATATATAGATGTGCTTAATCTCATGGGATCTGGAGATAATTTGTATCTACCATTTGATCAAAATTCTTAGTTGTGCAAGAAATATTAAAGAGGCAAGGCTAAAGCTAGCAGAGGACAGGGAGATGCTCTTTCTAAAGTTACTAAATCTATAACATGAAGTATTAGTAGAATAGAAATTGGTAACCTATTGGAAAATCTTAAAATTGAACTCCTTGGTGCTCGTAATTCTCAATTTGATGCATTTAATATGAAGAAAAGATAGGAGGAAGAAATTGTAGCCTTATCTATTTTATATCCTCAATATAGTAAAAAACATCCAAAATGAGAATGTCCATTAAATAACATTCAAATTTGTGGAATTTGTGTAGAGTAACATTCAATAGAAAATTGTCCTTCGTTGTGAGGGATTAAGGTAGTCTACAAAGAAGAAAGTGAGGTAGTAGAAGCATGTTGTTCTATTGCACCTATTCATTCCGGGAATCCATGAGCAACATGTATGCCTCAAGAAACTTCACAACAATTTTATGCCTTTTATAATCAGAATCCTTCACAAACAACATGGAATGATCATATGCCTTGGCAAGCATGGTCTTCACAAGAAGGTCAAAACATATCCTATCAACATGGTTGGAGAGGATCTAGTTTTGAAAACATATCACCTTACCATTTGCAACAAC
This sequence comes from Picea engelmannii, assembly GCA_009831015.1. Classification (NCBI taxonomy): domain Eukaryota; kingdom Viridiplantae; phylum Streptophyta; class Pinopsida; order Pinales; family Pinaceae; genus Picea; species Picea engelmannii. The sequence continues at coordinate 1,057,760 of ML785249.1, forward strand.
AATTTCCACAATATGAACAATAATATCATCCCCAACAATTTGCATCGCAACGATATCAGCAACAATCATTTCCACAACAATAACAATATTCAACATTTCCACAACATTCTTCACGAATGCAACAAACATATTTTCCCAAATACTCTAATTGACTTAGATGCAACTATCAATGTCATGGCAATGGAAACTATGCAAAATCTAAACATTGCAATCTTCGACCAACACCTATAGTGTTACGAGTACTGATAGATCAAAAATTAAACCTGAGGGTGTAATTGAAGACATTATTGTTTCCCTAAATTATTGGAAATACCCAATAGATTTCATGATCATACAACCCAAATCTAATTTGGGAGGACATCCTTTAATATTTTGGAGAGCTTAGTTGGCAATAGTCGATGCATTAATTAGTTGTTGATCCAGAAACATGACCATTACAAATGGTGCTAAAGTTAAACACATCACACTTTACCCCCCTGCAAAATATGTAAATGAATTAGAACATGTGACATGGCTTGATGAAACTGATATTGATGAATAAATAATCCAACCTCTTCTAACAATTGCATAAGTTATGAATCTTAAAGAAAATACCGATGAAAATTAGCTTAATCATTTCATTTCTCACCTTGATTTTCCTCGGTATTTTAGGGGGTATCCATTAAATTTTGAATAATTTTTTGTTTATCATCTTTTGGGACAGAATTTTAAGGAATCATGAACTATGGACACTTTGACATCTTTATTTCAGTCTATATTTCTTGTAAATTATATATCAAATTCCTGCAATAAAACCATTGAAATCTATCCTCGAAAAAGTATAAATATTAATTCTGCTTTAGATGATTTTCGACAAAAGAAATCAATTTCAATTTTGTAGAAATTTTTCGATGATTTTGCATGGGACTATACAGACATGCAAGGTATCCATCCAGATACATGCACTCGTCATATCTATACACAAGAAAATGTTAAACCCATTAGGCAACCACATAGAAGAATGGACCATGTTTTAAAGGACATTGTAAAAGGGGAATTTCGGAAATTATTGGATGTAGATTTCATTTATCCTATATCAAACAGCCAATGGGTTTCACCCTTGGTATTTTTCCCAAAAGTAATGGAAAGTGGCGAGTATTTGTTGATTACCGAGAACTAAATAAGGCCACCTTAAAAGACCATTTCCCTTTACCTTTGATAGATCAAGACCTCGATACATTAGCATGAAATAGATATGTTTCTTTCCTCGATGGATTCAATGGCTATGATTAAATAAGAATAGCTCCAGAAGACCAAGATAAAACGACCTTTTCATGTCCCTGGGGAACATATGCCTATAAGGTATTACCTTTTGAACTATGTAATGCATGTGCCAAATTTCAAAGAGCAGTACTAGCTATCTTTTATGATTTAAGTCATGATTGTGTATAGGTCTACAGGGATGATTTTAAAGTATATGGAGACACTTTTGAAGAAGCCTTGAATAATTTGGAAAAAGTTCTAACTAGAGGTTGAGAAACAAATCTTGCCTTAAGTAATGAAAATTGATTTTTAATGTTTACTGAAAAAATTGCTCTTGGCCACAATGCATCTTTTGCAAGTATCAAGGTTGATCCAACCAAAATTGAGGTGATTTTTAATTTACCAACTCTATCCACCAAGAAATATGTAAGAAGCTTCTTGGTACATGTGTAGTATTATAGGCGTTTCATAAGAAATTTTACTAATTTTGTCTTGCCATTTACTGTGTCAATAAAAATTTGACTCCTACTTAACAATTATACTATTACTGAGAAAGAATTTCTTGCAATTATTTATGCAATTAATAAATTTCAATGTACATTTTATTTATTATTTTCAATATACATCATTTACATATTACATTAGTGGTCCCACAACCACACATCATATTTACATTATACATCACTAAACCTAAGATTAAAAATAGGGATGTTACATTATTGGTCATGCATTGGGCAAGTTCATAGAAAATCAGTCTATACATTGAAGCTACAGAGTGTTCACAAATCTTGGCTTAACAAATCTCGAATTTATGTTCCTAGAGAATTTGACAGTATACATGAATGGGTGCCTCAGTGAGACACCACTGCCATCCCTCCCCTAGGAAATGTTCACAACAAATTCCACATTCAATAGATACAATGACATGTAAAATGTTGGTAGGATCCCTATAGTTGTATTCTTACCTCTATAGACAACCTAGTGTTGAAATCCTGAGAGGGGGGGTGAATCAATATTATGCAATCAATTACCAATTTTAATCAGAACATGCAATCATTAACTTTATCAGCAATATATAATCAATATATCATGAGTAGTATCAATCAACAGAGCATAACAAATAACCACATATACACAGTACAACAAAATTTATGTGGAAACCCAAATGGGAGAAAACCACATAATGCTTTCTTATAGGTTGAAGATTACATTCATAGGAAGCACCAACTTACAAATTATCCAACACCAAATGGAAGGAGGCACCAACCCCATGATTTATAGGCACCAACTTGAAGGAAGATACAACTCCTTGAATTCTCCAGCTACAACTGAAAAGAGGCTACGGCCCCCTTATTTACAGGCACCAGACTGAAGGAATCTACAACTCCCTAAGTTCTTCAACACCAACCAGAAGGAAGCTACAACCCCCTTTCCTTGTGCCATCCTGCCACCCTAAAATATAAGTGTAGACTCAACTTATCACTACCAATGATATTGTCACTGCCGCTATCTCATCAACCTGTCATTGTCCCTGTCATTTTCACTGTCACATCAACTTGTAATCAACCTGTCATTGTCACATCAACCTATAATTGATGATCAACCAATCATCCAACCTATCATTGTCTCTGTCATTGATATACCATCAATTAACTATAACTATATCCACTCACATGGATACCAAAACCATCACCATATCATGTACATCAACCATGCACTAGAACCTGTACCATACCATGTACCTCAGTCATATATTATATCACTCGTGATATGTCTCAATCATTCCATACACCATATACCAAAGATATAATCCAATGTATCCAAGATATGCCTCAAGCATATAACATACCGTAAACCATATACCAAGTATCCAAGATGTGCCAATATCTCAACAATATCCCTTAAGTATGCACCATAACAACCAAGATCATATACCAAGTACATGCCTCAAATACATGCCAATATCACAAAGATGTGCCTCTAACAATGAACCATAACAACCATACACAATGTACCAATGATATGTCTCAAGCATGTATCAATATCACCAAGACATGAACCTCATCCATATGCAACCATGTACCAAAAAGTTCCTTCAATACATGCCTTAAGCATGTACCATACAAGCCTAAAAAAAGCACATAAAAGACATATATTTACTCTTGAAGAAGAATTGATACATACCATCTCAAAATTTGTAACCACCCTCATGTATCATCATACCTTGTTGCAACTTGAACCAAGCATCCTTCTTCAAATCTAGCTTAGCCTCGTTCGACAAATGCCAGTTGTCACATGGGGCCTCGCATGACAGGCACTAAAAAACCCATGGAGGTGCCTCGTGGGACACAAGTAGCCTGACTCGCGGGGGTCAGCTAAACTAGGGTTTCCTTAAAAGCTTCCTTCTCTGCAACTTCGAGACTTTTGCACTCCTTTCTTCCTCGGATACGCTATGAAAGGCTTACCAAAATATCACTTGAAATATAGATAATCATTAAACTTGTATGAAAATATGAGAGACTTCTTGAGGTTTTCCAAGTGAATTATATTCTTCACGTTAGGGTCGATCTATACTTTCTTGTTATAACCATTTTACCCTTTAATTAATGACTTGTAACTTCTTGTTTCAACTATTTAGGGGCTTCTTAACCATTCTTCGGGGCTTCCAACTTCATGACCTCATAACTCCTCAACCGTGAAGATCTACGTGATGTACCACCTACCGTTGGAAACGACATGACGAGGAATATCCATCTATGAGGGTTTTGTATACACTTGAAGTATTCTTCAACCTCATTTTCCTTAGTCAACTTCGAACCTCATGACCACACCTCTAGGTTTTTTGTAGACTTCTTCAAAGCATCTTTTCATGAGGGCCATGCTTAAAGCTATGCCATAAGGGGACCACTTTGGAGACTTCTTCAATTATACCAAATACTTATAGAGGCTTCTAGACTTCCTCTAACATTGACATCAATGACATCAATTTTCCAACAATCTCCCCCTTTGGCATTGATGGCAACACTCATGCTCCCCCAGCGACCAATACTCTGTGTGTATACGTGCTTTTGTTCTTTCTCCCCCCTTGACATCAATGGAAAAGGGTAACTCCCCCTGACAAATTGCTTCTGGATTTTCTCTCTTCCAATGCTTTTTTCCATTGGTGCTTCCTGATGAAGTAAACTACTGACATATAGAAAAGCATTCACATTAAGATTCATTTATCGTCTCTGCACATATGATTTATCTTCCCTTGTATTATGAGTGGAATTGTTTTTTGTGTAGATAACTTTAGAGCAGAAACTATTCCAAGTTTCTGTCTAAGATACTCAAATGTCTCTCTTGGGAGAGTTGTAGTGAATATGCCTACAATTTGTTCCTTTGTCCCAATATACTCTAACTTGATATTCTTTTATGTAACCTGTTCCCGCAAAAAGTGAAACTTGATCGGAATATGTTTGGTCTTGGAATGCATCACTGAATTTTTGGAGATATTGATAGCACTGGTGTTTTCACAGAATACTAAAATGGGATCATCATACTTCACTTGTATATCTTGCAGAGTTTGCTTCATCTAGGGAACCTGAGTACAACATGTTGTTGCTCCAATGTATTTTTCTTTTGTTGTAGATAAAGATACTGAAGACTACTTTTTACTTAACTAAGGTACAAGAGAATCACTCAAATAGAAGGTTGCTCTACTAGTACTTTTTTTATCATCAATGCTTCCTGCCCAATTTGCATATGCGTAGGCGACCATAGTCATCTCATTCCCTGTTGGATACCACAATCCAAACTATGTTGTTCCTTTAAGATATCTCAAGATCCTCTTTACTGCTAGAACATGAGTTTGCTTCGATGTTGCTTGAAGTATTGCAACTTGCCCCACTGCTTGTATTACATTTGATCTTGAAGTTGTCACATAGAGTAGGTTTCCAATCATTGATCTATAGAGTCTTTGATCTATTTCTTTAGATTCATCGTCTTTTCTCAACTTGCAACCAATCACCATCATAGTACTTACTTGTTTGCAATGTTCCATTCCGAACTTCTTCAACATTTCTTTGTTGTACTTGGTTTGGGAAATGAAAATGCTTTCATCCTGCTGAGATATTTGAAGTCCCAAAAAGAATGTCAATCCACCAAGTAGTGACATTTAAAACTCATTATGCATGTCTTGGGAAAAATTCTTACTCATCATGTCATCATCACTTCCAAAGATAATGTCATCCACATATACTTCAATGATAAGTATGTTGTTTCTATCAACCCTTAAATAGAGATTACTATCTCCATTACCCTTTCTTAATCCTTATTCCTACAAATACCTATACAATCTTGAATACCAGGCTCTAGGGGCTTGTTTGAGTACATACAAAGCTTTCTTCAATCTGCAAACATAATCTTCCATTTCTAGCAATAGGAATCTTTTCGAGTGTTCAATGTAGACTTCTTATTTAATTCACCATTTAGAAATGTTGATTTTATGTCCATCTGATATACCTTGATTCTCTTAGAACATGCATAGGCCAAGATCAACTTGATTGCTTCCATTCTGGCAACAGGGGCAAAAGTTTCTTCAAAATATACTCATTTATCTTGAGCATATCCTTTGCATACCAATATTTCCTTGTTTTTGGTTACCTATCCATGTTCATTTAGTTTGTTTCTGAAAACCCATTTTGTACCAATCACATTTTTGTTCTTCAGTCTTGGCACCAGTTCTCATGTTTCATTCTTCTCTATTTGGTACAGTTCTTCTTCCATGGCCTTGACCCAATGCTCATCATTACTAGCTTCCTTAAAGTTGTAGGGTTTAATTGTGGATAGTAGTGCAAGGTGTCTCTGCTATGGTTTACGAAACCTTTTGCTTCCTCTGGTTTCTATTCCTACATTTTTGTCTCCAATAATTTGTTCTAGTGGATGATTCTTCTAAACCCGATGGTTAGGTGTCCCGGAGGGCATCAGAAAGTCATGCTGGTCATTTTCTTTATGTTATACTCATGGCTATTATTCTTCTTCTTATTTTTGTTCTTCTGCCTCTTCTTCTTGTAGTTCTTCTTCTCTTTCAGGTTCATTTGGATCTTTCTTCTTCTTTGATCTCTGGTACATCTACTTCATATTTTTTTACGTTTATACTTTCCACTATCTTGTTGAGTCTCAAATTGTAACATTTGTGTGCCTTGATTTTTCTTGAGTAACCAACCAATATGTCTTTATAAACTCGAGAATCAAATTTTCCAACTCTGTCATATTCTCTTTTTATGTAGCAATTGGTTCAAAATACTCTAAAACGATTGACATTTGCTAGTCTTCCCTTCCATAACTCATATGGTGTTTTATCATTGTTACTTCTAAGCATTCCTCTATTCAATATATGAACAACTATTTATACTTCCTGTACCCAAAATATATTGCTCAACTTTGAATCCTTCAACATGGTTTTGGCCATCTCTATTACAGGTTTTTTCTTCCTTTCAACGACTCCATTTTGTTGAGGTGTCCTACCTGCTAAGAATTATTTTTTTATTCCATGCTCTTCACATAATTCTATGTATTATTTTGATATGAATTCACTTCCATTGTCTGATCTTAATCACTTAATTCTCGAATCCATTTCGTTTTCAACCATCTCCTTGAATATTTTGAAATTTTTGAATGCCTCTAATTTATTTTTTAGAAAAGACACTACAGTCATTCTTGTATAGTCATCAATAAGTAGCATGAAGTATTATTCGCCATTTAGTCCTTTTGTTCTCATTGTTCCACATATATCAATATGCACAACTTCCAATGGCTTTGTTGTGGAGTATTCCTTTGATCTAAATTTTGTTCTTGTATGTTTTCCATGTAGACAATGCTTGCACATAGTAATGGCCAGTTTTGAAATTTCGAGCATTACTCTTATTGATTCCTTTATGTTGATCTTGACCAGATTGTCAAAGTTCATGTGTCCCATTATTTTGTGCCAAATCCATCTTTTATTTTCCCTTCCCAATCAACATCTTTCTTTTCCAATCTCATTTAAGATGTATATGTTGTTTGGAGTTCTTATTGTTGTAGTCGCCAATTTTCTTAATCCTTCTTTTCTTATCTCACACTTCCCAGAGTCAAATATAAGTCCATGTCCTTGATCACACATTTGACTCACACTTAGCAAATTATGCTTCATGTTTTCAACAAGTAGGACATATTCTGCCTTGGCATCCTTACTTCCAAGCTTGATTTTCCCTTTCCCTATAATTCTGGTTGAGTTGTCATTGCCAAATGAAACTAATCCATCTCTTTCTTTCTTTAGAGTTGCAAATTTGTTCTTGTCACCTGTCATATGTTTTGAAAAACCATTGTCAATGTACCAATCAATTCTTATGCTTTTTGCATGTAGTGCAAGGGAACATTCTTCAACATTTATTTTATCATGCTTCCTTATCCAAATTCTTGATGGTCCTTTTTTATGATTGTTGAATTCCTACTTTGGTTCCTTTGGAGGAACTATCAATCTACAATATTTGGCCATGTGTCCAAAATGGTTACATTTATAACATTCTACTTCATCATTTAATGAGTCAGAAATGTTATAGTTTATGTTGTATGTTTCATGTGGCTTTCTGAGATGATAAATTCTAGGGTGACCTTCATAGTTGATTATGTTCTTAACATAAGCTTTGTATTTTATAGCTTTGTGCCCAAAATTGTTACAATAATAATGTGAACCAAGAAAGATAGTTAGATACTTGCAAGATCCTCTGAATGGTGTTGTTCCTCTATAGTTTTCTTCTTGATTTATTTCCATGGGTGGCTATCGATTCTAAAACCTGGGTCTTCTAGATGATGCCATCCTTCTGTAATCTTCTTTCCGATCATTCTCATGTGAAGGGTTGCATTCTTCCTTCTTGGTGAATCCTATGGTGACTTTTGCATAATTCCTTTGTTTTTCTTCCTCTTCTGTAGTCATGGAGCTCAAACCCTTCTTTGTATGTGTTTGGTTGTATCCCAGTCCAGACCTATCATGATATGGCCTTTGAGTGCTAATGATTTAATCCAATATTTTAGAGTTGTTATGTTGCACATCTCTTTTCTGAATTTCCTTCCTTAGTGTCACTATTTCAATTCTAAGCTCTCTTTCTTCTTTTCTTTTTATTCCATCCTGCTTCTGAGTATCTCTTTGATCCTTTTGGATTCTTCAACTTGGACCTTCAAGTTCATAATCATTTGTCGATCCCTTTCAAAGTTAGGATTTTGAGAATCCTCCTTTAGCATAAGTAATTCTCCCTTGAGTGATTTGTTTTTCTTCCTCTCTCTTTTTAGTTCTTCTAAAGCACTGATTAATTCTACTCTGAGATTAACTTCACCTTCTTCTTCATAATCCTCTTCATCATTTTCATAAGCCATAAAGAGTACATTTTTTGAGTCACTATCTCTATCATCGTCCTCATTGGATGATGAACTTCCCTCCTTTGAGTAGAGACTTTTCTTGAAGAATTTTTTCTTGTTTCTTCTCTTGTCTCCCTTTTGATATTTCTTTTATTTCTTAGGAACTTATTCTTCATCATTCTCTTTGTTCTTAGAATATGGACATTTATTAGAAAAATGACCAATTTTACCACAATTAAAACTTTTAAAATGAAGCTTACCTTTGTATTTGTCAGTTCATTTTCTTTAACTTCCTTACAAAGTTGGCCATCTCTTCATCTTCATTAGAATCATCGTTGCACCTACAGTATGACTTCGGATTTTGATTATTCTTATTGGTCTTCTTGGATGCCCTGAACAATGCTTCCTTCCTGGGTGGAATATCCTGCTTTGTCCTCATTTCATAGGCTGCAAGTATCCCATGTAGCTCGTCCATCCTCAATGTGGCAAGATCTTCTCTTTCTTTTAGGGTTGATACTTTAAGATCAAATCTCATTGGAAGAGACCTCAGTACCTTATGGACAACTATTGATTCTTTAATTTCTTCTCCCAATCCTTTAATGGCATTTATTATTTCATCAACTCATAGAAAGTAAGTTGTTATGTCTTCATCCTCCTTCATCTTCAGTTGTTCAAACTTACCTCTATAGGTTTGAAGCTTATCATCGTTTACTTTAACAAGACTACCCAAAATAGTGTCTTTATCCTTGGAATTGTTTTCACTGAGTTTCTTTCCATCTCTGTCTGTTGGAGGAGTGGCAAGTGTCCTATATACATCTACTACTTATTTCTAGACATCAAATCCATGTGTGTGTAAAAATGTTTTTATCCTTCTATTACAGAAAGCATAATTATGACCATGAAACATTGGTTCTCCAATATTAGCGTACTCCACGATCTTACTTCCAGTGGTTAGACTATTTTCTTGAAGGACCTGCTCTGATACCAATTGTTGGAATACTGAGAGGGGGTGGGTGAATCAGTATTATGCAATCAATTACATATTTTAATAAGAACATGTAATCATTAACTTTATCAACAATATATCATCAATATATCATGAGCAGTATCAATCGACAAAGCATAACAAATAACCATAGATACACAGTACACCAGAATTTACGTGGAAACCCAAATGGGAGAAAACCACATAATGCTTTCTTATATGTCAAATATTACATTCATAGGAAGCACCAACTTTCAAATACTCCAACACCAACTGGAAGGAGGCACCAACCCCCTGATTTACAGGCACCAACCTAAAGGAAGCTACAACTCCTTGAATTATCCAGCTACAACTAGAAGGAGGCTACGACCCCCTGATTTATAGGCACCAACCTAAAGGAAGCTACAACTCCCTAAGTTCTCTAGAACCAACCGAAAGAAGGCTACAACCCCCTTTCGTTACCTCGTCTTGCTGCCCTAAAATATAAGTGTAAACTCAACTTGTCACTACCATTGATATTGTCATTGTCATTGTCTCGTAAAATTGTATTCAACCTGTCATTGTCCTTGTTACTCTCACTATCACATCAACATGTCACTGTCCCTATCATTGTCACTGTCACATCAACCTGTAACTAATGATCAACCAATCATCCAACCTATAATTGTCATTGTTATTGTCTCTATCATTGATATACCATCAACCCACTGTAACTAGATCCACTCACATGGATGCCAAAACCATAACCATATCATGTACAACAACCATGTACCAGAACCTATACCATACCATGTACCTCATCCATATACCATATCACTCATGATATGTCTCAATCATGCCATACACCATATACCAAAGATATAATCGAATGTATCCAAGATATCTCTCAAGCATATACCATACAATAAACCATATACCAAGTATCCAAGATGTGACAATATCTCAACAATATCCTTCAAGTATGCACCATAACAACCAAGATCAAATACCAAGTATATGCCTCAAATATATGCCAATATCACAAAGATGTGCCTCTAACAATGAACCATAACATCCATACACAATGTACCAAGGATATGTCTCAAGCATGTATCAATATCACCAAGACATGAACCTCATCCATATGCAACCATGTACCAAAAAGTGCCTCCAAGACATGCCTTAAGCATGTGACATACAAGCCTCAAACAAGCACATAAAAGACATACCTTTACTCATGAAGAAGAATTGATACATACCATCTCAGACTATGTAACCACTATGTTGTATCATCATACCTTGTTGCAACCTAAACCAAGCATACTTATTCAAATCTTCCTTAGCCTAACTGGACAGATGTCAGTTATCACGTGGGGCCTCACGTGACAGACACTAAACAACCCGCGTGGGTGCCTCGCGGGACACCAATAGTCTGACCCACGGGGGTCAACTAAACCAGGGTTTCCTGAAACCCTTCCTTCTCTACAACTCTGAGACTTTCGCACTCCTTTCTACCTCAGATCCGCTTCCTCAAATACGTTATGAAATTATTACCAAAAGATCACTTGAAATATAGATTATCATTGAACTTGTGTGTAAATATGAGAGGCTTCTTAAGGTGTATTTATACTTTTCCAAGTGACTTATATTCTTCACTTTAGGGGCGAAACTCGGTGAAAACAATTGCAACAAGAAATCAAGTGAGGGTTGAAAAGGAGCAATGGATTTCCCTGCTTTATCTCTAATTAACATGTTTTCAATGTCTTCTTGGATATTTAATTAGCATATGACTTTAGCACAAGGAAACATTATTGGTCTGGTTTCAACTTTTAGTAGGCTTGATTTCTTAATCATCTAGTATATGCTGGCATCAAGATTCACTTCTCCAGGCATAAGAGGAAACTAATGATAGGTTTCTTCTCTAAACATTTGGTATAATTCTCTCTACTTGTGGTTGGTACCTACATCCAAGCTGCATAGGGTGTCCCCATCGATCAATCCTAGGGTGCCTATGTCTACGTCAAGTTTTGTTGACCCTTCTTTGTTTGGGCTAACTTCGATGATAACCTCCTTTTGTTTCCTTTGTATTTTAGAGGCCATTTCCAAATCTTGTAAAATACCTCCTCTTATAAGAGGGGTGACAGGTGCAAGGTGGGGGGGGTCTTATATGGCCTTGATGGAAATTAAATTCTGAAGTTTTCTTGGGGTCTCGAGTACAATTCAAATAATCAAGCAGAAGTAATGGTTGTATATATGGGGATGAAATTGATAAGAGTAGATAAATCTTCAAGTGTCATTGTCATTGGTGACTCATAACTAATTATAAAAGGCCCGCGCAAGATCAGAAAAATCTCTCAATCAAGCCTTCAAAGAATATACCACGAGATAAAAATTGAAGAAAAAAACTTCCAATTGATGAACTACTTTCACATCCTCCGCCAACAGAAAGGGGAGGTTGACCTCCTAGACAAGGAACACTAGAAAATTGGACCAAGGCACTCTAAGGGTAAATGATGTTTCCTCCATGAAATTTTTACCATAATCCAATGGTTAAAGGAAAATTTCAAATCTTTTTGCTTAAAAAAATTCCTTTGAGGGTGATGTGACCTCTCCCCCCTCAACAATGAACCTCATAATTCCCTCGAATTTGTTATTGCATCTGGCACATGTCATGTATCATCCCTTTGAGTACCACTCTCCACTTGGCACATGTCTCCTCCCTCTCGTGTGATGAGTTTTAAATCCCCTCATGCTCATCAATAGGTTGCATTTGGGGTCTTTCCTCAACTTGACGTCACTTTGGGTGACATTTATCCTCTCGATTGTTCTCTTGTTCATTCTCGCATGGGATTCACGCTACGACCTTCAGGTTTCAATCTAAGGAACCATCACTCATCGTCACCCTCATCCTATGTCTCTCAATTCCTTGCATGTACACACATGGATGCCCTCCCTTGGTCATTATATCTCGCTGAAGGCATGGTTATATGCTCATTTTGGAAATTTTGTTCTAGGCATTCTCCTCTCTTCCATCCTTGGTTCCTGAGTCACCCTCTCAACCAATTTTGTTCTCGTGGCTCAGTCATATTTAGCTCGCCTCTCATGTGGTGACAGGGTCAATCTCTCTTTCAATGTAACAATTGTGAAATAGATGCTATGAAGGGGAAGTTGAAACTTTAGCAGCAAGAGTCGGCAGCTCTGTGGGAGTCGCATTCTCAAATGGAACATAAATTTCAAAATAGAGAAGACAAAAGAGACAAGGAGCTTGTCATTGTCCTCGATAAATTCAATCGACATTTTGAACAAGTTCTCTCTCTTGGTAAGGAAATCCATCAAATGCATCCAGGAAGACATGTGTAGCATGAAACAACCCCTTCTGAAGGTTCTCACACCTCCTATGAAGTAATCTAACCTATGCAACAATAACCAGAGCACACTAAATAAGAATATCTTCAAGCAATGGTGGATACTACTTTGAAACTCAATTAAACTAGGTTTTATGCAATGTAAATGTGTTTTTTTGTTGCATTCCTATGTTAGAATATATACATGGAAGGATGGTATCCTTTTTGTAATAATTGTAGTAAACATCATTCAACTAACGACAGTTATACCTTTTGTTTTGCTAGAAGTTCATAGACAAAATGAAATTGTGTACTCTTGGGTTGTTTTAGATTAGTTAAAACCCCCTTTTATAATACAAATTAGTTATTTTTGTTATAAAAAAAAACACCTCCTCTTACAAGAAAGAAAGAAAATGTAGTTTTTCCTAGGGAATTGGGTTTCAAGGTCTGTATCTTTTGTGCTACATGACTTAACGAGCTTCTTTCTAGTGGGTTCAATGGTTGGGCCATAATGAAATGATTTGGAAATCTAAGATAAATATGCCTAAAGATGTTATTTCCCCTTGGTTGTTGTGGGAGACTCTCACTTCCCATTTATTTGTTGAATCCACAAACTCAAAAATCTTTGCACTTGGGAAAAATACTTAAGAGCTATGAATTGAACCTCCCATACACCTATGCAGTTGATTGAACATAGTGATCAATCATGGTAAGCCCAATATTGGAAAAAAGTAAACATAATTAGCTCATCACTCTTGTACAAGGTATGGGTTGTGTTAACCCCCCAGGCTAGGGGTAACTAAGGAGATGATGTGTTGAGGCCCACGGGTAGTAGACATGGAGTGTCAAGAGTCCCATGCCTAGCACAACCCACAGAGCCCCCCTACTTTACCAGAAAACAACATCCACTACACAAGCTTGGTTCCAAGAAGATAGTAGGTCTTGCTTCATGAGGTAACAAGTCTGGTCTCATGGTAAGTGTCATTTTCATATTTGAAGCATTTGAACATGTTGCAAAGAATCCTTTCTTGATTATGGAACATTTGCTTGGAAATTATACCTTTTCCTAGTTTCACCTTGGTGAGTGACATGGTTTCCTAGTAAGTAGGTCACCCTCGTAAAAAAAATTATTGTTGGGTGGTTCCTTGAAGGGTCATCATACCATTCCTGCTCATACTTACCGCTTTCCACACTTCTTTCCATCTCGTTTCCTCATATTTTGGATTTTGGGCTCATTGACCCCAAGAAGGGATTGTACCTCATTTAATGGGAAGAAGGGGCTAAAGGCCTAGAGGTGTTGTAGTTGGAAAAATTTAGAAGTCAATCATTATCGTTCCATATGCTCACCCTAAGGTCCTAATAGCAATGAAGCGCTACTCCATAAAAATCAAGGACCTTTTAACATATAACTAATAAGTATCTCGCTTGTTGGGGGAATGCATTTTGTGGTGTCATTTACTTTCCATTGCATATGGAACTTTGTGTGTTCCTAACTCCAAGTAGCATTGCGGTACTCCTTACTTTCCATTTCACATAGTACTCAATGTTTCAAACCATAATAAATTAATGGCAATAAAAGGGTTTGGAAAAATGTTGCATCGTTGACGAAGGGAAACACACCCTCTACAAAGGCACCCATAAAGGAGACAATAAGAACCCTTGTATGTAAAGACCCCTTGCATAAAATTCTTTCCCCAATCCATCCCATATTCATTACATGACTTAGATGGGTTCTTCTTGGGAAACATTCCTATTGGGGATTGGCCTATGCAATAGGGCACAATGACACCCCTCCCATACCTAAATTAGGAAAAACTTATAAGTTATTTGAGCATTTGTTTAGTTTGAAAATGGGGGTCTGATGCACATTTTTGGGTGGTTCTTGTATTAAATATGGCTTACTTGGCATGATACTAGTGACTTGTGGACCCTTGGAGGGCATACTTGATTGTCTTTGTAGGACCTTGCCCACAAGATGGATGTTAGACCCCACATGAAGAAGACCATGGATGATGGGCGTTGCACCTAGAGGACACGAAACACTACCTTTGGAGGCACATCGGCATCACCAAAGGATGAGTTTGCACCCTTCTCCACTTATACGTTGGCCTTTGGAGGCCTAGGACATCACCTTGGAGGGCTGGGGTTTGATGGATATGATGGTTCCATAGGTGGCTTGACATGAGGATACCATGGCAAGGTTCTTTGAGCATGACACTTGGCCTTTGGATTCCTAACATATCCATCACCATGCTTTATGTTTCACTTGGAGAGCCTACGTCACCCTCTTAGGTCACGACGTCACCCTTATAGGGTTTTATTTCATGTAAAAAAATGATTTGTATATTTCAAGGGAAAATTTAAGGGATCGACCCTCTTATGTAGAGACATGAATTTTCATTAGAATCTTTTGGATGGATGGGGTTTCCATATAAATATGGCGAGAAAAGATTCATTTTATCATCACATTTTTCTCATACATGTGAGAGTTTGCTTCTGATTTTTTCTCTATATTGTGGTTACTAGCACCTTTTACTCATGCGCTATCTCTTGGAGGTCGAGTGTGGATGCTTCTTTGTTGATTTTTGGATGATATTGTTGCAACTAGGGTTTTTTCTTGTCACATCTTGGTAAAGTAAGTAAATTTTTGCAATTTCATTTCATGCTATTGAATGCTTTATGGTGAATTTTACTTGTTCATATTGAAGATCTTTCTTGATAAAACCCTAAGAGAGGAGCATAAGTGCTTCCTGCTCTCATAAGGCTAATTTCATCCATAAATTTGTGAAGGAAATCCTACCTAGGGTTAGACTCCTAAAGCCCCAAAGTGCTAGCACTTTACGAGTTTGATTCTAAACTCTTGATTGTAATCTAGTTGAAGTACCTAAGAAGGGAGAAAAGGTTGTTAGAGCCCAAAAGTGATTGCACTCTAGAAAATCCTTCTCCTAAAGGTTTGAACCCTAAGGCCCTAATGTGCTAGCACCTTAGAGTTCAAGCCCTGCCTCTTAGCCTTTGCTAGATTCATCTCCAAAATATATTTCATTGTTCTTATCAAGACTCCATATCCCTAAGGCACTAATCATCAAGCTCTCTTGTGGTGAAAGTGATAAAAAAAAAACTCTTTATTCTCAATCTCTCGAGATATCCACGAACTTAATTAACACTAAATTGAGCTAATTTGATTGAAAACTTGTTGTTGTTGCAAAATTTTGCTACAACCATCTAAATACACTTCTATTTGTTGCATGCATTGATTAAAAGGCGGTTTAACTTGCCAGAAATTGCATCTAACAATTGGGTAATGTTCTATTGATTTTATGCTAAATTTATATTCTCAATTGTTGCATTTCTTAGGCATATTTCTTTCCATTGTTATAGTTACTTTATTGTTCTTGTACTATTGTTTACCACTACAATTTCATAACAACCATAGCAAAATCTATTGTCTAGTGTCTTGAAGAAGCATTTATTGTATGTTTGTACTTGGGAATCACATTATATATGTTATAGATTGTTCTTGTTCTATGAAGGTAGTCATATCATCTTTGTACCTCTTTTTCCTTTGACCTATACTTTGACTTAGGTGATCAAGAGAGGGGGCGGTAGGCTTGGCTATCAAACTTGCTACT
Source organism: Picea engelmannii (assembly GCA_009831015.1). NCBI lineage: Eukaryota > Viridiplantae > Streptophyta > Pinopsida > Pinales > Pinaceae > Picea > Picea engelmannii. The sequence goes on from ML785249.1 coordinate 1,074,313, forward strand.
TTGATCCTTTAAGGTCACCAGGGAAGCCTCCCTTGTGGTAGACCTCCTCCATCACTAAAAAAAAGGGATTTCTTACGAAGGTGACAATGGTAGGGTTTCCTGTAGTTACGCAAGATTTGGTGATCTTGTGTTGGGCTTTGCAAAATTACAAATACTACAATAACAAGTTGGATCGATGAAATTAATTCCTCACACTCCTATGCTAGGTTAAGTTGCCTTGTGTTAAGAAGGCATCAATGTAGTGTGAAGGAGGGGTAAGGCATGTCCTAACTTAGGTTGAAAAGGAGGCATTATTGAACTTAGGGCTTTAGTTGCGAGGCAAGGTTCTGTTATATCCGAGAAATATGCATAAACATATAGTGAGATATATAGGCCTAAACTTCTATGCATGCATCAATAAACAATAAATCAAAGAAAGCAAGAACCAAAGGAGTCAAAATATCAAGACAAGGATTTACGTGGTAAAACCCCAATGTGGGGAAACATCCATAGAAAGATTGGTCTTTGTATTCCTCAGGAAAACTCCAATGTTACATGAGCATCCCTCCACAAGTGCCTTAGAGCAAATTAATTCACTACAATATGACAATATGACCTCCTTCACCTCATTTATATATGAGAGAGTGAAAGGAAAATAAATCTCATGTTGAGACGCTAGAGGGATCACTTTCTTTCAATCGGATGAACCCGAGCTAGAGCTAAGGAATTTACAGGGCTAAGGGTCTTGATGCATGTGGGATAAAACCTTTTAAAGGATAATGAGTTATTAAAGAATAACTTTACAAAAATACCAATAGGCATTCATTAGCACATTCTAACATTCCCCCTTAATGATGACTAGAAGGATAGAATCATAGTTGGACTAGTGTGTCATTAACTAAAATCTTCCCTTGATGACAACTTCGCCTTTGCCATGGATTTGGTGAAGATATCATCAACTTGTTGTTCAGTAGGGAAATACTCCAAACGAATAACACCATCAACTACCATATCTCGAATGTAATGAGTATCAAGATCAATTTGTTTGGTATTGGAGTGATAGACTAGATTGTAAGCAAGTTGAATAGCACTTTGATTATCACATACTATCTCAATAGGAGAATTCTAAACTAGTCCAAGCTCAATAAGAACGTGTCGGAGCCAAACTATCTCTTTAGATGCTTCCTTAGCTTCCTTGTACTCTACTTCACAAGAAGAAAGAGAAAGTGTTCTCAACTTCTTACTGGATCATGAAATGGGACCTGACCCAAGCTGAAAGGCATATCCGACAATAGACCTTTTGTCAGTAGTATCTCTTTCCCAATCAAAATCGATGTAACCAAGAAGTGAAGTAGAAACCTTGCTTGAATGAAAAACACCATAATGTAGAATGCCCTTAAGATATCGAAGAATCCTCTCAGTTTCTTTCCAATGGTTCGCATGAGTCTTTTGCATAAACCTAGATACCATGCTAACAACAAAGGAGAGACCAGACCTGCTATGTGTTAGATAGATCAAACTCCCAACAAGTTGCCGATAGACTGTTGCATCAATAAGAGGATCGTCACAATCAACAATCAATTTTACTCGAGACTGAAATGGTGTTGGTGAAGCCTTGCAACCACTCATATGAAACTAAGCTAACAAATCCAAAGCATACTTAGGCTAAGAAAGGAATATCCCATCAACCATGTGCCACACCTGAAGAGCAAGAAAATAATGTAATAGGCCCAAGTCTTGTTGGGTATGTGTTATATTCTTTGCATGACCAACCCCATGTGTTGCGTTGCGTCGGGGGGGTCACAGGGGGTTTACAGGAGGCTGTATCCCCCCCTTCCCGAGGGGTCACAGGGGGCGGATCCCTCTTGTCCGAGGGGTTGTAGTCCACCCCTGAAATTTTTAATTTTTTGGCGGTTTTTGGCGTCCATTTTTAGCGGTTATTCGGCACATGGTTTCCGTTCATGGTTTTCTAATTCTGATTAAGGAATTAGGGTTTTTTACTAAACATGGTCAATATATTGGGGGTTTTATATGTCACGTGATCCCATAGATATTAGGGATTTTGAATGAAGAGATTGGTTGCAAGCTTCTGAAACTTTCATCGATGTGATTTTATATTGTTTGAATTCTTGGCTTAGTGTGGTGTGTCGAAACCTTTGAGACTTTCCAAAGGAACGACAAACCTTATTTCATATTATCATAATGTCCCAACTTTGCAAAGTTTGTGAAAGCATGCTATATCGCAACCTTTAAAAACTTTGAGTCTTGCAATGTGTCATAAGCGTTTGAATCTATGAATCCTACAATAAACGATTCTCACTTTTCCTTTGCTTTATGTGGGTTGCATCATAAAAAAATTATGGCAAGCGATACCTTCCCTTTGTCACAATCTTGAATGTTTTATAGTTTTGCAAGGATGTGATATGTTGAATCATGGTGACTTTTGATGTCAAGGGATGACCTATCCTTATTGCAATTTTGCATGTTTCACAATCTTGTGGGGGCACAACATGTCACACATTATCAATTTTTATTTCTCCTTTGTTGCAACTTTGAAGTTTTGTATCCTAGCAAGATGTTGCACAAATTCAAGTTTGTACTCGTCGCAATGTTTGAATGTTTGTGACATTGCAAAGTATGAAAGTTTGTGATGTTGCGATGTATCACATCTTCCATGATTTTAGGAAATTGTTGATGATGCAATGTGTCACAATTTTTGGGAATTTTGTAAACTTGAGCATGTTGCAATAATTTGTAAAGAAATAAACTTTGGATCAAAGCAAAGAATTTCAAGGCTTGCCTAAAATGATGATTGTGAGAGATGGTAAAGAAATCCAAAATTGAGAGGTCCAATAAAAAATTCATTGAAGTTATGAACAAGGTTGTTATTGGGCCTCAAGCCATCCAGTTAGGGACTTCATTAAAAGCAAGAAGCACGAACTTTTCTTCAATTTGTAATATGAACAAGTTTGGATTCTCAAAACTCAAGAAAATGGTAGGAGGGGCCACAACGTTTTTCTCAAGTTATATGACAAAGGAAAAAAGAAAGGGGAAGTTGTTGCTTGCTCAATTCATCGTTAACATTGAAGTAACAAACATTGATGATCTCGATAGTTGTTTTCATTGTTATGTGGGTGTGGGTGTGGTAATGAGAGTCAATAATAAATAAGATAATAAATAAGCCAATACATTGTATTGAAGTTAATAAGTGGATAAACATTGTGTTATAATTTTTTGGCGAGGTAAAGTCCTACTTTAATTTGTTCATGTTTTCCCAATTTTTGATGATCTAGGTAGTCTTAACATGGACCAAACCCTTGGAGTAAAGTTACATGGTTGAAGTTTCATTAATCAAGAGGAATTATGGCTCCTAACAAAATTCATGTCAAATTTAAGGGAAAATTTCCACCGAAATGAAGGTGTGTTTGTCCACTTATTAGATCCAAAGACACTCTACAACCTAGTATGACATAGATGTTGTAACATAACATGAGTAACATCGACACACATTTACCCCTCTCTCTCTCTCTCTCTCTCTCTCTCTCTCTCTCTCTCTCTCTAGATTTATATATATATATATATATATATATATATATATATAATTAAAACAACCTCAAAACATATAGAGTTAACAAAATTTGCACTTATAGGTTCGGTAATCTTCTTTTTTAACCCTACAAGTAAAGGAAGGTATTGCTAATAACAAAGATTCAATATGATCCAAAATAAATAGAAGTGAGCATATAATGATCCTTAGCTACACCGTGAACAAAATTGCAATGTAACAGATATATCCAATTGTTAAGTTTGAAGGCAATTCTATTGTCTTACGGAGTGAAACTAAAATAAAAGGTCTGATTCCATGATATTGGGAGTTGGATATTCCATAATTGACTAAAATTAACTCGTTATCTTATTGATGCCACCGTGTTTTTATTTACGAAAATATTCTCCTCTATTTTTGTCTACAACAAATCATATGTTGCCATGTGTTTTATTTATATCGGCAGTCATACACTATCATATGAATGTTATCAAAACAAAACAATGGCAAGAATGGGATTTTCGTTTGAATCATTTTCATCTTTGACGCCCACTTTCAACACCTCCATCGGCTTTGCATCCTAGCCTAGTTTCATATCTATGTTCCCAACCCAACTTGTGGCCTATTTGCTCTTCGGTTCCTTGTCCACGCCAGCAACAACACCCTCCTCAAGGCCCTTACCATTCAAATTTTTATCTTAATTGCAACCCCTTTTCTCATCCCTCGGCACCATCGACTCTATCTAATCATTAGGTGGTTGCACCTTTTCTCAATCTAAATATGTGGCTACCTCCTTCACCAACTTTTATTTAGGTTCGTCCTCGACTTATGCACCTTCATTTTCATTTAGACCCTTTGGATCTTTTGCTTCCACTTATTCCTCGACCTCAACTCCTAGTTTCCCCTTCGATACCCCAACTTCATCTTCGACCTCATGTTCTTTCACTTTTAACACCCTTATATCATCCAAGGGTTTCTCGTTTTGTGTTATGATGTCCTCTACAACAACCCCATATTTTAGTAGTATCGTTGCTTCAAACCTCAATTGATCCTTTGGCACCCCTAGTTTCCCCTTCGACACCCTTTCTTTGACTTTGGTCCCCTCTTCTTTCACTTTTAACACCCCGATATCATATGGGGGTTTCTCATCCAGTTCCTCGATGTCCTCTGCAACAACCCCAACCCCATCTTTTAGTAGTATTGCAATTTCAAATCATAGTTTATCCTTCAACATACCCTCTACATAGTTGGCTTCAACTTCAGTTGGATTTTTTTCCTGACAATCATTGATCGCACTAAATGGGTCAACTTTATTGTTAAAGCATTAACAAATTATGGTTTGATAAGACTCATATCAGATTAAGAGTACATGTGTCCAAAATTATGGTTAAATAGTAGAGTTTATAATAAATAACAAATACTAATAATTTATACTAGGAAGAGCAAATAAATTCTATATATACATGCATACAAATAGTGAAGACTCAATTCTCTAGAAATATGATGATCACTAATGCCTTCAACCAATAAAATTTCTAAAAATAAAAATAATTCAATAACATTAAAATATTAATTAATTATTTTATTTTTTCCTTTATCGAAAACCAATAGATTAAGAAAGTTCATCCATCCATCTGGAAGGATGGCTAAATAATATATTCCACAACATTCCTCACCCATACGGTTCATCCATCCATCTAGGAAGATGACTAAATAATGTCTTCTACAACATTCCTTACCCATAAGTTACTCAATAACTTCAATTAAAAGATTATTTAATCTTCATAAAGCCATTTAATCTTCTTTAAGCCATCATATAAAGTGAAAATGAGTTTTATAAAAACATAGTTGCTTTGAAAAAAACAATATTTTTATCAATTGAAATAATGGGTTTATTAGTAAATGTTCGTTGAAATGTTTATCAATTGAAATAATGGGTTTATTAGTAAATGTTCGTTGAAATGTTTATCGATTGAAAGCTAGGAATGTTCGTATGTCCATGTGCGTTGGTTGGTTGGTTGAAATGCATATGAATTGAACACCATGCACATTCTTACGTCCATAATTTACAACATCAAATTACACAACCAATTTTCGCATCAAGAACAAAATAATGGTTAAAAACATTTCAATCTACTACCCATGAGGAATGTTTCATCAGTTTGTCATACGCACATTTCATTTTTCAAGTTTAGGAAAAAAAATTTAAAACAGAATTAGAAACGGGTATAAATATATTAGAAAGGGGCATGGATTTCTTATTAAAAAAAAAAAAAAAATTTACATAGTGCTTATAACCTGAAAATGTATAAAAAAAACTTGATGTCTATGTTCCTATTTTTGTTTGTATTTTATGATTTAAGTTAATGTTGTTTATACAAAAATGCTAAGGAAATATGGTTACAAAAGAGTAGAGCAAGTAAAAAACTTTGCTAATCATGCAAATTAGTGCAAATATAGATTTGTGTCCACCTAGTTCTGTTGTTGGATCTCAATCTCTTGAGTTGTTGCTAGGTCTAGATTTTCTGCTTGAACCATTGTTGGGACTAAAGGCGCATTTGGATGTAGTTGTGGGTGGAGTGCTTCATTTGAAGCTCTGGATTCGGCAAAATTGGTTGGTCAGTTGTGTTCTTGGACGATGTGTTGATGTTGAGATCGATGAATCGAACAAATCAAGGATGAATTCCTATTAACCGTGCGCATGACTAGAGCCATTTCTGCATTGTGGCGTTGCTCCTTCAGAGTTGAAGACAACTCCCCTCGTGCCTGTCGCCCCTGGGTTACCTGTCGATGCTCCATCTAAAAAGAATAAGTGAGAATTATTTTGAAGTTTCCATTATAGAAATTATTGATTGGGTAATCGCAGCCGCCACATATGTTGTTTTGGATTTTGAGTGGGATTGGTGCGATTGGCGAAGTGATTGCCTAAGAGTCTGTTTATCCAAATTTGCTCCAAGCCTATGAGCAAAACCTGATTGTCTGGAAGTTTATTCTTGATAGAGAAAGCTTTTGAAAGGAGGCCACAAGCTTGTGTCTGAACCCATTGAGGTGGAAGAGATTTATTTTGAAAAATCGTCTTATTTCTTGCTAACCAAATTCCCCGGCAGGTGAACTTTGGAATCTACCTCCACAGACTTGCAAAGAGAAGTTTTTTATTGAAGCTGCCAGCATATCTTTGCTTCCAATGGACAAACATATCGTTCCAATTGGAAGGAGGATGAAATTTAGGACAGAGAGGGGCGAGCATAAGATCACAAACTTGCATGGTGAAGGGGCATTCAAAAAACATATGTTTAATTATTTCTTTGGAAGCCATGCAGAGGGCACACTAGATGGGCCAGCGATGCCTCACTTCTGAATATTGTCAATTGTAAGAATTTGGTCATGTATCATGACCTAGGTGAAAGATTTGATTTTTGGGAGAGAGGATCCATACCATACACAGGACCAAATCTTGGAGAGAGGTGGCCCTGGATAATCTGCAAGAAGACTAACATATCCTAATTTGACTAAATAATGTGGTATACCCCAGCAGCGAGAATCTCTGCAATGTGAGTTGAGAGGGACGCATCCAGCAAGTTTCTCAAAGAGAATAGGGAGAAGAGGAAGGACATCATCAGGGGGAAATAAAGTTTTCCAAGACTGCCAAAGGCCATTTACTATCCATTCAGAAAAATCTTGGAGCTTTGAGTAGCCATTGGAGATTCACCAAAGCTTGAGGGGGTTAAGAATTTTGATTTTTTCCAACGGTGCCCTTCCCAGAATACTATTCGGCCAGACATTGATGAGGGCGCCATTCCCAAGAGCCCAGGAAATCTTAGTTTGAATCAGAAGGGTTTCCACTCTTAACAATTTCCATATTGGAGAGTCGTTGGAGGAGGGAAGGGGGGTATACAGGCTGCAAATTCGAGGAAAGCCAATATATTTGGCTAAAATAGATTACTTCCACCAATCCAAGGGTTCGGAGATGAGGCGCCAAACCAGCTCTACTCCTAACGCAATATTCATGAGAGAAGGGTTACGAACTGCCAAACCTCCTTTGCTAGTTGGTTAACACACAGTTGTCCAGTTCACAAGATGAAATTTTTTTTTGTTTGTTTTCCCCCCTTCCCATAGAAATCCTCGAAGAGTTTTTGAGACTTTTTCATGGATTCCTTTAGGTGCTACTAGACCTGCACACTGAAAAATTGTTAGTGCAAACAAAACAGATTTATTGAGAACGATTTTACCTACTAGATTTAACCAATGAACACTCCAACTTTGAATGATGTTGGTTAATTTGTCCAAAATTGTTTTTCAATCATGTGAAGAGGCGAGGCTTTAAAAAATGGGCATGCCAAGATAGTTAAAGGATTTCCATTAACGATCAATGGAAATCCAAATATTCTAGAGATGATATCTTGATGATGTCGTGTTATATTCCATCCGTAGATTCTGCTTTTGTTGATATTTTTTTTCCCTCCTGAAGTTGTTAAGAAGTTGTCCAAAACCCGTTGGAACCTCCTGGAAATGATAAGGGAGGCGGCTCCAAGGAGAAGACTATCATCGACAAATTGGGAATGATTTATTGCTTTGACTCTTGAAACAATTTGGATTTCAGGAAGATGCCCCAATATGTGCTCCTCTTCCAGTTTGCAACTTAGAGAATCCACCATTAGAATGTAAAGAGAGGGTGACAAAGGGCAGCCCTTCCTTAGCCCTCTATTTGATTTGAAAAAATGTGTCGGACAACCATTTATAATCGGGGATATCCATGGGGAGCCAATATAAGCTTTAATCCAGACTATGAATTTTGAGGAGAATCCATACTGATCTAAAACCTTTGAGAGAAAAGAGTGTTTTACGCGATCAAAGGCATTTGCCAGATCTAGTTTGAGCACCATTCCTTTGTCTTTGTGTCCCCTGCTAGAGTGAATAGCTTCCTGGACTAGAATTATATTGTCAGTGATTTGTTTATTTTCCATGAACCCACCTTGATTTTCAGAAACCAATTTCGAGAGAACGGGTTTTAGTCTCAAGGAAATAATCTTAGTAATAATTTTATAGGAAGAATTGCATAGAGATATTGGCCGAAATATGAAGAAATTAGATGTGTTCATCTCCTTCGAAACGAGGGCCAAGAAAGATGAGTTAGTAGCTCAGCCCACTTTCTTCTTCTGAAGGGTCTAGTTTAACATGCGTCGGACGTCATGTTTAATTAAACCCCAAAAGTGTTTGTAGAATCTGATAGAGAAATCGTCTGTACCTGGGGCTTTGTGTTGATCAAGGATCCTTATAGCTTGGAGTATTTCTTCGTCAAGGATCTCTTGAGTAAGAAGTTCATTGTCTTCCATTGTTATACTCTGTGGAATATGTCGTTACATCTCTTGGGTGGCTATTTCGTTTTCTTCTTGGTTTCTTTGGGAATACAAATCTGCAAAGTGTTGGCTTGCTGCCATTTTAATTTGATTGAAGTTTTCAATTATTTGTTTGGACTCTAATTGGATCTTTGATATTGTATTTTTTTTTTCTTCTTAGTTGTGTTTGTTTGTGGAAGAAATAAGTGTTTGAATCTCCAACTCTTAACCATAAACTCCTAGATTTTAATCTCCAATGTTCCTCTTCTCTTCTCATTGCAGAGTGGAGGTTTTGATATGGATCTTTTTCCCTGTTTAGAGCTTCCTGAGTTACTTCTTCTTTTTCTATTATTCTCTGAATATTTGTTAACTCTTAAAGTCTAGATTGCCTTTCTTTATTT
>ML785249.1:1124250-1136109 GCA_009831015.1 Picea engelmannii
ACAGTCAAAGTGCAATATTCCTGGAAAAGAACCCAACTTATCATTCGAAGACAAAGCATATTGATGTTCAGTATCACTTTGTGAGAGACATGGTTGAGGAAAAGAAGGTGTTGCTGGAAAAGGTTAACACTTTGAAGAATGCTACCGATTCATTGACAAAGTCTGTGAGCACAGAAAAGTTATCTTGGTGTAGAGTAACAATGGGCATTGCTGCCCTGGATTGTTGACTATATAATCCCCTGGACCCCTGGATGCACAAAAAACAGCAAGTGGGAGAATGTTGTGTATGTGTTATATTCTTTGCATGTGTGTGTGTATGGGTGCGTCAGATATGACAACTGCGTCTGACGATCCGTTCACCTAGAGCTATGTTGTGTGTGTCGGGCGCTTTCCTAGGGGGGTCCCAGGGGGGGGCAGGTATGCCCCCCTTGGTTGCGTGCAGCGTTCGACACCGGGCAGTAGCCCGGGGCCGACGGGGTTTGGGGCAACACCCCGAAATTTTTTTTTGGGCGGTTTTTGCTATTTTTAGCGGATTTTGCTACTTTTAGCTGATTTGTAAATTAATCTCGGATTAAGGGATTAGGGTTTTGGTATCTACGGAATACCTAAAAACATTGTATATATTGTATGGTGAATGGTGAAATTCAATATAATGAAAATAAGAAAGGTTTTCCCGGTTGAGGGTTTCCGGTAAAAATCTCTGTGTACTTTATGTATGAGCCATTGATTAATTTTTGTATTGCTTAAGAATCTATATGCATTGCTTTACTTCACAGGTTTAAAAATTACAATTAGAGTGGTGGTTGCCACAGTAGCAGGATTTGAGTACAGTTTTCCGCTACGAGTCGCCATGGAGTCGCCAGATAGTTTTCCTGAAACTATCAAAGGATAGGGGAATAAAGTCTTAGTGGAGTCGGCACGTAAGATTGAAAGAGAAAGGTCTTTGAGGCAAGGCTTACCAGAGGATTTTTCGTTGAGGAAGATTGACTCTATGTTCCCCAGCAACGACGCCAAAATGTTATCGCGCAGTTTGTATTTTTAGGTCACGGGCTACAGGATAGTGGACAAACTGGCGTAACAGAAACCTTCCCCACCCAATGTCACCTCGATGGGGAGGTTCTTTCTGTTTAGGGAGGTTATCCTAGGGGAGACTTCCCCAGTAACCTAGGGTTTGAAGAGGCAAAGAATAAAAGGTCAATATTTAAGGTTTTCCCTCCTCTCAGGTTACCACCAGTATCATATAATCTGGCTAATCAGCCAATAAAGAAGTGAAGTCCCTGTTGAGAACACCTGCCTAGAACAAGACAATAACAACACAATATGTATATTTGCAGGTTATAATTCAAAGGGTTGGTACTTCTCAACTATTTGATTTCATTTAATAAGCAAAATAATAGATAAGATGAGGTCAATGTTCTGTTGAATAGCCTATGCAAAATTACCAATTCATCAATATCTACAAAAAAATGACAAAGCCAACAGTATTTTCAATCAACAATTGTTCAATAAATGCTTGACGTCATCTTTTAATTGCTTATTTACTAGTCAAAAATCTTGTTGCATCAAGTATGACGTCAACTTAGGTTAGTAGCGTTAGGGTTAGTTAGGGTTTCAAAATATGAAAGTTTGAAAGATAATTTTGCACACTACAAGCTCAACGTTGGAGAAAATACCAGTGCCTTAGGGTAAATGGAGTCAAAGCAAGGGAAAAAAGTCTCGGGAGGACTCAAACTTAGAGACTGGAAGGTAGGGTTCCAAGGTGTTGCAACGGCAGGGCCTTAGAATCAAAACCCTAAGGGAAGGAGGGTCACTCCGGTGTTGCTTAAGCAAAGCCTCAAGCTCCTTCCTCTTTCTCTAAATACACTTGGAAAAATGGCTAGCTTCAAAGTACATATTTGAGGGAGAAAGTGTTGCAGGGGCAAGGCTTTCAAACCCTAGAAGGTGAAAACCCTAGGTGTAGATTTAACTAGGCCTAGGACGTCTCCTCTTTTCAATCTATAACTTCAACGCTAGCTCAGAAAAAGGGAGAAAAGTGTAGCAACGGCCAAGCTATGTCTTCCTTCTTCGATGGATAAAACTATTTCTCAAACAAGGGGACATATAGCAATGACCTACTTGTGYGCTTGCTACCTAGGGTTTCAAGATTCAGCAATATAATAGCAAATGCAAGAAAKTAAGCCTACAACCATTCACTTAAKAAGTTTTGCATGAAAAAATCACTTACATATCATGAAGAATGCATAATCAAACCTTAGTTGTAAACCTTCCTTGAGAGAAACACCATATATGCCAAGAGAAATCCTCCAAGAAGAGTTGCACCTCACTTGAAACACCAAAAATACCAAACAAAGGCTAAAAAATAGTCTCTCACAAGAGAGTGAGTTGTGTTATGTTCAAAATGAGGAAAAACGTCCTCAATATATATCAATCCATGACCTTTCAATTAAAAAATAGGTCATTAAAACAGCCGACAAGGCTGACTACAAAATTTACAYTGWTTTTACATTAACTACTAGAAAAATGACATAATATGAGCAAAAGGTGGGACGTCAAGCCCTTCTGAGGGAGACGTTGGCCCTTTTTGGGCATATCCAGCATCCAAAAGTCAAACGTTATCCCTTCTAGGGCTCATCCAAGTTTCCACACGTGCCAAATAGCCTCATCACACTGCCACACGCTCAAGATAACGTCATGCTCTTCTAGGTGACGTCTTGTCCATCAATGGGGCAAACGTTCCATCTGAGGTGGGTAATTCCCCCTAGGTCGGGCTTAGCCAAAGTGTCATGGGTGTAACATCCTTCTTTCTTCATGTGCAAAGGCTCATCATAACGTTGTCCTGTCTCTGCCATCCCAGCAACCATCTTGTGGGCTCTTCAGCCCCATGGAGGTCCGAGCTAATCATATCCCCATGTGCACCGATCCACTGGTACCTGTCCATCGAGCATGGTCCTACACATCAAAAACTTCACCCTCCATGGGCTCATTAGTCCTCGGGATCATAGCAATGTCAATCATATCTCATCATTAAATTTATCAAATACATGCATAAAACCCCTAGCAATCATCTAATAGCTCAAAGACATTACACTGATCTACTATACAAAGTTGAAGAAAGAAACAGAATGACCTATTGGGCCAGTATCCATAAGAGGAAGAAATTTTCCGAAGAAGATTATTCAAGCCATGTACATGAAGTGATATGGTCTAAGGAAGTCCAGTCATAATGAAGACCAGGGATAGGTATTGTCCGTGGGTGCCTTTGTAGGAGGCGAGTTGTACCTGTCATTGATGCAGTTTTTTCCATGCCCCTTATTGCCTTTATTCTTTCCTTATTTATTACCTTTTCTTTATTTTTTACTTCAAGGTCTGACCAGAGGACACTGCCTTGTCATGGTGACCAGAGCTGACAATGTTACCCACTAGTATTTTCGTAGAAATGATAAGGCTGGCTCGTGATGAGACCCCCTTTCCCTTGGCCATGCAACCAAAGGTCATTGCCCTGGCGTGGTAACCAGTTAATGGCAATGTCATACCGCTAGATACCTATAAACATAATGGGTCGGCTCGTGATGAGACCTCCCATCCTCTTGGTTAGGTCTTGTTTTATTATTTTTTATTTGGGTCCCTTTTGTTTCTTATCGTGAGTCCTTTTATTCCTTCTCGGGGATCTCTGGGCGAGGCATCTCTAGGTTTTATTCCCTATAGCTTTTATCTTTTACTAGTTGCTTTTACCTCATGGGCCTTTAGCCCCTTCTTCCCACAGAACAAAGTGTAATCCTTCAAAGGTCATCTTGATGCCCGGACTAGGGGAATGGGATGGATGTATGGGAAATAAGATGTAAAATGATTGTATGGTGGGAGAGGACGATGGCTTTTCAAATCCCCCCTGGTGGCTAACCAAAACCCATGGATACAAGCTTGCTAGGGCATCCCATTAATCCCCCAAACAATGGTCAAGTGGGTTAGTGTAAGATCCAAGCAGTTGTCAGAAATGTAAGGAACCTTATGCATATATAATAAAGTTATAATGATCAAATATGATACATACCATGATACTTGGACCAATTACCTCATGGAGCAAGAGTCTTCTCTGATGCAAGTCCAAGTCGATGGTGATGGATGTTGTTGCTGCTGACATGACAAATCTGGTGAAGAAGAAGAAGGATGGGCCCTCCAGGGCCATGCTCAGGTCAATCCTGCTCTCGGTACTCCATGTCTAGGACCTGTGGGCCTTGAGACTTGATCTCCTAGTTATCCCTAGAAATCAGGGACAACAGGCGGAAGAGCCCGAAATTCAGAGTGAGAACATGAACTTGAGCCTGATCTGGATAACGTGCACCACTACCTTTATTAGCCCGGAGACGCCATCTAGCATAGTCGTCCAATGGACATATCCGATACTGAAAATTTTGACAAAGATGAATCCTTCGTGTTCTAGAGCGTTGTTTTTGACAGCCAGTCCAAAAAATTGATCATTGAAAAAAAAGATGTAAAAAATAAGAAAGGAAAATATCGTTCAGAGGTTGACCTTGCCAACATATGGTCGTCCCAAATTCATCAACTTCACATAGCGAGCAGAGATGCACTTCCTGACTCCATTAGAGGAATCAAGGCCGAGAATGCCAGACTGAAGGACCGGCTCAAGGAATTGGAAGAGGCTTTGATTCCTATGTCATTTCTTTCCAATCCTTTGGCAATAGCCATGCCTGCCACCCCTGCAACCAACTTAAAAGGATCCTTCAGCCTCCTCGCATCCTATAGAGGATGTGTGGAGAATAATATCAAGAAAAGAATGGAACTCATTACTGAGGCGTGGGAAACATCACAAACCATCACTTCCCTTGGAACCAGGTCACATAATTTGATCAAACATTTGCAGGCGGAGTTAAAAGATGAAGAACATTTCTACTTAAACACGGTCTTTCCTTTTGGCACCATTGTCAACAACATGACAGAGACAAAAAGAAGACAGCAAGATCTTCCATCCAAAAACCGGATCGGCAATTAAATGCATGCTGGAAAGAAAAAGTGAAGAACCTGCATCTCATTGTTCAGTCATGTGAACAAACCATATCAAAGAAAGAAAAATTAATCACAAGGTTTTCAAGAATTAACTTCCAAAACCCCAACTTAATCGTCAACTCCTTGCCCTTAACTAGGCAAGACTTTGATAAACAGGTTGATATGTTTAAGGCGTTGTCTTTGGAAAAGTTTTACAGCATCCTTGAATATGATCAAGGTCACGCCGACCACTGGCTAGTCCAGTATTCAATACAAAATGAGGAAATTCATCAGGCTCTGCGTAATCTTTCTATCGACTTCCCAAAATTAGAAAACGCACTTTTCAACATAAAAATATGGAATGAGATAAGTGTCGCCCCAATGAGAAGCTACATTTAAGAATGGCTCGAAAGGGAATTGAAGCAAGCCATGGACGAAAGGAAACAGGCAGTTGCCACGATTCCAGGAGTCGTCAACGACATCAATGAAACAGCAGCCGCAAGCAAATAGCAAAAGGGCTCATATGTGACATCACTATAAGTCTATTGATCGCATCCTGCTTTGTTTATCAACCCAATTATTCCACTTTTTTAAATAGAAATGTCTAGCCAAACATTGATACCTTTCAATTTAGTTTTTTTTTCAGGTATTGCACTCTACCGTCCCCCACTTTTTCTTTCTATAGTCATGTTTCTTGTACATATTTCTCTTATGGTCCGCGGGAGCCCCAATCCCAGTCTATATGACAAACGCATTGAAATTTCCAATAATATGTAACAGACCTTTATTATTTAATATATTTCAAAAAAATATATTTCAAACTAAACTATTTTTTTATCTCCTTTTAACTAATTTCCATTAATATGTAACAGAATTTTATTTTTTGATATATTTCAAATAAAACTGTTATTTTTTTATCTCCCTTTAAATGTATGTCCTCCTACATTTTTATCTTTCACCAGTCTATATGACAAATGCATTTAAATTTTCACGAACTTGTAACTTATTTAATATATTTCAAACTAAATTGCTTTTTTATCTCATTTTAAACTAATTTCCATTAATATGTAACCGACTTTTATTTTTTGACATATTTCAAATAAAATTGTTTTTTATCTCCTTTTAAATTTATGTCCTCATACATTTTTATCTTTCACCAGTCTATATGACAAATGCATTTAAATTCCTTTTAAATTTATGTCCTCGTACATTTTTATCTTTCACCAATCTATATGACAAATGCATTTAAATTTTCGGGAACTTGTAACTTATTTAATATATTTCAAACAAAACTGTTTTTTTATCTCCTTTCATATTTGTGTTATCATAAAAAAATTCTTCCACTATGATACCACTTGTGCTTCATGTTGTTTGCCACATCTTCGTTGCAGTTTCCATCTGCCTCTCCTACTTTTCCCTATCCAATTCAACCCAGCAGAGACTACGTTTCCATTCAACCTTGTTTCACAATGGCATGGCATTATTTCTTGTTTTGATTTGAAACTTAAGTTTTACTGCTCTAATGAAATTATGACATTGCATTAAATACTAAACAGAAATAACCAACACTTAAGATTTTATTTATTTTTCACTTAAAAAATTTGATCTTTTAGAATCCTCTTTATTTGGGATCTGATTGAGTTTGTTCTTACACTTTATACCATTAAATGAAACTTTGTTAAGGTCAATAATAATTGACAAAATGCATTTGCATTATTTTGTTTATATATGAAAATAAATAGAATAATGTAAGATGTACATTTACAATATAATTAAATTATATAATATAAGATATATTATAAAGAATCAGGTAAAGTGATGATTAATTCAAATTTGTATGGAGTTAATAATAATAAATTGAAATTATATAATATAAGATATGTTATAAAGAATCGGGTAAAGTGGTGATTAATTCAAACTTGTATGAAGTTAATAATAATAAAGTAAATTTTAATAATAATTAATATTTTATACTAAATTAATAGTATTTATTTTATTATTATAATATGAAGAAGAAATATTATGTATAATCTATATGTATATTTTTATTTTTATTTTTAAAGATTGACAATATTGCATTCAAACTTATTATTTATGTATTTTTTTTTCGTGCAATGAATAATTTGAAAATGTTAATACATAAGTGGGTAGTTAGATATCTTCTAAATCAATAAATTATCATTTACATTTGCATATCAAATCTAATTTCAGTTCTTATTATATATGAATATAACCCAAGAGTTGTTTATACGAGATTTATTTACTCTCATACATAACCCTACCTAGTGTTGTTTATACGTGACTTTTTTACCCCCTTAATCAAAGCTTCAGATATGCCCTTGGTATCAACATTTATTATGCCCTTGGTATCAACATTTATGAGTTCTTAATGATTACATGGCAGTGTGCATCCAAGCTTTTAAGTGTCATACAATTCTTGTCCTCCATTCCAAAATATATTTTTGAGTCATTTGCACTTTCTAAACTTCCAAATCCTTAGGATGTTAACAATATATATGTCCATAGTTTAATTTAACAAAATATAATATCTTTGTCATGTTCTTGTCCTCCACTCCAAAATATATTTTTGAGTCATTTGCACTTTCTAAACTTCCAAATCCTTAGGATGTTAACAATATATATGTCCATAGTTTAATTTAACAAAATATAATATCTTTGTCATGTTGCAACATGGCGCTTAGTTTTACCAATCTATTAAAATAATTATTATATATGCGTTCATAAACACGTTATAATTGTAGCGAAAAGATACTTTTAACTCTTCTCTCTTGTGTAGTACTTAAATCATTATTTATTTATTAATTCAAATATTTTTCTTGCAATGTTTTTCTCATTTTTATCATAAATATTTATTAATAGAATAATTCATTTTAGATTTTAGGTGATTTTAAATTTTATTTTTTCAAAAATGACCCCATTAACAGTCAAAGTTATTTTGATTGTTTCTTCATGTTTCTTTGTTGTTTAATGTTTCCCTAATTTATAAAACTTATATGCAATTTCTCATTTTAGCACTTAAAAAAAGAAACTTCTCAGAAGTGCAAAAGATGGTGTGAAGCAAATCATCTTCTATGCAGAAGCAACACATGTATATTGTTTTGGTACAACAGTATAAAAAACACAGGTATATTGTATTGGTACATCCCTATAAAATTATTTGTAAACCGTATATTGTATTGGTACAACACTATAAAAATATGTGTACACTATAAAGTTTTAGCACCTCCAATTTCAAACTTATGCGGCATGGACTAAGTTGTTATGCATCCCTTGTTCATAATTCTTTTCATTTAAAAAAATCGATTTGTAATTCTTTACATTTAAGAATTTATTAAATATATAAATATAAAATTTAAGCAATTCTTAAGAAAAAATGTTAAATTTAAAACCACCTAAAAAATCATGCTCAATCACATTCATTAGATCAACTTCAAATGTTGTTGCTTTATTAATTTTTGTATGCCCAAACACATTCATATGATCAATAAGATTTATGTGGTAAGAGTTATTTTGTATATGAGTCGGAGAATCCACCGTATTTATGTTTGCTTGTCGACGTTTCAAATCCATATTAGGATCCATCTTCGGAACATTCATATGATCGACCTCAAATTCTCTTTCTTGATTATATCCTTTTATGACACATTGATTTTTCCTTAACCATGTATATTATGCCATTTTCTTACATGTCGAATGGAAAAAGAGATTTTTTCATATTTCATTGCACCGGAGGTAGTGAGGTTCTCTACAACCTAGTATGGGGGAGATGTTGTCACACAATGTTATGTTACGTTACACGATAACAAAAAGAATTAAAGAAAAAATAAATAACTACGTATGTACATGACAACGTCTAAAATATTAAACCAATGTAGATTCATCTTAAACCCAGATCTATGAAAGCACTAAGAATGATAAAAAAAATTAAGGTGTAAGTTTTTTTATCATTTAATATAAAGGAAATGATACTTGAGAAGGAATGAAATGATAAAAAAAATTACACCTTGAGAAATTTGATCCCTCACGATGCTTGACAAATATGGGTTTAAGATGGATCTACACTAGTCATACAAACAAATTTGCTTATAGTGAAAGATTTAAGTTTGTCAAGGCTTCCATACACAAAATAATAGTATGTGGTTTGTATGTCACGTTATGCTTAAATTTGAGATAAGATTGTGAAATGAGTACACAATTTGAAATTTTTTATGTTTTATTTATAAATTGAGTGACATTTTGAATTATATAACATGAATTTATGATCTATAATTGAGGGAGTTATAGCCCACTCACTTCACCAATACGAACCCTGTGCGAACTTATCTTTCTGGTCTCTATCCCAGTTTTGTCCTTGAGTTTTGCATGGAGTTCTTTGTCTTCTAGAGGATACCAAGCCTCAATCCTATGTCCTACACATGGAACTTTCTTCTTCTCTTGATGGGAAAGGTCCTCACTCAGTGTAACCTGCACACCTCCAGTAACTGGCCACGACAATGACAACTAAATATCTTCCAAGAAACAATTAAGCAACTCATTTAAACAATTGTTCCATATGGCATTGTTCTTTTATTTATCATGACCAGAATTTGCTTATAAGAGCATTGTGAGCATGAGTATCAAATTGCATTCAGAATTTCGGTTGGTTTATGGTCTAGGTCAACATAAGAGCAAGTAAGCCAACTTTTTATCACTTTAATACCATATACAACTACCTAGATATATCAATCCTCGGCATAGGAGTAATGGGGATATTTCCATTACAATAAACACATTATAACCATGAATGAACTAGAGTGCTTGATCAATAATATCGATTCTTAGTATGACTAAATCTCGTGGTCCAATAAGTTAAATCTTCAAATTAGGGTTAGGGTTAGTCTGTTCTCTGCAATCGTTGCGGGTTTTGGCAAGCAAACTGGTAGCCAGTTCGTGAACTGTGGTATGGCTTCCTAAGCACTAGACATGGCGGGAATACCTACACCAATTATTATAATGAAGATGGTTATCCCCAACATTATTGATTACACATGCATCGTGGGAAACAAAGAGAAAAGTGTGGGGTCTCTCCTCGAGTTAGGGTTCACACACAGAGTTTGGATAGTAAAGAATAAGTGCGTAGGATCTCTCTTCGAGCTAGGGGTCACACGCAACACATGGACAGTGAAGAATGAGCATGTAGGGTCTCTCCTCGAGCTAGGGTTCACACACAACACTTGGACAATGAAGAATGGCATGAAGGAAACAAAGAAACGACCATCAACCAACTAGACACGCCAAGAGGGAGAGACAGAATCCCTAAGGGAGAGAAACCTCCTTTTAGCAAGTTTTAGCAATGACTCTAGAAGGAGGGTCATGGATTTCCCTCGTCCAAATTGCTCAACAGTTTCAGAGTAATCAATAGTTTGAATTGAAATCCACCACCAATAATGTGCTCTTGAAATACCTCACACCCAGAGAAGAAATGTGCAACAAGCTACTCCTCGCCCTTAAGAATTATAAACAAGATGCATAGCAATAATTAATGGATTGCCAACAATTTTTAATAAAACTACAGAGGAGAATTTAAACCAACCAGTTACTCATCACAGAGAGGAGACACAAAACATTAAGGCACAATTTGTACCTTGGAACCCAAATGGGAAAACTAGTTTCAAATGTTGCTTAGTATTCTCCTTTTAGCAATTTTGGATACAATGCTCTCCTCCTCCCTGGCCCCCAAAAATCCCTTTGAGAATGAGTGTGAGTGATGAAATAGGGAGAGCTAGGGGATAAGGGAATACCAACATCCATGGCTCTTCACTTCCCATTCCTTAGCCTTTTCTCCTATTCGTTTTTTATCATTTAATTATTTTTTTCTAAATGTTTTCTCTCACAACCTCATTTGTCTTATTCAATTTACATCTGGATTCTTTTACATAACTTTTCTTGTTTGTCATGTTGTCTTGCGGGTATTGAGTCTTGTTCATTCTTGGTTTGAATCAATTTATTTTAATTTTATATTTTTATAATACATTTAAAAGAAAAACATAGCTACAATATATAATTTGATGGTGTGATAGATTTATATATTTACATACATTATATAATATAATGTGCATATTGCTATGAAATATAAATTTTAGTTGTGTCTTTGCAAGTGGTTCTAGCTTAGTTGCAAATAAATATAGATTTTAGTTGTGATGTTTGTTGTGGATAAATCTAGCCTATGAATAAGCCATACCTCCCTTGGACCTACCCTTAGTCCAAGACGAACAACGAGTATAGATTGCAGTAAGGTTTCCCTAGATCCACAACATTTGCCTTAATTATGCTATGAGAATTGGAGAGAAAGGCATATCTTATCAATGAAGGTTGTCCTTGTGTGTCCTCTGTTGGTGTAGCCCCAGAGATCCCACTCCATCTCCTTCAACCTGCTACTTGCACACAAATAGATAAAAGAAACCTCTCTCAAACCTTTTCAAGCATTATGGACACCAAATCCAAACTAGATATAACCTAATCTACTCAAGGAAAAATTAGATCTAGCTCAAAAAAATATTAAACATTGAATACATAAGCATGAGAAGGGGAAAACCATATTGATATATATATTAATCAATGAGAGAAACACATCAATCATATAACCATACCTTGAGTCATGAAAAATATGTTCCTAGTTCTAGGTTCTCGATGCTCCTCCTTGGCCACTTAAGCTTCCCTCTCTATTTCACCAACGTAACTACTATTAAACTCTAGCTCCCATCGTCTCCTTGATTTCGCCTCTTCTTATAGGAATTTAGAAGAGAATGGAGATAGGCTTCATGAAATGTGAATTAGGTGGATACAAACATGGATAGG
>ML785249.1:1143760-1157026 GCA_009831015.1 Picea engelmannii
TGCAACAGATCAAGGATGAGGCCACACAAATCAAGTTGGCATCTTTGAGACTTGCAGGCACAACACTCATATGGTGGCAAAGCAAGTTGCAAAACGGAACGCAACAAGTGGGTAATGTATTTACATCATGGAAAAGTTTCATTTATGCACTTAGGAAGAAGTTCTATCCTTTGGGTTATAAAGAAAAATCATTAATTGAATGGAAAGATTTAAAACTAAGAAAAGGACAAACAGTGCAAGAGTATATAGATGGATTTTGAAAAATGGCATCGATGTTAGATATTCCTTTACATACACAAGAAACCTTTATGAAGTATATAGGAGGTTTACCTGCACATATTAGAAACATTGTATTCATGTTTGGACCCACTAACCTTGCTGAAGTTTGTGTTCAAGCGACATACATTGAAGCAGGGAAAACAGGTGTTGGTGTATCAGGGGAATCGTCTTCAAGGAAAGAGGACAAAAGGAAGTGGAATGGAAAGAAGGCAAATTCAGTGACAAGAAAGGAAGAGAAGCCCTCTTGCAAGAATTGCAAGAAAGAGGGACATGATGAGAATCGTTGTTGGCAATTGCATTCTGAGAAGAGACCAAAGTGGTTCAAGGAAAAGAAAGGGAGGCAAACGGTTGCAGCGACAACACGACCGACAGACTTGGGATCGAATTCAGGTGATGAAACAAATGTTTCATTGGTTGGTATGGCAGGTAAAATTGGTGAAGGGATTGATTGTATAAGTAACTTGTTTCGTATCAGGGTCATCATGAGGCACACTAAGGTTGATACATTAATCGATAGTGGATCTAAATCTAACCTAATTTCCAAATAATTGGTTAAGAAATTGGGGTTAAAAAGGAAGAGAAGCCCTCTTGCAAGAATTGCAAGAAAGAGGGACATGATGAGGACCATTGTTGGCAGTTGCATCCCAAGAAGAGGCAAAAGTGGTTCATGGAAAAGAAAGGGAGGCAAAAAGTTGCAGTGACAACACGACCGACAAACTTGGGATCGGATTCAAGTGATGAGTCAAAGGTTTCATTGGTTGGTATGACAGGTAAAATTGGTGAAGGAATTGATTGTATAAGTAACTTGTTTCGTATCAGGATCATCGTGAGGCACACTAAGGTTGATACATTAATCGATAGTGGATCTCAATCTAACCTAATTTCCAAATAATTGGTTAAGCAATTGGGTTTAAAAACACATATGCATCATAAGCCCTACACACTTAAATGGATAAGCAACCATCATCAAATGCACATAAAAAAGCAGTACACAATCAAATTTGTTATTTCATCTAAGTATGTGGATGAGGTAACCTGTGATGTAGTGCCACTAAGTGAATGCGGAATGGTCTTAGGTAGTCCATACTAATATGATCGTAAAGCAATCTTCTACAGGGCAAAGAATCTATATCAATTAACTAAAGCAGGTCAAGATTATCTGGTTCATGCTCATCGTGTAAAGGCAAATAAAACTCTTCAAATAATGGAACAATTAAAGAAGGCAGTTCAAGCAAGCAACAAACCTATAATTGTTTCAAATCAAGTAATCGATCTTAAGAAAGAACAGGAAATGATTGTTGAATGGAAAATCAATCACAGTTTGCTTCAAGATAAGCTCATGTCGTGAAAATATTACAAGTATATCAACTCATTTGCAGTCATTTTTTTGATGCTATCATTAGTAATGTTGTCTACATGGATGATAGTGGCTTCAGTAAAATGTGATAGGGTTCAAATGGCTAACAATATGTTGTCAGTTGTCATGATTGGGTTATAGTTAATCTTGATGAGACAGGTGCACAGGACAGAGTTCTAAGATAGAGGACAAGTCGGGTGGCCTATCCCGAGCTTGTTCACTGGTCAGTAGCCTTTTGGGGACCAAAAGGTCCTTTAGTGGGGAGGTGTGATCCAAATTCGGATCCAGGAGCTTGATGGGGCTCAGAAAGGCCTAAAACTAAATGTTCTCAGAATGGCTTCAAAACGAATGTGTGCATAGGCCTCATCAATACAAACCCAACGCAACTTGAAAGGGCTCAAACAGACGTCATGTGCTCCTGATATCGCGTTATGTTCGTTTTGCCAAATAGGCAAAAAAATGTTGATTGTACAGTCTATACAGTGTCACGTGGAAGCTGACTATACAGGTCGTACAGTCGTACAGCTGGCGTTCCATCACAGTTGGCATCTTTCGTACAGCTGACGTGGACCAACCAGGAAGTGACACATACCACCACTTGAAGGGTGACATGTGGCACGCTCGTACAGATGCCACGTGGCCCTATCGTACGATGACATGTGGCAGGGTACAGCGCTGACAAGTGGCAGGCAGGTGCCAGACAGTTGGTCCAATCGGCATTTTACATGTGTCTTGGGAAATCAATGAATGAGGTGGTTCCACATGGCTCGGACGTGGGATTCCATGTGGCACCCAGGTATTGGTTCGTGATTTCATTGCACAAAAAATTTTGTTCTCCTCCGGATTCGAACTTGAGACCTCCGACGGGAAGCTAAAGTCTTATGGACAGGCGGATACCATTGCACCACATTTGGTACTTGTTATACCATAGCTACTTTATATTATATAAAGTGCCATATGTTAAATGGAGGTGGAAGGGGGTTGGGGCTAAGCCCCAGCCTGTGGACTTACCTTTACCATAGCACCACAGCTACCACTATGGGGGCGCTCCACTATACAGTCAACAAGGGGTGTGGATTATGCACCTGCCACCACACGTTTCAAAGTTTAAAACCACCAGCGCATGGATTTGGGGGGCTAATGCCATGAATTCAGGGTGGTTTACACCTGTTGGGCATGTATACATAAGCATGGTCCCATTATTTACACCATATGACCATTGTATGCGGGCTAGGGGCCAGTGCGCAGCCCTTAGGGGTTGGAGATTGGCCACCTATATGCCATATCACCCTATCTTTGTGTGTGCACCCAGGTGCTTTGGGATAATTTTGATTTTTGTTACATAGGTGGGTATTTTGTCTATAGTTGGCCCAGATTAGGCCTGTTATTGAAGAATTTTGGCCAATATTGGGGGATATTGGGTCCTTTTTTAGGACAGATCTTGGGGGGAAGTTGAGAGATGGATACCAACTTCAAATCTATATAAAATGGGCCTTCTTGAGGCCATGAGAAGGAGATTTAGAGCAGGTTTATGTTGAAGATTTGCCAAGCCAAAACCATTTTTATGCAGGGAAATTGTTGAGGAGCGCACCTTTGTGGGCCATTTCTGGGAGCTCCAGTCATCCGATTTGAGTGTCATTTCTTCTGTTGGGTTCTTAAGATCTAGTAGAACAAGACCATATCAGTTTTGTAACCTTTTGGCATTGTTGTGATGTACTTATTGAGCTTTGAATAGAAATAAGAAAGCTTAACCCACTTAGACAAAGGCTCGGAGACGTAGGCGAGATTGTCGAACTCCGTTATCACATTGGTGTTATGGTTTGTTGTTGTTTTATGCTTCATTTCAATTATTTACATGTTTATATGGCTGTGATAACTTCTCATGTCTTCTTCCTCTTTCTTTAAGCTTCCTTAATTGGTTAATGAACACATGCATAATAACTCAACCATAGTCGTGTAAAAGATCTTTTCGGATCATCGGGCCTACAAGAAATCGCTACATGGGCACTGAACGAAAATCTAGGTGCTAACTAAGGCACCCATGAAGGGTAGGCACTACCATGCAAGTTACAACGTGCAAAAATGGAATGGCTATTGTCACAACTTGATGGGATTGAACCTAAGGCATTTTGATGACAAAGTGGATGGTTAATAATGCAAGATGGTATCACAGGGAAAAACATATCCCTATATGCCAATTATAACATGTACCATGAGTTCAATGGATGTCATCATAAAAAATGTCAAACAAAACATCATCGATTCCTATAAAACACATCCAGAAATACTAGACTCGAAGTTAAACTACGTAGTGAAATCTCAAAAAAACAAATGTTTTTGGATATTTTGGATATGATATATGCTTTATCATTCATACCACACACCTATGTACAAGGAAATACACATACTGATAGTTTATGCGAAGTAGAGCCTATGGCATGGCTCGGGCCAAGGATCTTGATTGTCACTGAGGAACTCATGGGCCAATGTCAGCATCATATGGCTTACCATGTTGGGGCCATGCCACATAGTAACATTTTTTTGCGGTCGAAGATACTCATCATGAGTGGTTTCATGAGCCATGGAAGCTCCTTGATGATACCCATTAAGACATGAAAGAGGTATGAAACACAAATCTTCGATGTAAGGGGAAGTAAGGAATTCAGTGGCAAGTTTTGAAAAAAGATAATTGAGGTGTAAAAGGGTCAAGGATGAGAGTTCTACTAGATTCCCCAACAAATGCCCCCAATCCTAGATCAAAATTCATTAGGCTAACTCTCATTGGTTCCGAATCAGGAGAATACGATCGATGATTCATCTCATCCTTGGTCTTATTTATGGAAGCCAAGACATCTCGGATGGCCTTATCTAAAGGCAACTCAAAATCGAGAATGTCATGTGGACGTGGAGAGCCAACAACCTATGCAGGCGGAGTAGGTTGATCACATTCCACATGTGGATGGATTTTCTAACCAGTATCGACTGATGTTGATGAGATGGTAGGGGGAGATATCTTGATCATTTTGGGTGGTATGTTAGCTCCACAAGACTCAACATCCTTAGAATGGGGAACCACCCAAGGGATCCACTGGTTAACGAAGAGATCATATTGATCGGGGAAATAGTTATAGTAGGAGGTGGTGGGGGAAGAGGAAACATACCCATAAATGAGGAGTCCTTGAACATCCACCCACCAACACTCATATAAGCACTCTAGGAATCACCGACAAAGGGTACATTAGAACATGCATTGGTGCTAAGGTCTGGTATACAAAACATGAGTTGGTCAATGGTGACTATCATTCCTTGGTGTGGAAAGTGCAAGACCCTAAATACTAACGAGACAATTGTAGTCATTTCGTAGAACTAGGTGCACCCAAGTAGAAAATTATACTCCAATGGTCATTGACTACCTCCACCTCAATGCAGACATTCTTGCCGCCTAACTCAATGGGAAATGTGGTGATAATACCAAGTGTCTTGAACATGTGTCCATAAAAAACCTTCAACATGGTGTGAGATGGGTCCAGATTTAGAGAGCCAATCAATTTCCAACATGACATGGACATGACGCAAGTCGATGCACCTTCATCAACAACTGTGTGGAAGATGATTTTCCCAAGTACTCTCACTATGATTGAAAAGCAATCTAGTGGGAAAGTTTATTACGATCATGGTATGTGTCAAACACAATCAAGATAGATTCCAAGGAATCAACCCTGCCTATGGCAGAAAACAAAGCTTCTCGTTGTGTGGGGCATCTTTGGAGGACTTCAAGAGCAAACATGGCACATGATGCCTAGGCCAAATTTTCCACAATACTATAATTTTGGGTGATCCGTGTGTTTGGATTGTATTTCATGCGTCAAAGAACACCCCTTAGTGGGAGAAGCAATGTGTCAAATGATGGTTTCTCTATTTGGAGAGGGGCAACATGATCAAAAGAGGAAGTTGGCTACTGGTTCGCGGGGCCTGCCTCAGTGGTATCATAGTTATGTGCTCAGGTATATAAATAAATCGTTTGATCGCACATCATGACATTGGTGGTTGAGGACGACCCCTCAAATTGAGTGGTACTTGCCATGCCCCTTGCGGAGGGGTAGGATTTTATGCAACCATTTGTTCAGGTTGGGGGGAAGGGATGAGTTAGAACAACATGCTACCAGGGAGCCTTTTGTTGGGAAAGGTAGCGATAGATTTCATCCTTCCAAGGACATTTATGAGTGGGATGGTCCTCATTACACATCATGCAAGGGAACTAGCTCTTMTTCTTCTCCTTGGTGCCTCCCCCAGTATTGGTTTGAGCTTGAGGGGATCCACGTTCATTCTTAGAATTTTTCTTCTTGTTCTTGTTCTTCTTCCCCCCATGTTGTTGAGGATTCTTCRGTTGCATGGATTGCACTGAATTCACCTCGGAGGGTAGAACGGGAGCCTAAGTAGTTTGGGTGGTGGGTTTAGTAGCTAGAGGGTTTGACGAAATATGCATGTTACACAACAAACTAGATAAATGACCCATAGATGSACATGAAACAAAACCAACCATTCCATTAGCATAGAATCATGGGTTTGGTCTATGTGGATCTATTGACAACCTTGGAGCATGCATGATGATATCGTATAGAGTGTTAGACTGAGAGAAAATAAGATCTAATGTTGGGCACGAATGATAACTTGTTCCTTGGAAGTCGCCCCTTCCATAAAAATGTCCTTGGCAATAGGTGGTAAGAAGGACTTGGTAATTTAACATCCCTGCCATAATCCCCAATTTAATTAATGTTTAATGTAGATATAATGTGTGGCCACGACCAAGCAATGTATATGTGAAAATTATTTCTAAATTTTAATAATAAAATGTGATGCCAACTGCTAGGGGACATGGACAAAGATGGGGGCTAATTAATCCATAGGAGAGGGGAGGCTCTAAGAGAATGTCTAAGAGGGGTCCAAGGGGAGAATTAGTCATGTCTATTAATTCAACCCACTTCCTAAAATTACTTTTGGTATATGAACCGTATAATTTATGATTGAGTGTTCCCAAAGCCAATCATTGAATACATGTAAGAGGGTGGGTGTGAGGAGTCACATACCATATTTATTAGGAGCATGGGGGTTGAGTACAATTAGTTTGGGGAAGAGTGTAAGTTAAGAAAGTAAGCCAAAGGGAGGAAATTTGTATCAGCAATTACAACAGTTTTAGTTGCATGAACAACAAGCAAAGAACATAAAAGAAGAGCTTGGAGTTGGGGCAACCATGGAGGGAAAATTATGAAGCGTATTTCGAGCAGAAGACTGGAGAGCCAGGTTGTTAGGCCTGAAGGGGGAACTCCTGTGTGATTTTCACTGTAACATCAAGTGATTGTTGTTGTTTTTCTTGGTGGTTTTCCTAGCATTGATCTCCCTTGAGTTTCCCACTAGTTATATTCCTAGTTACCTATGTCAGAGAGACCCCAAGAAAAGAATGGGAGACCTAATGGACAGAAAGCAGTGAAGAGGTACATTCCTTGGGTTGAGCAATTCAAGAGGAAGAGAGCTGGTGAAAAATTGGGATAGTTGTAGGAGAATACCAGTGGATTATGGGATTTTCTAAGTTGTGAGTGGACAATGAGAGACCACCCTCTTTTATGGATTGTTATCCCCAACTTGGGGGTGACCTGCTATTCAGATTAATTGTTTCTATATCGTATTATGAGTTTAATTGTTGTGTATTAACTATGTGTCTAAGAACAATTTATATGTTGTTGTATTTAAGTTTATTAGTTGCATTTTATGTTTATTTTAGAATTTTGTAGATGCATCTAATTCATGGTATCAACAATTGGTTAAAATTGTATGTTTTCTTGCAAATCATAAGCTACATGATTAGTTAGCAACAAAATTTAAATTTTATGGGTATTTATGCACGTAATGGAGCTTAGTTGGGTTGGGGAACTTTACATTATGGTATTAGAGCATTTGTTTCAACACTGGACCCGTATGGGCCAAGAACCATCGCGGCTTTGGTGAAATTCATTGTTATGGACTTGTTTTGTGACAGATTTGGGGAAAACGATGAATTTCATAGTGAAATCCCCAAATTTATAAACCATTTAGTTTGAAATTGCCTCAAAATCCTCTCAGTGGTGTTCAATGAAATCAATCTACAGAGTTGCAGAGTTAAAATTTGACTTTGAAGGTTGAATTTTATGTTTTAATGGTCGTTATAGAGTTGGGCGAAGTTTGATGAATCAACAGTCAAGATTCATTTTTGACAGTTGGGAAAATGAGACAAATCGATGGTCTGGATTCATTTTTGACAGTTTGGAAGTTGGAGAAGATAAACGATCAAGATCGTTTGGAATGGTAAATCTACGATCGAATTTCATTTGAGATTTAATCGAAATTTTCTTCTAAGTGTTTGAGTTGACCAAGAGACTTCGTCGATGGTCTATGGTCGAGTTGGTCAGATTGGCAAAGTGTTTTAGTTACCAACGAAATTTTTTTATGACTGATGGTTGGGTCAACAAATTTGTCGAATTTTTTTGTTCACCAATAGAAATCCTCGACAATCGATGGTTGGGTTGGTCATTTTAGCAAGGTGTTTGCTCGGAAAGAGGAATCGTTGATCGTTGACGACCGATGATTGAGTTGGAAAATTCAGCAAGGTGTTTGGATCACCAAAGGGAAAATTTCAATTGTCGATGATGAAGAGAGGAGGAGGATGGGTCATGCCATATCAACCAAATTAACACCTCAAGGTGACATGTCATGCCATGTCAGCATCCATGTGTCAGGCCACATCAGCAATTTCCATATTAGCTTAATTGCCACATCAGTAAAAAATGTCCAATGGTCGATGATCAGGTCGGCCGAATTGGCGAAGTGTTTTCATATTCCAATAAGAAATGGTTGAGTCAACTTGCTTAACGATGTATTGCAAAGTGATTTCCAAAGGGGGGTTGATGGTCGACGATTGGGTCATCAATTTTGGTAGGGTGTTGCATGCGCCCAAAGGAAAACGTTGAATGTCAATATATTTTAGATCAACAACTATCCAATTTTGAGATTGATGGTGCAAATTAAAGGGTTGTTGTAACAATAAAACAGTCAAATTTTCTATGAAATTTTCATATTTTTGAAGGTCTTTAACTTGTGGGGCGATTTTGAGGCCCTAAACGACGTTTTTAAACAGTCAATTTTTATAAGAAGAAAAACCTTTGGTACACGAAGTCTCTACGAATTAAATAAAATAACTCAAAGAGATATTTCCAACAAGCTACTCTTGATGTAAAACAAAGCTCGTATGATAAAGTTACAACTTAAACAATTAAGGGTATATTTTCAACACCTACTTACTTCTAGGTGATATAACTCCTTGTTGAAAAGTTTGTTTGGGGATCGGGAGTAGTCTATGGAAATATTATGAACCGTAGAAAACAACCATGAACCCAAGTTTGCAATCTAGGTATGTAAAAATGTGCAGGAAGAGAAAGAAGACACATATAGCATACATGGATAAATTGGGAAAAAACAGTCTAAACTTCCTCGGAACATAACTTCTAGCTCAGAGCTCGAATTTGAGAAAACAAATAGTTGTTGGAAAGGTATTGAGGAGGAGAGGACATCTATACACCTAGAATTTTGAATTGGGCACTAAAAATATCATGAAAAATAATAAAGCAATTTTGCAACAATAAAAGCAGAGTAATGAGTGGAAAATTACAACTTGTAAATGTTGTAACTTTTCGCTCAGAGCTCATAATGAGGCATGACTATAGACGTTGGAGAGACGTTTTGGAGAATAATGTGTTTAAGGAATCAGATTTTGACTTGGTGCATTGTTTTCTTCAAAAATTGATGAGAATAATAACATGCATTCTAGTTAATGAAATTTTTTATAGTATGCATGTTCTAACAATGATTATTACATGCACATCTCTTGTAGAATTAAAGGTACAAGAAAAAAAAATTAGTACTTATATGAGGACTCAAGTTATGGAAGATTCCCAAGGATCTTACAGACATGAGGAGGAGGAGGTCAGAGGTTTGCATGTCAACATTGGAAATTTTGAGACGAAGAAGCAGACAAGAGCCTGTAACTATTAGAAGCCTACATAGGGAAGTGTAGAGCTATAGGGAAGATAATGAAAGGATTATGAAGGCTCGGGAAGAGATACTTCAAAGTATGAATATGTTGCACAAGAAAGTTAATAAATACTCCGGCACCAAGCAAGAAACTAGTGCTAGACAAGGAACCGCATCCAAATCCCAAAACAGAAGGGATGATCATGTGAATGACAGGCAGTCAGAAAGCATGATGATGTAGATTATTTTCGGAGTGAAATGAAAGCAGAGATATTACAATGAAATACACATAAAAATTGCAAGAAACAGAGAAATACAACAATACATGATTTCTATTAATGAAACAAATGTACAGAGATTGTAAAATACAGAGCGCAAGACTCGCTCGAATGGTGGAAACTTTATCTTTGAGAAGAGATGTGACAGCTACGCTCATTCGCAAGAAGATGATTACAATGAGGCTCTGAAGGCATTTTTATGATAAACATGAATTCCAAATCCCTATACATCCAAAAACCTAACCCTGGGAGATGAAGCGCCAAAAATCATGTGCGCCCCATTGGGGTAAGTTAGTACATTAACTTCTCGGGGTCGTACCTTTTGCATACGATCTCCGTTTTAGGCGCGTGATAGCCCGTTGGAAATGTATTTTCAAGAACTATGCATTATTCCATAAAACTGTGACTTTATCTATAGTTTGACTGTGTAAATCCAATAAAACACTGTTTAGAGCCCCAAAACAACCCTGGAAGTAAAGAAAGATGTACTAACATGAAAATTTCCAAAATAAGTCAGTTGAAATAGTTAGGTGGATACCAATATCCACCTGGATGTTGTGTAGGGCTTAAGGACAGCCTCGTAAGGGCAAAACCCGCAATTACAAAGAAATGTCCCCATTAGAGAGAAATGTGTTGAACTGAAAACTATCAACATAAGCCAGTTGGAATTTGGAACAGGTGGGTGGCCACCAATATCCACCTGGATCAATTCCCCCCCCCCCCTTAGGAAGTAATGGTCTCCATTGCATCGAGTTCCCAAGGAAGAGGGGAAAGCATTTTCTGAATCTAAATCTTGGTGATATGCCTGCTTTGTTGGAGAAGTTGCGTAGCTTGGTCTGTGGAAGGTTGTCACAAACCTATTGTTGGCGATGTTGAATCTGTTCCACCAACCTATTGTCTCTGGGATTGACGGGGCATTCTGTAGGCACCATTGTAGGTGAAGAAACAATACATGCTTTCTCTTCTGCAATATGCTTTTGTTAGATAGAAGGTGTTGAGGTTGCAGTGGTTGTAGTGGCCATTTGTGCATCCTTTTAGATAGACTATGAAGAGAATTAATTTTGCAGTATGAGAGATTACCTTGTGGCACTGTCTTGGTGGAACAGTAATCAGAACAACCTCTTGTATCCTGTAGAGCTAACCCCCCAGAGTAATAATGATACTACCGGGTCGAGACTCATAAATAGCATGACGTTTCCACATATATGGTTGGCCCAAAACAACATCATAGACATCAAGATGGGAAACATCACACACTACCTCATCCTTGAAGGGTTGGATGCCATAGGACAAGTGACATTGTTGGCTGACACGAAGATCTCGTCCCTGGTGAAGCCACCCAATGTTGTATGGATGCGGGTGTGGTGTTTTCTACAACCCCAATTGTTTGACAACCTCAGCTAAGATGAGGTTCTTCTAGATGTTGTTATCAACAATGAAATGAAATGGGATCCCTTTCACCCACATCTATGAATGGAAGAGGCGCTCCCCTTCTTCAGGATCTACTGGTTCTTTTGGTTGAATTGTTGCGGTCGCGACAATAGCAGTGGGGTCTGCATCAATGATCTGTCTATTTTCAACATTTTCTGGATCAAATTCTGAATCAGGGTTCGGCTCCTTGTCTTTGACCTCGGCCACCAATGACTCTTTCGAGAAACATTCATCGGTGTTGTGCCAGGGGATTTTGCGGAAGTTGCACCACTTCCTAGTGTCATTCTTTGTATTTCCTTTACCCTTCTTTTCCTATGTATTGGACTAGTTGTCTAGAGGTTGTTGGTTAGGGTCGTCTTTACCATGCTTTGGTTGTTGTGTATTTGCAGACCCTAACTCCCATTTGTTCCAGTGCCTAAATTTCAGCTCGATTTTGACAGCATATCAATAGGCAGCTCCCAATGATGAGATGTTTGGGAAATCCATTTCGGTTTGGATGTACCTATGCAGAGCCCCACGGTATTTCAGAACCAGATGTTTCTTGGAGTCTTTGATACCCAGCTTGGTGTGCAAGGTATGGAAAGTATTTGTGAACTTCAACATTGTTTGGCTCTTCTCTTTCCACAGTGTTGTCCATCTCATGTACTGGTCTTCATAGTTATCAAGAGGGTAGTATTGTTCCTTGACCACATCCACAAAAAAATCTCAAGTGGGATCGGCCCCATATATTCCAAATTCCTATGTGGAACTTTTCTCTCAGTAAGTTTCCCACCAATGTTTGACATGGGGGAGAGTCTTTAGGAGTGTGAAGGTGATCTTTTCCCTGTCAGAAGAATTGTGAATAGAGAAATAACCTTCTAGCAAAATTAACCATTTTTCTAAGGCATCCGCATATATCTAACCTTAAAATATGGGAATATCAAAATTAGCTTGTACCTTAAAGGGATAGGTTCCTCCAAAATGGTTGCTTGATGAAGATGCACATGTTGCTATCGTCAGGCATTGAAGGATGTGTGCAAAATTCTCCATCATTTCATCCCTCTGTTGTGCGAGAGCTTGCTCAAGCAACAAGTTAATAGAATATTATTCTCCACCGTTTTTCTTTTATGTCGCCATAGAGTGTTTCTTGGGCATGCGAGAGCGATTTTCCTCAAGAGAGACAAGCTCGAGACCCAACTTGCTATACTCGAACCTCATCGGGGACATGCACTGAAAAATGATCAAGAGAAGCTTACTCTGATACCAGTGATCCAGATTATTTTCGGAACGAAATGAAAGCATAGATATTACAATGAAATACACATAAAAATTGTCAGAAAGAGAGAAATATAACAATACATGATTTCTATTAATGAAAGAAATGTACGGAGACTGTAAAAATACAAAGTGCAAGACTCGTTAGAATGGCGGTAGCTTTATCTCTGAGAATAGATGTGACGGCTATGCTCATTCGCAAGAAGATTATTACAATGAGGCTTTGAAGGCCTTTTTATGATAAACATGAATGCCAAAACCCTAGACATCCAAAAACCTAACCTTAGGAGATGAAACGCCAAAAGTCATGTGGGCCCCGTTGGGGTAAGTTACTACATTAACTTCCTAGGGTCGTAACTTTTGCATACAATCTCTGTTTTAGGCGCGTGATAGCCCATTGGAAAGGTATTTTCGAGAAATACGCATTATGCCATCAAATTGTGATTTTGTCTACAGTTTGATTGTGGTAAGCTAATAAAACACTATTTAGATCCCCAAAACGTCCCCGGAAGTACAAAAATATGTACTGACGTGAAAACTTCCAAACTAAGATAGTTGGAATAGTTGGGAGGCCACCAATATCCACCTAGATTTTTTATAGGGCTT
>ML785250.1:0-51870 GCA_009831015.1 Picea engelmannii
AAGCCTATGGGCACCATATACTGTTGTGCCCTCTTGCTATCTTGGTATGATCTTTATGCTTGGTTATCTCTCTATAATGCTCTTATTGTCTATTACTCTAGCACACCAATGGTTCAGCAGTGCACTTGCTCACTCTTTATCAGGAGGTCTTTTCTCCTATTTTTTTGGAAGTTTTAGGGTTTGTTGGTGGTTCCATTCGAGCCTTGGTTTTTCTTGTGCTCTCAACATGGTATCAGAGTGGGTGTGAAACTCCTACTCATTTCTCTGCTGGTTAGGGTTTTTCTTGGCTGTTTTTGACCTTGCATGGAGAAGAAACCCTAAATTGAGGAGTATTAAGGCAGTTTTTTAATGGTGTTGTTATTTGTTGGAGAAGGGTGCCTCATTTAGTACTGTTTTTTAGCCTGTTTAATACATTTTTTGGAGACCTTTTGCACAGGATTGAAGTGCCTAGCATTAGGGCTTCCCTGCTGTTTTATGTCAGGGATTTTTCTTTGGACATATCTGGAAATTTCTTATGGGTTGCATCACCTACAGGATGCTACACTAGTTTTTCTGTACCATCCATTATTTTACGGTTTCTCTAGTGCTGATTTATTGCTGGTGGCTTTATTGTTGGTGTTTTTATAGCTGATTTAGTGTGCTGTTCTCCAGATTTCACCCTCAAAATGGTGCCCTAGCAGGCTAGCACCGTATCAGCTAGAACCTTGTACACCCTTCATATTTTTGTGCATTTACAGCAGATCTGGAGATTTTTGGCTAGTGGCATTGCCCTAAGGGCTGCAGAACTAGGGTTTCCAGATCTGATTTTTTCAGCAGTTGATCCGAATATTTTTGGCCAGTGGCATTGTACTAAGGGCTGTGGAATGTGGAACAAGGGTTTCTGGATCATCTCTTCTTTTGGGTTTAAAACCCTCTTTCAAATTCAACGCTATCTTTCTTGTTCATTTTGCAGCAAAATATTCTCTTTTTAGTGGTGTGCTCTTCAACTAAGGCTTGTACTATCCCAGTGTAGATTCAAATACATTGCAGATCTTTTGGAAGAAGCTAGTACTATTTCTTCCTTGGGTCTAATTAGTACTATTTCTTCCTTGAGTCTAATCAAGGTGACTTTTGTAGACTTGTTTGCACCATCTTTGAACATAATGGACTCGAAGTGGATGTTTGCCCAATTACATGGGGCTACTTATGATATTTTGGGCTGATGAAATAAAAGAGAAATCTATATGCATTTTCTGTCATAATGAGGAAGATGTCTCCAAGCCTTGCATGGTTTGTTTTCAGATAATTGAAGAACTTGCAAGTGTAATACTTTGCAACTAAGTTGCATGAAACGGGGAAACGTCTGGAAGTTTCCGAAATAGGGACGTCAAGAAACACACTCCTCCAAAAATGGAAACGCCAGGAGAAACGTCGTGTGTATATATATATATTAAATAACACATTATCTTGCAAGAAAAAATAATGATACAAAATGACATTTTAGAAAGAAAACCATGTCTATATTAACATGAAAAGACTTGTGGCACACAGTTATAGAAGTAATGCCTTGCATGAGGATGCTTGGATCAACCCCAAAAATGTTAACCGGTGGACTTCGAGGTACATAGAGGGCTTGATGCTCTTGATTAAATGCCAGTTCCATTCCCTTATACATGATAGAATCAGTGGAAACGTTGTAATCTTGCCAATCTTGAAATCCTGAAAACCGTTAAGTCTGTTGAATTTTGAATGGGAGCTAAAATTCTACTTTCTGCATATGAAGTCCAATGAAGTTGGAACCACTCTCAAACATCCTGAAACAATTAATGGTAATGTTAAAAATTTAAGTAAAAGGATGAAAATGAAAGATAAAGGAGAATGTCACTTAGCTTTGCAACAAGGATCTTTGAGATGATACTGCATTTCTTTAGAGCAAGGGTTTTTGGATGCACATAGAGAAAACCTTTCCTCTTGATATTCAAGATATAACTTCATCAATCTTGCATTCTAAGTTTTTTGGATCATGTACATGGGCCCATATTCCACTATATTGTCTATATGATCCTTTTAGTACAAATGCTATCTTTGATGGAGTTTCTATTCACAGGTCCACAAGATCTATCCCACTATTGTTTATAGATGATTCTTCCACGGTTGAGTGTCAGCCTATTATAGGGCATCTCTTCTTTCCTGCATTATGATGTTGGTCTTTTTTGGATGTACTATATTTGGTAGCTTCATCTTCATGAACAACTTGTGCCATTCTTTGTACCTTTGGTGGATCCATCTTCCATACCTCTGCTAGAGGTCACCTTTACCAGCTCATGGAACTGTATTGGTGTGGGAGATATGGCATTTAGGGGAGGTTATATGATATATCTGTATCATATGGCCCGTGTTTTGCATTGAGTGGGAAGCTGTGATGTAATGCCTCTCTCCAAGGCCTCTTGTTCAGGCTAAGGGAAATGTTGTGAATAACGCTGACCGTATTTTCAGTTGGATATTTGTAAACCCACTCAGTTCTATATCTTGGTCAATGCCAACTTATATTCAAGTTGGGCATCCATACACCCACTCTTAGATGTATTTGGGTGAGCTATATTCAATATCTCTTAGATATATTTGGGTGAGCTATATTCAAGATGGGTATCTATAAAGCCATTTGAAAGAGAGGCAGATCCCAGCAGTCACGTATCAGCAGACCCTTAAAGGGGAACCTCCAGCCAACACAGAAACTCAAAATCTGAAACCGATGAACAAAAGGAGGCCGCACCAAAAGAGGGAGAAGTGTCACTGAGGTAGTCGCAGCAAGAGGGAGAAGAGAGAGTGAAAAGTATGTGTAATGCTAGGGGGGGGGGTAGGGTCTTATTTATAGTTAGGGAGAGGGGTTAGGGTAATTAGAATTAAAACTAATTATTGACATTTAATTAATATAAATATTAATTAAATTGTCAATCAATATAAATTAAAACCCCAATCACATAAATAAAACCCTAATCCCATAAATAAAATCCCCATCACATAAAACAAGACCCCATCACATAAAACAAGAGTGAAAGCAAAACAACAAGTGGGGTTACCTTTTAAGACAAAGTCAAGGGAAGTTACACAATGGCAAAACATGTCCACATGAGTCTCATAGTGACCTATAAACCTTATCATCATTGCATAAGGAGATACATCAACAATGTGATCTGGTCCATCTTCATAGACACTCCTAGATACATCCTAGGAGAGAGGAAGAGGATCACACATCAACATATCTTGGTATTACACCAAGATCTACCTGGTCAAGAACCAGGTTGCCCTAGAACACATCTAGGGGACCTAGAACACATCTAGGCCCTAGGGTGTTATCCACCAAGGTACAAGACCAAGGATCAACCCATGCTTTAGGCATGGGTACCCTAGAACACATCTAGGGGCCCTAGTCACATCTAGGGACTTATATCAACCACCAAGGAAGACATCCAAGGATTAATCCAAGCTCAGGGCAAGGATTCCCTGGAACACATCTAGGGGCCCTAGAATACATCTAGGGTCTTTACTGCTTGGTCCCAGACCAAGAACCCCAATCATCTACTGGGGGCCCTTACAAGGGTCTTTTGCTGCTTGGTCCCAGACCAAGAAACCCAGTCATCTACTGGGGGCCCTTACAAGGGTCTTTTGCTGCTTGGTCCCAGACCAAGAACCCCAGTCATCTACTGGGGGCCCTCACAAGGGTCTTTTGCTGCTTGGTCCCAGACCAAGAACCCTCGTTATCTACTGGGGGCCCTTACAAGGGTCTTTTGCTGCTTGGTCCCAAACCAAGAACCCCAGTCATCTACTAGGGGCCCTCACAAGGGTCTTTTGTTGCTTGGTCCCAGACCAAAAACCCCAGTCATCCACTGGGGGCCCTCACAAGGGTCTTTTGCCATGGCTCTAACTGCTTGGTCCGAGACCAAGAACCCCAGGAGTGAACTGGGGGCCCTAGTCCACAACTAGGGTCTTATGCCATCCTCCAGGAGAATGGCTCTTGCAGCTGCATTAAATTCAACACCATTATCAACTGTATTTGAGTTGGGTATCCATAAATTCACTCTCAATAGTCAATCTCTCTCTATTTTATTCGAGTTAGATATTCATAAACCCATTCATTGTTGTATATTGGCCGTGGTTGGCTCTATTGAGTTGAGTATCCATAAACCCACTCACATTTCTATTTCATCATTCTTCTTTGTGCCCTCTGTTAGACATAAGGAAGGTGTTGAGAATGGTGGAATCTTCACATGTGGCTATGATGGACTCACATGATATCATTAATGTATGGGGCTAAGGCCCACTTATGTTCATTACATCGAGAGTAGTGAGCTGCATAGACATCCTAGATAGACGTGGCATGTTTGTAATATCAATAAACTAAATTGAAAAAAAGGACATCCTTAAAAATGAAAAAACTTAAAATAAGCTGACCATAATAAGAGATTTAAAAAAAAAAGGGACCATAATAATTATAAAACTATAATAAAATAAACTAGCATAGATCCATCTTAACCCTTGATCTTTTAAGTAAAGAGAGAATTACTTCTCTATTTCTTTTTATCCCTCTCGGTGCTTTTGGGTTAAGATGGATCTATGCTATTTTAATTGTAATACTAGGTCATGGTTAAGGTCAACCTAGTCAATCTAATGTTGGGCCCATAATATTTCTCGAGGTGGGTGCCCTACTTCAAACGTGTATAAATACACACTCAAGTATCATTTGTAAATCATCATTGGGAGCTATTGTTCTCTCCAACCTATGGGACCATACACTATTGCACCCTCTTGCTGTCTTGGTGTGATCTTTGGGCTTGATTACCTCTCTATAGCGTCCTTATGGTCTATTACTCTAGGGCACCTATGGGTCAACTCTAGTGCACTTGCTCACTCTTTATCGAGAGTTGTTTTCTTCCTTTTATTGCATGTTTGAGGGTTTGTTGGCGGTTTCATACGATCCTAGCTTTCTCTTGTGATCTCAACAACAAAATCTTCTATGGTCGCTCCAACTTGATAAAATAATATATTTGAGAGAAATATGCAGGATGCGAGATGGTATTTCATTATAGAAAAAGGTAGTGTATAAACCATTTAGACATCATGGACATAACTTCCACAACTTACACGAGCATTAACCCTTAATGACTTACCCCTATAAACTTAACTAGCCTAAGATACTTCAACTTTTTACTTCATCAGTCTCTAGGTGGTAAGTTGTTTCAAAGTTCAAACGAGTGCCTAGCTCTTGAAACAAGTTTTTCCAAAATTTCAATGTGAACTTAACATCCTATTTGACAAACTCCTTTCGTATTCCGTGTAGTCTTGAGATCTCTTTAATGAAAATTTAAGCTATATTTGTTGCTTTGTGGGTGGCCTTTATTGGAATTATTAGATACCTAATCCTTGGGATTATGGTATATTGTAAAATAGTTCTAATATTAATTTAGGGGAAACATGAAAAGTCATAGGCAAATGTCAGGAGTCAACGGACCTCTTGGAAGATGAAACCAAGAGTTATCTCTCGATGTATTTATGTATGAGTCACAGAGATAAAAAAATCAATATGTGGAGTTATTCAATCCTCTGCCTGTCATTGATATCAAAGCATATGTTTTTAGATAACTCCATGATTTGGAGCTACTTCCCTTCTCCCTCACCTTCCATTTGGGCTAATGCCTTTCTTCTTTAGTGCATCCCATCTCCATTAAGGGGCATAGAAATTATTGAATTACTACCGTGAAATTACAATTGTAGTATGAGGTAGGAAAAGGCCCGAGGGTTCGACTATACATGATAATTTCCATTTTTGTTCCTATTTCTGGTCTTGTAGGAGCAATGAGGAATCACCTTTGGTGCACCTTGTTTTGAATTCGAATTTACATTTACATTGGTGGCGGAAATATATGGGATTCAACAATGACTTGTAGCAGAAGCTCCATAATGTGCCTGATTTATCTATTGCAGGATATTCCTTGCCAGTAGCAACAGTTGCAAGCGTTCCATGACCGCAAACGTGTCATCAATAATCTTTTCTTGAACAATCTTTCCTCTTCTCGGGTCAATGAATGAATCTTTGTTGAGTAACGACTCCAAGTTGCGTGGAGTAAGGAAACCCTAAATGTCTCCACACTGTGACATACCTCTTAGTTAATATCATTGAATCAAATGAAGGCAGCAACAAAAAGAGACAAATTTTCTATTCTCAAAGAACAAATAACTAATTTAAGTCATATGATATGTATTTTATACAATGTTATAAAGCAATTAGGAACCTCTTAAGGTAAGGGTATAACTTATATTCTTATTTAGGACCCCCCGCAGCCTTGGTCGGGAGTATTATGCTCCTTTCATTGACGACCACTCCATGAAGACCTGGATCTATTTTATGAAGACCAAGAGTGAGGTCTTCAAGAGGCTCCAAGAGTTCAAAGCTCTTGTGGAGAACCAGACAGGAAAGAAGATCAAAGTCTTGCGGTTAGATAATGGAGGTGAGTATACTTCCACGGAGTTTGCAGAGTTCTGTGTCGAGTAGGGCATTAGGAGGCAGTTGACTGTTCCTTACAACCCGCAATAGAATGGGGTTGCAGAGAGGAAGAATAGGGCCATAGTGGGTGTAGAGAGGAGTATGCTGCATGATCAGGCACTACCATTCTACTTGTGGGAAGAGGCTTGTAGTACCATAGTTTATCTGTAAAACATGAGTCCCCATAGAGCTTTGGGGAGGAAGACTCCCGAGGAGGCCTTCAGCGGGAGCAAGCCTAATGTTGAGCATCTGCGCATATTTGGGTGCTCAACGTTCTCTCCTATCCCCTCAGAGAAGAGGACAAAGCTAGATGAGGGATACTAGTTGGTTACTCAGAGGTCGCAAAGGCCTACTGGATCTACATTCCAACACTGAGGAGAGTGGTGGTGAGGAGAGATGTCATATTTGAGGAGGGTAGAGCTTTCAAGAGATCTCTCGAGTTGAGAGACAGTGTTGAGGAGGTCCCACAATTGCAGAGTGATGCTTCGTAGGGGACACAGCCTTAGGTGTCGAGTACATAGAGTTCAAGGGTGTCTGGTCCACTCGGGACAACTTTAGAGTCACAGTTGTCGAGTATACAGACAGTTGGTGCAGGTGCTTCAGGGTCATAGACTACTGTACAAAGATCTGTGCATGAGACTCATGGGCATGAGGAGACTACTTAGCCAGAGGTTACTTTAGGGAAAACTTGAAAAGGAAACCGAGATGGTTTCAGGAGACCCTGAAGGAGGAAAAGGAGTATGTTGGAGAGCCTCAGAGGTTGATGAGAGAGAGGAGGGCGCTAGAGAGGTTTGGGTCCCACTTGGCTATGGTGACGAGCAGATTAGAGTCAGAGGCCACTTTTGATGAGCAGGTTGCAGGTCTACTTACCGAGGCTTTGCCAAGAGGCAAAGATGTCCACTTCAGGGACAAGTTTGTAGGGGTGAGTGACACTTTCCTTGGTAAGAGGGAGTGTTTAGATTTGGGTACCAAGGAAAGTGGTCCCCTTGTGTTTGTGAGTCTCTAAACACAAAGGGGGAGAGTATTACCCTCATGCTATTACTTTATGTTCTAATTTCACATTGACTTTATTCACTTAAGTCATAAAGTGAAATTAGTCACTCAAGTCTAAAGTGACATTTAATTCACTTGAGTAAAGTGAATTAATGAACATAAAACAAACTATGGAAACTTAAGTCAAAGTGGGTTTCCAAATGAGATTTATGAGATGTAATCTCATTCGTTGATTAGACTTGGGCTAGATCTAATCTAGGTCCTTGATCTTCTAGGTTTGGCCTAAGAGAGGCTAAAAGAGGCAAAAGGGGTAAAGAGAGATTCATTCTCACTTGAGAGAGTTGAGTGAAGGAGAGGAAGAGAGGAAGAAGACAAGGGCACATTTCTTGAGGAGAAGGCGACGCATGAGGTCAAGGGTTTGGAGAAGGAAGCTTGAGATTGCTTGAGGGCACATCTTGGGATGAGGAGCGCAAGGCAAGCATGAGGATGGGTACATTCTTGTGAGAGGCAAGGGGGTGCACTATAGCAGGCAAGGGTGAGGGCGCATCTTGGTGAGAAATCAAGAGGTGGGTGCAAAGGCTTGGGGGAGAGTGTATTCTTTGTGAGCTTGCACACAAGCTAAGGAGGAGGCGCACTTAGCTTGTGAGAGGGAGCACTCCAAGGTGGGGGGCGCACCTAGAGGAATTGGGGCGCATTCAATCAAGCAAGGGCTCACACTTCAAGTGATGCAGGAGCATCGCAATCACATCAAAAGGAAGCGGACGTGGAATTAGAATTGACACCTCAGCACATCGAAGAAGTTGAACCGACAATTAACCAGCTTGGTAGCGGTGTGGAGATTTTTGATTTTCCCGTTAATTAAATTAGTTGTATGTAAAACCGGGTCACCGTTTGAAGTGACAGAACCATTGTAAATCCTTTACACCACTGTAATGTATTATAGGTGTGGGATATTTGCCCTGATTAGTCATTAGGTTGCATTAATGGAGTAGGTAACCGCTTGAACAGAGTGTAATAGTATTTAGATAGGAGGAAGAAGAGCGAGGAAGCTCTGGGTCCTTAGACAAGTTTTCATTGTAATAGTTGTGAAGGAGACAACCATTGGAAGAAGTGGAGTGAATTTCGGGAAATCGCGAAACGTGAAAACCCGAAATCATCGGGACCGTCCATTGAAAGAGGACACGTGGCGATAGATCAACGTTTCGTTGATTCGTAAATCGGGAAGTTGGAGGTAGGAGTCGTGAGGATTCGCGAAATGCGAAATCGCGACAAAATCACAGCCGTTGGTTGGAGAGCTGTTGGTGACCGTTGATTTGATCTGAAATTTTTGCAAATTCGGGTATTGGGAGAATGGAGGTGAATCGCATCGGGAGTTCAAAGGAAGGAGAGTCGGCTGACTCATATACCCAATACACGAAATCGCAATGTGCCTTTTCGGATAGGCGTGTGGTCACAAGGTGTGGTCACGTGGAGGAGACTTGCATTTAGCACTTGTTCATGAAGGACGAGATTTCACAAACACTTGTGGATTGTTTCTTAGAGGTTCCAGTAGGGAATCAAAGATTGTTTCGATTCAGTCTTGAGAAGATCCTAAGACCGGGAGGTCGCGCAGCTCTTGGAGAGAAGGGGGGTCTGCACCATCAAGTCAAGTCAAAGCAAAGGCAAGCAAAGGCATAGCATAGAGAGGAGGGCGCACCAAAGCAAAGGGCGCCTTTGTTCAAAGGCTAGCAGGCGCAAGTTTTGAGGAACTCCATTGCAAGGTTGAGAAGAAGCGTGGATTGTATCAGGTTCCTTGTGTATTTACTTGTTGTAGCATTTGCTTTCAGATCTCCATAATATATCTATCTCTCTTATTAGTTTTCCCCCTGGGAGTTTTTTCAGGGTCATGTTGACCAAAAATTACATGTGTACATTTGTCATGGTTTGCTTAGTATTTTCAGTTGTAGGTTGTTAAAGATCCTAGAGGGGTATTCTATGTTTTATGGAGTTTTATTTGTGCTAACTGTGTACATCAAATTCCCTATTAAATCATCTAAAACAGCAGCCATAAAAGAGCATTGAATCATTTCCTAGAAGGCAGATTTCAGTGGGTAAAGATCAGACCCGTTGGCTGTTTTTGGACAGCAAGTATACAGTCCTAAACAGTGAGTAAAAACAGATTTGAAAGTGCCTAAAACTTAGTGCCCAACCAGGTCAAAGACAGACCTGTTGGGCAGCCTTAGGATCCTTGAATTTCTTCAAGCATTGTCTTGCCATGTACTTGTGTCATGCAACATGGGTAGGTTTTGTAAATCCTGAGTAAGACAACAATGATAGTGTGGAGAGCTTGCGTGACATGAGCTTGTTGTATCAGCCAAGGGCTTGCCAGTGTTGATGCTAGCATGCAGAGGATCTTTGGAGTGGCTAGCTTTGGTTGGGAGTGATTCCTAGCTAGGAGTTGGTGGCTAGTGTTTTTTTATAGTT
Source organism: Picea engelmannii (assembly GCA_009831015.1). Lineage (NCBI taxonomy): Eukaryota > Viridiplantae > Streptophyta > Pinopsida > Pinales > Pinaceae > Picea > Picea engelmannii. Next base: position 9,977 of record ML785250.1, read on the forward strand.
TTTCTAGCTAAGGTTTGGAGAGCTTGACTTGTACCAGCATTGGGATAAAGCTATGACATGTACTTGTACTTCATCTTATATTTATATATATATATATATATATATATATATATATATATATATATATATATATNTAGTTTCTAGCTGTCCAATATTGTGCACATGAAGATTGATTTTCAGCTTATGTTATCTTCTTGATTGAGTAGATTTCAGTCCTTGTTCATGCTGATTTTGACATAACATATCGCTGAATTGGTTAAGTTATTTAATGCATATTTGGAATATAAAGGTGCAGATTTGCTGCAGTTATAATCTGCTGTAATAGGATATTTCAGATTTATTACATGCCTCGAAGTGTGCCCTAAAGGCTGTAGCTTTGTGGTATTGAATAACATGCATATGGTATTTACTCTCTTGGGTTGCCAGGTGAAATTGGGTTGAAGGGAAGTGACATATTACTAATGTAATTTAATATTTTAATTTTTAGTCATCCCTAAAGCTGAAAGTTCATAGGGATTAGATCTGGGAAACCTCAAGTAAATGAGATAAAATTTCAGAATTGCATTAATTGCTCAATTCTTGAAATTTCTAGAGCTTGTTGGTCAGTGAGAAAAAAAAAACATATTTTTTGTTTTTCCTTGTCATGTGTATTTGATAAAGATTGACAAGTTGCCGTATTTTGTAAAATATTTTGATGGCATATGGAGCTATTTTTGGAAAGTTGAATTTTTGTAGTAAATAGTGCACATTAAGATTCTTTTTGTTTCTATTCCACAGGAAATCCTTCATTAGGTGAATAAATCTTTAGACATTTTCAAACCTTGGCATTAGCAGTAGTGTTTATCATTTGGGATTGTCAAAGTTGAGCATAAACAAAAATGATGAGAAAAACATGTATTCAGTCTATACAATTGTTTTGTTCTAGATGGGATTCTTTTATTTAAAGTCCAGTGATTTTTTTGAAAAGCATTACTGCTTTGCTTTTTTATGGAACGCTTTTACCTTCTCTTTCAAGGGAATTTGAAAATGAATTGGACAGATTGTTTCAACTTTAACGTCTTATCTGTTCTGTTTAGCATGAGTAAAAGTACAAAATATGGTGTTGGAATTATGGCAGGGCAGAGAAATGTTAGGGAGATGGAAGAGGAAGGTCAGAAACCAATCTTTGTTGTAAGTCCAAGTTCAACATCCAATGCCAAGAGTGAAATTGTCTTCTACAAGGCCTTTTAGGCCTTTCTGCTTAATGGAAGATGGCTTCAATATCAGTTGCTGGTTCATTGTGAAGTGGAGTAGCAATCTCTTGCATGATTTTAAATGCCTTTATGGATAGTCTATAATATTGTTTTGCATTTTGCAAATATTTGTTCCATGTCATTCATCCATATTTTCTAGGTGACGTTCGCTTCAATAGTGTCAAAAGCATCAAGTTGGTATATTTGACTTGTAACCTACAATGTTTTGAAGAAGATACGATCTGATGAATTTGGTCTAATGATTTACAGCATATTTGTATACAGGATTGTGCTTCATGTTGGTTGCACTTAGCTTAGCATCTTGATTGATACAACTATCAAGTTTAAATTCTTTTTAAATGACTCTCATAGATTCTTTGACACTCGTCTAAGGGAAATATTTGCTTATTCACTAAAATAATCTAAAATCGATATACAATCAAGTTTGCCATTGTTGAATATGATTGTTGTTTTTGAATAAATTCATAAATCACACTGGGATTACTCACAGGGAAAAGAGAACTACTTTATTCTTAGAGCGAGTCAGCAGTTGTATCCACAAAGCTAATGCACTTTGCAGGACTTGTCTGCAGCAGAGTGCTGAAATTATGATCTATAGAGTAATCTCACTTCTCTCTCAAGTAACTCAGATGTGTAAGTGGAATAATTCCAAGAAAAGATGCAAGGCAGGTATAAAATTTAAGTCATTTTTTATTGTCGGATATCATGCTCGTAAAGTATTTTGTTGCTGTTCAATGTTCTACTGAATTTTTTTTAGCTTGTCGTGTCAACAATCACTTTTGATTATGTTAAACGAGTACCCTATTACTTTTCTTATCTCGTCCTGAATCAGTTATTGTTTTTGAAACGATCAGATTGTTGGGAAATCAGATCTGGCAACCTTTTTCCACACAGGTTGTGATCACAAAATAATGAGGGGATTGAACAGAACCAAACAGTTAACCCAAAAACCTGCCAATAAAAGAGAAAAAACTGCACTAATACAGTGCTTTGGAGCTGTTCATTAATGTGCTAGAAGGTGAAACGTGAAGTGCACAAGTGAGAGAAAGACCAATGAAAGAACAAGAATGCACAACACTAGATACGGGTACCCGTAGGTTTAAACTCTTTATTAAGAGAGAGCCAGTAAGCTCAACGATGAAAGATGATATACAAATCAAAGTCACCGGACTTGGAATCAACAAAAACTTAACGAGGCATAAGAGTGAAGAATTTGAATTGTATTGGGAATAAATTGGGAAAAAATTCAATTACAAAAAAAATAAAGATCTACACATTTTGAATTAAAAAAAGCATTTTTCATTCATATTTACTGATCCATGTCCATGCAATGCACATTATCAATAAAGTTCCAAACTTTCTTGGATCAATAGGTATCTCCTCATATATGATGCGAGTTCAAAAAGATCCACATTTAGCATCCATTTATAAAAGCTAACTAAATATTGAATATTAAATAGGAAAAAAACTAAGAAGCAATTTCTACCATGTTTTGCGCTACTTGACCCTCAAAGTTCCCAAAGTCCTCAAGGCAAAAAAGAGGAGCCTTCTTCGATAGAAGCTAAACTGGTGTAGGATCTAGCTCTCCCAAGTCAATCACTGAATGATCCAAAACTATCATCATCATGAAACATTGAGATGTGAATTAAACCTTAAATTTTAAATCAAACCTTCAATTTCAAATGCTTAAGCCTTCGATACATTGATCCAAGTCTCGTGTTTCTCAAAGTCTCACACCTTGTATTTCTTTGTTGCAAAGTCAAAGATTGTAAGGGACAAATACAAGGTCATTTAAGCCCTTTTGTGTTATTTGGTTGCGCTTCTTAGAATCATTTTCTCAAACATGCTCCAATTGCACTTGCACCCAGACGCATTGTAGATTTGATTTAAGATTTGAATGACAAATCTCTTAAGATTTGGCGTATCATTGCCAAAGTTTTGCCACCAAAGACCTACCAAGTGGCAAGAACTAGAGTCAAGATCAAAGCTGATAAAAACAAAATAAAATTTATTAAAACATACAAAATAAAGAAAATTTAATAATTGATCAAGCCTTCAAGGGTGCTTGGCAGCAAGCCTTGAAGGGTACTTGACAATATATTATTCCTTTTGTGCATAGCATTGGCATTGACAAACAATTTTGAGGATGCTCTATAATCTTGTAGTTGGGCAATGATGTAGCTTTGGATTAATCAAGGAAGCACCTTTCAATGCACACCATCAACCCTATAGTTTGATGTGCTTGTTTAACCATAGACAATATCACAATATTTTCACCCAACCAAAGGCATACAACGACTCTCGAGCACCTTAACCTTTGCTAGATAGAACGATTTCGGAAGTAACACTAGAACCAATAGATAACCAAGAGAGTGCACCTTCCTCCAAAGGTAGTGCACAAGAAAGAGAATCCACAACCACAGACCAAAAACAATATAGAACTGCAGTTGTTGCAGTTACACTCCTTCCTATAGATTTGCGCACTACTTATCTTGTATGAGAGTGTGTACAAAATGAGCTCAAGAGCCTCTTATTTATAGTCCTTCTTGTCACCTGTCTAGGTCGACTTCTCATTCTGGAGGGTAATACTTTAATATTATTTATTTTATTTAGTTGACTAGTCTTCTAGGGTTCTCACACATCTGTTTATGGTTTCTTTTGTTTTCAGAATATTCTATTCTAGTCAAAGGTTACACATGGAGGTTAATACCTCTCGCAACTACCATAATATCAACACTCCCTCCTAGCTAAGGAGATATTAACTGTAATGGTATCAAACACATCCATTCATTTCACATGGTATGAGAAAGACTCACATAGTCTTGCAGACCATTCTACAGGTAACATTATTATAACCACACAGACTATCTCATGATCATGCAGATAAAGTCACGAGCGTCATCATCACTATCAATATCATGTGGTAGCATCCTGGCATCAAAATATATCATTGTTTGCATCGTCTATCGAGGCCATACTCTATCTAAGTAATCGAGCATGATGTTGAATAAGTCATGTGTTGGAATTAGTGCACTTAACATAGTCTCTCGGATAAGTCACTCACTCAACATAGTGATATAGGACCATTCTTCCTATCCTGGTCACTGCCTGTGACCCAGGAAGAATGACTGTCCCAATAGATGTTGAAAGCCACGCCATGGGCTACAAAGACCATTCTTCACACTTTGGTCACTATTGTGAACTCAAGAAGAATGAGTGTCCTGGACCATTTTCCCCCCTTTGGCCACTACTGTGAACTCAAGGAAAATGTATGTCTTGTGCCAATCTCCCCACTCTGGTCACTACTGTGAACTTAGGGAGATGAACCATTCTACATGTCTGGGCAAAGCTCCATGAGAATAGTTGTCCTGAACCATTCTACTTGTTTGGGTAATGCCCCAGAAGAATAGTTGTCCATGGTACATCAACAATCTGTTCTTCTTGGACCATTCTCCACCTGGAGACTGTTTTTCCACCAACACATTGACTATCCATGATGCCATATATTAACACTCCCTCCCAACTAAGGAAGTCATCTTCACCTTTTCAACCAAGGGAGGGTATCTCCACAAGTCCCTACTTGTCTCTCAAGTATGCAAACTTTATCTTGGAAAGAGGTTTTGTCAAAATATTAGTTGTCTGCTCATCGATAGAGATGTACTGGAGAATTTCTTCTCCCTTTTGGACTTTATCATGGATAAAATAATACTTGATCTCAATGTGTTTCGACCTGTCATGGAACACGAGTTTCTTTGAAAGCTTCACACAACTTTGATTATCACAATATATCACAGTCAAATTCAACACCTGATCAAATAGTCCAGAAATCAGCTTACAGAGCCATACTACTTCTGTACAAGCTTCACAAGCTACAATATACTCTGCTTCTGCAGTGCTGAGTGCAATAGACTTCTATTTCCCGCTAGCCCATGATATCATAGTAGAGCCCAAACTGAAACATCTAAAATAAGTACTCTTTCTCTCATCTGCACTCCCTACCCAATTTGAATAAGTAAATCCATGCAGGTGTACGTCATTGTTTGAGGCATATCTCAAGCCATAATGTAGTGTCCCACGAAGATATCTCAAAATGTTCTTTGCAACTATCCAATGCTCATGTCTAGGTTCCACCCGGAACTGACTCAACGTGTTCACAATAAAGAAAATGTTCGACCAAATATTAACCAAATACATCAATGAGCCTGTTATCGCACAATTTGTACTTTCCCAAAAGCCCAAGGCAAGTGGATACAAAATTGGCATAACTGGGAGTAACCTATCACTGTCACCTTAATAGGAAATCCCTTTCTATTTAGGAGTATGTCAAGACTACCCCAGGGGAGACGTCCCTGATGACCTGGGGGTTTGAGAAGGCTAAGGAAAATAATCACAAGGAAATCCTTCTCCTCTCACAAATCACTCAAATCAAAGAGTTCTTTATGTCTTATAGAGATGACACAAATAGATAATATTGTGTACCTGCCCAGAACAAGACAACAAGGCAAAAATGGGTACTTTCCAAGTACCAAAATGATTGTTACTGCTTCATAAGACAATGAACCTTCAAAAGTATGCTAGCTGATATGAATTTGCAACAATGCAAGTTTATAACACAATTAATATTTCATTAACAACCACAAGAATTATGCCTTGAAAGTGCTTGAAAACAACAAGAAGAAATAACTTTAACCTAGCTAAATGATAAAAGTTTGTCACAAGCAAGTTTGGCAATGTCTAGCTAGCAAAATAGGTCACTTTTGCAGAGAATTTGCTGCAGTTAGATGGCTGTAGCAATGTTTTTCAACAACAACAAATTCTAGTGGTCAAAAGTGCAAGAAAACACCATACAAAGTTAGCACTTACCTAGTAGATTGACTAGCAATTATCACAATTGAGTGTTGAATGAGTTAAGTACAAGTTATGTAGGAAAATTTATTCAATCAATGTATGTTTATATGACTGAAACAATGTTTTGCAACAACAAAAAGTTAGCTAAAGAGTTAGTTTAGTTTAGGGTTAGCAAATGTTAGTAAAAACTTCGAGGATAAAAGTTTGAGTGTTTGTTTGATCAATCAACACTTGCAAGTGGTAGACTAGTGCCTTTTTAGGGTAATGGAGTCAATAATGGTAGCAACAAATCTTAGAGGAAAAATAACAATGATAATGTTATGTCAAAGGGATGGAGAGTGTTATAACCCTATAATTCATAGTATCATCTGGTGACTGGAAATTTTTTCACTCTAGGTGTATTTTGGTTTGCAAATAATATTTCATTTCTGCAAATTATTTTCAAGGAAAGGAAAAGAAAAGAAAATTCATGGTTGTTGACACTGAGTGGTTTTTTTCCTAACCCCACGGTAACAAAAGCAAGAGAAGCAGCGCACAAAACCTATAAAAAGTGCTAAAGCCTAAGTTTTTGCTGCATTTGCGTCTGGAGAATAAAGAACACGCTTAGATCGATGGTTGATCTAGCGGCACGTAGATCAATGGCTGACAGTGGATTCTAGACCCCCTTGACTGTTCTGCGTTTTAACGGTGGGGGGGGGGGTCCGGAATCGGAGATAACGAAGGCACACAACTGAACGACTAAAGCACCAGCGCTTTCATCAACGACTGAGATTGAATTCCAGACCCCCCCGACTGTTCTGCTTTTAACGGTGGGGGGGTGGGGGGTCCGGAATGAGGCATTTTTCTTTGGCGGGCCCTGTCCCAACTTGTCATCCATCCATTGCGCCCGATCCTCCATTACCTTTTTCTGCATTCTTCATCCACCTCTGCGCCACTCATTCCCTTGTCTTTTCGTCCCTGAGCCACATCTCGCCCATCACCCGTCCATGAATAAGCAGACTCGGGATAAAAACATTAGGTTAATAGTCATGATTAAACCTGTTAACAATAAATTAATTATTAATTAATTAATAATTGAGTTAGCATGTTAGTAATTAATCAATTGTTAATTAATTAAATTAGTAATTAAGTTAGTAGTTAATTTAGTTTATTAGAATTAAAATGTTAACATATAATAAAACATATAAAAATAAAAACTAATAAACAAAACCTATATTAAAAAACATATAACAAACATAAAACAATAAAACAAAAACTAAATAAAGAAATAATAAAACATATAATTAAAAACACAAAGTAAAAAAATACACTACCCTAAGTTTACCACCTGTACATACATCATATCCCAAACAAATTAAATCAACGGAGGTGAAATTTTTTGGACCCCCCCTCTCCATCCGAAGTTTAACGAGAGGGTGGGGGTCCGGAATGGTTGTATTCCAAAAGCATCCATTGGACAGGTGTCGGCACCACAGGCCAGCGGACCCCCCCGCTTCCTAAAACCACTTACCACCTCAAGGGGGGTCCGGAATACCACCTATCCCAAAAAAACTGCTTTTCTCATTTTTCGCCCATTTGTGCTTGTTCAGCATGCCATCTTCCGAGGCCGATTCTAGGCAAATGAAAATGAATTTTTAAAAACCGAGAGAGGGTTTTCTTCATAACGGGATGAAGAACAAAAACCTCTCTCAGTTTTTTCACAGGTGCTACGAGCAGGGAGAATCGAAGCCATCTTCGAGGCCCTTTTTTTTTTTTTTCAGATTTTCATTTTTCCGTTACAGTCTTGATTTTGCGGGAGCCGTTACAGCCAGCTGGAGGTGAATTTGGTGAAACCGAAGGAGGTTTTTGTCCAACACATACCCATATACAATAACCTCCTTCAGTTTTTTCCTAGGTGTTAGCATTGAAGAGAAACAAATGTCTGTTTAGACTCCTTTTTTGCAGAAATTAGGCCCGTCTTTTATAGCGGACAGTTCCAGATTTTGGGGGATTTGTGGCTATTTTTGGCCGAGGCAGTTAAAAATGACTCACACAACTTGTTGGGGGATCTCCCCTATTTATTCAGAGATGATTTTAATGTAAAATGTTGTTGATTCTTGCACCCGGAAGGCTATTCTCTGTAACATTTTTCTGATTCACCAGGAATACAAAGGGACAATTTCACAGGATTCCTGTATGTCAACGATTGGTGAAGTTTTTATTGCTTCGTCGAATGTGATTCTAATCAGTCTTCATTATGTTTCTCTCTTTCTAATTTTCAAAAGGAGATTTAACGCATAATTTATCCCTGATACTCTGTGTAGTGCTTTTGAGAATCTTAATGTTTTCCTCTGATACTACAATGAAGAAATTCTTGAATGATTTTTTGTTGTAGTTGATTATCTCATCTGTTCCTTCTCTACATCATTTTATTTCTAAAGGATCCGACGCCCGCATTACCTTGCCTTGTGGAAATACCTTATAGACCTGTGTTTAATTTCAAACTTGTCACAGACCCCATAGCCCAATGGTCTTCTTTCGCTGTCTCAACCAGAAAACCCCAAGAACATAACCCTATTCTGCATAGCTAGCTTAATATCCTCTTCCAACAAAGTTATATCAGACAGAGAGATCCCTCTCTGAGTCTCGGAGGGCTAGATCCTTGACTCGAAGTGGTTTTGATGTTGCCTCTGTGACTGCCTCCGCAGCCTTGGGCAAATTATAGAGTGCTAACAGAATGACGACCATATTGAGGAGCTTTCCCCAGTAGTACACTTCAAGCTCCAGATCTGATCATTGATGGTGGACAGTGACCAGACACCATAAGGCTGAGTTCATTCACCTGGCAACTCTAATTAGCTCCAGACAGTGCTAACTCAAAGACTCCATTGGAGGAAGAACCTTAAGCATGGCCAAGCAGCCTAGAAAGACCAGATACTCAAGTTCAAGTTGCATTCAAGACATATTTGGTTTTATTTGCAATTATGTTTTGTATTATTCTAAGCCTGATCGAGAGTATATTGCTGAAGATTACATTGACCACCTATTGATTGACGAGCCTCAAGAGATCATATCCCCAATTGTAGATTACGTACATACTCATACACCTGTGCACATCCCAGATGCACCTGTAGAAACCCTAGTGAGACATAAGCCTCCTGCTTTATCTCCTACTCTTGATAAACCTCTGGATGATTGTGAGCCTCTTGCTTCATCTCATGTGCTTGCAAAAGTCCCAGACCGATACAAGCCTCTAGATTTGCCTCCTATCCTCCATGACTTCCCTGCAAATGACCAATAATCTGCCCAGGTTTGATGGAGAGAATGCCAATATTACTGCTGAAAAGCATATTCAAAACCTTGAGGATTTCCTTGACCTTTATGAGGTTGAAGATGATGATGTCTGTATCAGGATTTTTGCCCTGTCTTTGCAAGGTAAAGTTAAGAATTGGTTTAGAAATCTGCAAGCTGCAAATATCATAAATTTTCATCAATTTATGCAAGTTTTCCTAGATAGATGGGTGGTCATGGAAAATGTTTTCCTCATCCTAGAAGAATATGACCACTTGAAAAGAAAGCCCGGAGAGACAGTACAACAGTTCTCAACTAGGTTCAATGAGGTGTATCATTCAATACCTGTGGATGTAAGGCCACCTCTTGGTTTAGCTAAATTGCATTTCCCAGAAACCTTTGATCCAGAAATGACATTCCAGTTAAGAGAAATGAACACTGCGAGCCTTGAAGAAATGCAAAACATTGCAGTTGATGTGGAGGCCAACTTGCTGATCAAAAGGTCAAAGGTAAAGAACAAAGAAAAGGAGCAGCTGAAGTCATCAAAAGCTAAACTGGACATTTTGGCCAGTGCCATGGAAGAGATGATGCAGAGGATCAATAGGTAAGATGAACTTGCTGTCCAAAGACATCATGTTCCATTGATCTCAGAGAAAGAAAAGGTCATTGTTCCCAAACATTTTGTTGCTCATCCTTGGTACCATGGTTTGGATAATGATTATTTCATGTATTCAATTCACAACACAGTCAAAGATGAAGTTCCAACTCATCTTGTTGAAGAGCCATCAGTTGATATGATGTGCATGTTCGATGAATTTTCTTACTTGGATAATCTACCCAAGTATGATCAGTATGATGATGATCATGAGGCTGAAATAGAGGTGGATTGTTCAAAGAAATCACCCACATATGAATGTGAGGAAAAAGATCATTTACAATTCGGATATGACAATCAACCCTTGCACAACAGTCATGATAGTGAGGAGGAAGAGGCATAAAATTTCAAAGTAAGGGAAAGATTTTTGCCCTTATGTCTCTCTTCTTTTCAATTTTTGAGAAGAAATTGTAAACAAGTTGGCATTAGTAAAGAGGGAGAATATTCTGATCAACTAGGTGAAGATGCTAGTGTTGATGTGGAGGCTGTTCTAAACCCAGAATTGCAACACTTTACCTACTCTAATTCTCAAATTCCAAATGAAAGCTTAAAGCTTGAGAAAAATTGTAGAGACCATACTAAATTAAATCCAAAATTTAATACAATTAACATATATTTCCCTTCAGATTTGTAAATTATTCATTCACATCCTACAAGCATAAATATTATGCAGAAATTCAAATCTATCTACAACATGAAAATAACTTAACAGAATAAAATTTAATTTACCTCTTCCTGATGCTAATTTCTCCGTTGACCTGGTTGTCCAACTTGCTGCTTTGCTACTGCCTGATGCATTGACCAACTCTACCCAAACCGACTAACCTCCCAGCCAGCTAGGAGCAGCCTGTCCGGCTCCCTAGCTCCAGGAAACCGAAAGGAATCCTGACCCCCGTGCCCAAAACCTCTAGCAACCCGGTGCCCTCTGCAATGATACTCAAAGAGTGCAGAACTCTACCACAGAACCAGAAAATCCAAGAAAAGAAACCAGAACTCTCGTCCCCCCTCCAAAATGCTTCCCTAGCCCCAAAATGATCCTTCTCCCCCCGTCATATCCTCCCTTTCACCGGCTCTCTTCCCCCTCATTAATTTCCTTATCCCTCCTTTATTACCTTATCCCTTTATTTATTATCCTATCCCCTTATTTATTATCTTATCCCCTCCATTTAATGTTTCTTATCCCCTCCCGCATACGTAAAGCAATTAATTAAATAAATTAAAATTATTAAGCCCCTTAATTTATTACCCATGTCATTGAATGTGATATGTAATTAATTAATTAATCAAAAGTTATAAACAATTAATTAATAAATAAATATTTAATTAAATTTTTTTTTTTGTTTGTTAATTTGTGCGAGACCTGTTGGCTACACGATTAACCTGTGGCTTGAGAAACCATGACTCAGGGGCATCTAAGCTGTCAAAATCACCCGGGGATCGCACCCGGCCTGAGCCACACCAACCCTTAACATGGTTGGATTTTTTGTCCCCGCAGGTTTCGAACCGGTGACTTTAACAACACAGAGTGGCTTAACAACACACTCCATCACCGACTGTCGTACACCTCGGGGACAATATTTAATTAATATTATTAATGCTAATCATTGTTTAATTAAAACTATATTAGGACAATTAATTATCTAATTAATTTTTACTTAATAATCCCTAAGCATATATATTCAACTAGGGTTGTTACATACACCCAAACTTCAGGAAACTTCGTCCCGAAGTTAAGGTATCTCGTGGTACAAAGGAAAAGAAACATGGTTCACACATTCATAACAATTAACCGATACTATCAGTAAGTAAGTCAAGAAAACTCATACATACTAGTGTATATGTACAAGAAATGCATGTGTAAGTAGTACATACAAGTCCCATGCTGGTACTAATAATCACAACTATCATCCTTTAGTAATTTATGTATGCATCCAATCCAATCAACAAGACTAGTCTTTTATAAAAGACAATAAACCAATCAAATGTTTGAGAAATCCTTTAATTACAATTATCCAGTTCAACAATTTTATTTAAACAACTGTGGTTTAGTTACGTAATTATGAATATTCATATATACCAATTTTTTTTTTTTTTTTAAGAAGGGAAAACATTAAATTCCACCATAAGACAAATCTCCATACTTTCTCAACTATTTCTACTCATCCTTCCTCCCTAACTTATTTCCATGTCCATTCTTATCCTTCCTCTGCTAGACTATCTTGGAGCGTCAACTATATTGACCTAACTCCAAATAGAACCCATAAGCGGAAGTGTCACTATCTTGACCAAGCTTCCCTAGCAGGCAACTAACAGTCATCATCACACATCTTGGGGAGCGTGAGCTAACACCGTCCTCCCATGACTTCAGGTTTCGGAGGATACATGGTGGGAAATACCTCCACCCCTCCTAATCATAACTAGGGTCCACACCCTACAATGGAATATACAGTGGCACTGTGTTGCTGAGGGTTTTGTCATCGTTTATTCGGTTTTGGGCAGTCTCATCACTTGAAATTCTGCACTGGTCCACACATCATAGCAATGCATCCAAACCAATATAATTTCACATACAAATATTCGTACCATAATGTTTCTTGGCTAGTGGTCATGATATCCACTTTCATCATCATTATCCCTTGGCTATTTCTTAGCCCATAACTTGCAGATTAGTCTGTAACACAAACTCATACATTTCTATGCATTATCATCATGTAATTGCATACCATCATCATTTCAATTCGGTATCCTTGTACCAACAACTTAACATCAACGTTTTCAAGTTAGAAATAGATCCCATAATATTCCATAATTCAATTTCGACACCCATTCATAAGATTATCATTTACCAAAATAGATTGCATCATATCCAACATCATTCTAATAGCATTTAAACATTTATTAAATTCACATTCTCACAATATGTCGCATCATATACATCATCATTAATAACATTTAAACATTCGTAAACTTTACATTCACATAGTATATCACATTACATACATCATCATCAATAACATTTAAACATTCATAAAAGTTCATACATTTTAAAGTTTAAGTGTATCACTTAATAGTTTCAATGTGACTAGAAAAATAAAGTATATAGGCCTCATGTAATCCTAGCTGTCTAAGTCAAAAGGTGGTGTTACACACACCCCACCATCGAGAAACATATTCTCGAGGTGGTAAAAAAAGTGAGTGATAGTCTTGTCGTAATGCCTTGACATCTTCCCAAGTAGCAGATCCTAGACTATACTTTCCCCATTGGACCTTAACTTGGTCTACCAGACGGTTCCTGAGCTGTCAAACTCTACGATCCAATATGCGTAATGGTTCTACTGTGAGGGTTCCCACGTCCGATACCTGCAATTCCTTCCAATTTAGTTTATGGGATTCATCAGCAACATAATGACGTAAAATAGATACATGAAAAACATTATGAGTTTTATGCAAGTGGGGTGGCAGTACGAGACGATAGGCAACGGGTCCAATTTTCTCTTGGATTCTGAACGGTCCTATAAATCGAGGTGACAACTTTGTCCCCTTCCCGAACCGTATGGTACTCTTATTAGGCCTGATACGAATGAAAACCTAGTCTCCCACTTCATAACTTCGGTCGGTCCTATGTGCATCCGCATAAATTTTCTGCCTATCCTGTGCTTCCTTTAGTCTCTGCCTAATATGAATCCCCTGTTCCTCCATCTCTTGAATCAATTCTGGCCCAACTGTTACTCGGTCTTCTAATCTATCCCAACTCAACGACATTCTGCATGGCCTTCCATATAGAGATTCGTAGGGTGGCATTCCGATGGAGCTATGAAAACTGTTATTGTAGGCAAACTCTACCAAAGGTAGGTACATCTCCCACTAGGTTTGATTATCCATGACATACATCCTAAGCATGTCTTCCACGACTTGATTTACTCTCTCAGTTTACCCATCTATTTCAGGGTGATAAGCTGTGCTTAAGTTCAACTGAGTCCCTAATGCTGACTGCAAACTTGTCCAAAACCTAGAAGTGAATCGGGAGTCCCTATCTGAAATGATCATCTTAGGTATCCCGTGCAAACAGATAACCTCGCTTACAAACACAAGTGCCACATCAGTGACATCGTAAGTGTCTCTAACTAGAATAAAATGAGCACTCTTGGTTAACTTATCCACTATCAGAAGAATGACATTCTGTCTATGAGATGTGAGAGACAACCCCACAACAAAATCCATAGAAATGACTTCCCACTTGGACATAGGAACATCATGTGGTTGTAGGAGGCCTGCCGGGTGATGGTGGTCGGCTTTCACTTGCTGACACTCTAGGCATTTGGCGACGAAATGGACTACATTGTGCTTCATGCCTACTCAGAAGAAGAGCTTCCTCATGTCTGCGTACATCTTCTTCACACCCAGATGCACACAATAAAGTGCTCTATGGGCTTCCTTTAGTATGATGCTTCAAACATCCCCACTTTTAGGGATGTACATCCTTCCCCGATATCTTAACAGTCCATCTGCTTCCAGACTATATACTTCATACTTTGGATCTAACTGCCTCATACTCTAGAGGTTTGAAGTAACCTTTAAATACCAACTGTCTCCTTGGAGTTGTGTCAACACATGTTCCCTCAGATTGACTTTTAAGGGTATCAAGGAGAAGATACGTGGTCTCCTACTCAAGGCATCTACGACCACATTTTCCTTTCCCTTGATGTATGAAATACCAAAATCGCACTCACTCATAAACTCACTCCATTGCCTTTGCTTAGCATTCAGATCCCTTTGAGTGAAGAGATGTTTTAAACTTTGATGGTCCGTTTTAAGCTCAAAGTTTCGCCCAACAAGATAGTGCCTCTAAAGTTTCAGAGCTAGCATTACAACTGCCAACTCTAAATCACGATTCGCGTATAGATTTTCGTATTTCTTCAACTTCCTTGATGCATAAGCTATCACTCCTCCATCCTGCATTATCACGGTCCCCAACCCTTGCTTCGAGGCATCCGTGCAGACTGTGAAGTCCTTTTCCATATCCGACACTCGTAGAATTGGCGCACTAGTTAGTAACCTCTTAAGCTCGATGAATGCACTATCACATTCTTCTATCCATTCATACCTGACACCCTTGCGCTGCAAAGTGGTGATGGGTTTCACTATTTTTGAGAATCCTTCCACAAATCTCCGGTAATAACCTGCTAGCCCCATGAAGCTTCTCACCTCATGGGCATTATTTGGCATTGGCCACTCCATAATGGCCTTTATCTTTTTTGGGTCCACAGAGATTCCTTCGCCGGAAATGATATGACCTAAATAATGAATCTCTTTCTGGAAGAAGGAACACTTCGACAACTTCCCATACAATTTGTTCTCTCTTAGGTAGGACAACACCATTCGTAAGTGTTCCTCATGTTCTCTTTCGTTCTTGGAATAGATGAGGATGTCATCTAGAAAGACTTGTACAAAATGGTCTAAGTACTTCCAGCATACGCCGTTCACGAGGCTCATGAATACTGCTGGCGCATTGGTCAATCCGAAAGGTACTACAACAAACTTGTAATGTCCAAATCTAGTTCGAAAGGCAGTTTTTGGGATATCACCTTCCTTAATCCTTAACTGATGATACCTTGATCACAAATCAATCTTTGAAAATACCGCTGCTCCTTTCATCTGATCAAAGAGGTCATCTATTCGTGGCATCGGGTACCTATTTTTCACTGTAGCACGGTTCAAGTCCTTTTAGTCTATACACAGTCGTAAGGATCCATCCTTCTTCTTTACAAAAATTACTGGTGCACCCCAAGGTGAGACACTGGACCTTATTAGCCCTAAGTCTAGTAACTCTTTCAACTGCATTTGCAATTCACAAAGATCCAATGAGGGTCCCTTCCTTTCGTTCACTGCTTCCACTACATATAATCAACACCTTTGTCTCAAGCATCGCTTAACCTTCATAGTTGATATAAATCATAATGACACTTTTCTCCGTACACCCTGGATCTCTACTGGCCTTCCCTCATCGTTGACACAAAGCACCCTCTTTGCGAAACAATCTACCAAAGCTCGATGAGCTGCTAACCAATCCATTCCAATGATTAGGTCATATGCCCTGAGAGCAGTGACGTATACCTTCAACCTGGTAGTACACACTCCCAGGTCTACTATGCAATTATCAACACTAGGTCCTACGACTTGCTTTTCCCCCGAAGCCATCTCAACTTGTTTAAAGTCATCGTGCTCGTAGGCTACCAACCCACTCTTTTCTAATGCAAATGGTGAAATGAAACTATCTGTCGCACCAGAATCAAATAAAATCTTAACGTTGATATGATTTAGCGTACCTGATGACTCCACCACCGTGGATTGATGTTCGGCCTGACGATTATTAACCGCTGCATAAATCTGGTGGCTGCTACTTGCTCTCCCCATTGGTGCCTTTCCTTCTCTATGCACAAACCCTGATTGTAACTCTGGGTAGTCACGCTGGTAATGGGGTCCTCCACACCCCCAACAGGGAACACGAGATTGAACCTGCGCACTGTTATGTGACTGTCTCTGAAATGAGTTCCTTCCCTTGGAACCCCTGCCCCTACCAACTGTTCCCTGAGATGGCCGTGGACCTGTCTGCGTTGTTGGTGATGAACGAGATGCTGCACTCGCTGCCATTGAAATCCCCGCGGTTACTGTCCTTGGCGCGACTCTGTTACCATATGGCGATGGCCTTGAGCCCCCTCCCCTGGGAAATGTCCTAGGGGCCTTCCCGACGAATCCAGGACGATGCGAAAATGTCGGTCTTGTACCCCCGATTAAGTTCATGTGTTCCTCCACATAACACACATTTTCAATAGCTTCTACTACCGAAGATGGTTTCCACATCTGCACCATAGCTCTTATCTTAGGGTTCAATCCATAGACGAAGCGTTTTGCCCGTCGTTGGTTATTATCCATATACGAAACATATTTGACCAATTCCATAAATCTGATCTCATATTCTTCTACAGTTTTGTTTCCTTGTACTAAGGCATGAAACGCCCCTACCTGTTGTTCCTCATAATAGGCTGGCAGATATTTTCCTTCGGAACGTCTCCTTGAAAAGTTCCCAAGATACTGTGTCTGGGGTAAGATGCAGTTGTCTTTCCAGGTTGCCCCACCAGTTCAAGGCGCCGTCTCTTAACTAAAAAATTGCGATCTTCTCCTTTGAGTTGGACGCATAGTCCCTTAAGGAAAAACACCTTATCATGCCTTCCAACGACGCTTCCGCACGTTCACTGGCGCGACCCCCAGAAAACTCCGGAAGTTTGATCTTTTTCAATTCTCGAGTGATGTCTTCGGGTGGAGGTCCTCCCCCTAAATCCCTTGATGCTTCTGGATTACCCATTCCAGACGGTGGGGGTTCCACTTCCATCTCTGCTGGTTGTCGCCCCTTTAAAGTCTCATTAATGGCCTCCAACGAGCATAGTATGAGAGCTCGTTCGGGCGATGGTGGTGGTGGTGGTGGTGGTGTTGGCAGTGCCTGTGACGATGCTCCCCTGCTTCGATTCCCTCGAGTCCTGACCATCCTATATGCTTTAACCTGCATCAACCAAAGTTATTAGGGTGAGTTCAAGAACATTTCAAATTGGTGCTACTCAAACTAGAAACAGAGTTAGGCGTAAGTTTTTCTTTACTTGTCTGTAAATAGACATTACTCTCTTTAGGGGATTGGCTAGGTTAGGGTTAAAGCGTCTAAGCTTGATTTCTTCCAAGAAAACTATTGTCTCCCTTTCTCGGTAGCTATGCTAGCCTTGTGCCATACACGCCAATTCCTCTAACTTACTTTTCTAGTGTGTATGCCGCCTCCTTCCCGCTTGTCCTAGTCTAAGTCCTTTAAACTTTTCGCTTATAACTAAATATCCTCCGATGCTTGACTCGTGAGCTTTCCTTGGTGCGTTGTACATAAGTGTTGAATTGCGTGTCTCGGTGGCTGCAGGTGCGAGTCTTTAAGAATTGTAGAGTGGTTTTCAAGCATTGGAGCTTAGCGTTTGACTTTGAATGGTGGAATGGAATGAAAAGGCTCGACGATTGGCTCGATGAATTGTGTGTAAGGTCTCGTGAGCCTGATGCTTGGATAATCGGAGTTTATACTTAGGAATACACTCTTTTACCATTAATCTATTTAAGTATAAGAATTTATCTGTAAAGACTCATGAGGGTGCGTTGGCGTTAGTGTTCTTCTTAAGGCGCTTCGCTTGGTGGGGGGTCTTGGATTCAAAACCCATGGACCTCTAAAATTTATACTTAACCCTATATTATTAAATTATTTAAATTAAAACTCATAATTATATATATTTTTAAATAATTTAAATTTACACAAGCGTATTAATACTTTTAAATAAATTAATAAAATAAAAAATTAATATTACAAAAAAATAATAATATAATTATTCAAAAAGCCTATTAATACTTTTTAAATAAATTAATAAAACTAAAAATTAATATTACAAAAAAAATGATAATATAATTATTCAAAAAACATATTAATACTTTTAAATAAATTAATAAAACTAAAAATTAATATTACTAAATAATAATAATAATATAATTATTAAAAAAAAAGTCTTACTTTCAGTTTGGCGAGAGTTTAATGTGCTCCGTGGCATTCGCTGGCAGCCTTTAAGGTCGGGCTTCTGGCATGAGGCCCACGTGCCCGGCCTCCGGCTCTCAGTACCAAAAACCTAAGCTATTCCTTAACCCTAACGCTCCTTCACTTCGGCCTCTTTCCTCTGCCGCCTCTCTACTCTGCTTTGTCCCTCTGCTCTTAGCGCTGGTGTTGGTCTGGTCATGGATTTGTGCACGGCGGTGGATTTGTACTACTGTCTGCCTGTGGGAAAACCTACGATTTGTCTTGTGTGTCGTAGCTTGCCCCTTTAACTTGGGGATGGTTGTTGTTTAGGCCTGTAGATTCCACACCACTACACTGGCGAGTGGTCTTGCACTTTTTTCCTTCTTGCATGGCGGTGGTGCTAAAGTGTTTCCAAGTATAGAATCATTGGTATCTTTGGAGGAGTTGCGGGGAGATGGGTGTCCACTCGTGCTTAGTGTTGGGGCTTGGTGCGTTAACTTGTATGTTTTTTTTTTTGTTTATTTTGGTTTATAAAAAAAAAATTTGTTTTATCTTTGTGTAGGCGCAGCTCCGTGGCTGGGCGCTGTGTTCGGGAAGGGTTTGCTGTGCTGCAGGTCCTTGGCTGTTAGGCTGCGCGACACTTGTGGCTGTGATAGAAGATGGTAAGATGTTTGTTTTTTTTTGTTTCATTGGTGATTTTAAATTCGCGCCTAGTTTTCTTATATCAATTCTAACGGAAACACAATGTCTAGTAAAGTAGTGCCGAGGATTGAAATATCTGGCATCAGCTAATAAGATGTTTCCTTAGCATGGAAGAAAATATAAGAATAGGGTCTAGTTCGACTGCAATAACTTGAGACCAATGTGAAGTCTCGGTGGTGGTCGGGAGCCAGGAATAGTCGGGGGTTTATCTTTCCCTTGGTATTGCAGGCTCGTCGATTATGGAGTGAAACTTCGATAGCGGGATTTCTTTCACCATGAGCCGAAGTAGAGCATGCTGCGATGTCAAATAGGCGGGGAACATGGCTGATAGTAGTAGGGCATATTCAATTTTTGTTGAGATGGGAAGCGTCCTAATGATACCATGATAAATATATCCCAAATGTCAGTCTCTAGTGGTGATTTCTTCAGGAATTAAGGTCTGTATTCTCTTGAAGGTGTTTGTATATGCATTGGGGTTTTCATTATATATCTATATTTTTGAGGATTTTGAAGTTAAGAGAAATGGGAGAAGAAGTTCAGAGAGATCGATTGGATGAAGATGTTATGGACAAGATATCAGAGAGGTTATCGAATCTCGCAGACCTCCATTTTCCGTATGCCATGCGCACCAGAGAGGAGCCTGTTTTACCCTTAGAGGTCAAAGATCTGTTAGCGGCTCTACTCTCTAGAGATCCTGCTATTTTCCCAGAACGCTATGGCTCCAAGTTGAAGACTGAAGAGCTTCAGAAGTTTGAGGTGCTTAAAGATGATTATGCGGTTAATTGACATTTGAGGCCATTGAGGGCTGCTTTGCTAAAGAACGCATTTGGATCTGTGCATAAAGACTCTATGCATAAATATGTGGTAATGCTTTTTTTTTTTTAAATAGGTTATATGTATATATATATATATATATACTCCTTTTATATCCAGATATTTTTTTTTAACAGTTTAAATAAATGTATTTTACATAATGCTTATTAAGTATCTAATATATAATGCTTATGTAAATATCTAATTAATATATATATATATATATATATATATATATATATTTTACAGTTTAAATAAATGTCTTTTACATAATTTTTTTTTTTTTTTTAACATTATGAAGTAAAATTAATTATATAATTAATTGTCTTTTACATATTGATCTGCATCTAATAGATATTAGTGGGTTTGGCTTGTAGGAGGAGGAGTTGGAGCTCAGGTTTTCATCAAATTAAGGGTTTCAGGGTTTCACCATAGCTAAATAGAAGTGTTTAAATTCTGGGTGGGTAGGTAGGCCCTCGGCTCCAGATTTTGAACCAGGGCTCTGATACCATGTGTAGAGACCATACTAAATTAAATCTGAAATTTAATACAATTAACATATATTTCCCTTCAGAGTCGTAAATTATTCATTCACATCCTACAAGCATAAATATTCTGCAGAAATTCAAATCTATCTACAACAATGAAAATAACTTAACATAATAAAATTTAATTTACCTCTTCCTGATGCTATTTTCTCCGTTGACCTGGTTGTCCAACCCGCTGCTTTGCTGCTGCTTGATGCATTGACCAACTCTGTCCAAACCGACTAACCTCCCATCCAGCTAGGAGCAACCTGTCCAACTCCCTAGCTCCAGGAAATCAAAAGGAATCTTGGCCCCTATGCCCAAAACCCTTAACAACCCGATGCCCCCTGCAATGATACTCAAAGACTGCAGAACTCCACCACAGAACCAGAAAATCCAAGAAAAGAAACTAGAACTCTCGTCCCCCTCCAAAATGCTTCCCTGGCCCCAAAATGATCCCTTTCCCCCCGTAAGACTCCTCCTGTCATATCCCCCCTTTCACCGACTCTCTTCCCCCTCATTAATTTCCTTATCCCTCCTTTATTACCTTATCCCTTTATTTATTATCCTATCCCCTTATTTATTATCTTATCCCCTCCATTTAATGTTTCTTATCCCCTCCCGCATATGTAAAACAATTAATTAAATAAATTAAAATTATTAAGCCCCTTAATTTATTACCCATGTCATTGAATGTGATATGTAATTAATTAATTAATCAAAAGTTATAAACAATTAATTAATAAATAAATATTTAATTAATATTATTAATGCTAATCATTGTTTAATTAAAACTATATTAGGACAATTAATTATCTAATTAATTTTTACTTAATAATCCCTAAGCATATTCAACTAGGGTTGTTACAAAAATTATGAGTTAATCCAAAATAACTCTGTAACATTGTGCTTTAGTTCATTTCAAATTTTGAAGGAGACTCTTGGACAAGTGTTGAAGGATAAATACATAAAAAGTCAGGAAATTTCATTTGAATCAATGCAACAGTCTTGTCAGTGTTTTCAGGATCCAATAGCTGATCGGTTGGATGGCCTGTGTGGTCAAAATCATTCTTCATTCGCCAGTCATGAGATGTAAAACTGTTATGATATTGACATGATCAGGCAGTCAACTTCATTGTCTTTTTTAGCAGAAGTCACATAACAAAGCCCACCAAAGCAGTTGCAGCCATGTTAGGAAATGCACGAGGATGAAAATAACATAGATACAGTGCCAGAGCTGCCATCCAAAAATCAAGGAACATGTCATTTCTACCTTGATCCTATAGCTACATATATGGAGATTTTTTTCATTGTAGAGCCTCAATCTATCTCTGGCAGTACTTTTGTTCTTCAAGATTGTCCAGGTCTCTATGGTAAAGATCAATCATGTTTTCAGTAGCAGCCATTACACTTTGCAGTTTTGAATCTATGGGCAAAGGGTCAGGCTGCCTTTTTGACTATGCAAACAAGCAGTCAAGCAGTCCACTGGTCTCAGAAGCTACTTGATTGGCTTCATTGGAATTTTTGTATTATTTTATTTAGCATGATTTTTAGCAGTATAGGGTAGGTAGGAGAGCGTGAATAAGCTCAACATTCTGAGCATCTTTTTTTCAACAGTGTTTATTTTAATTTGGTTTCAGTTGCAAGATCAAAACAGGTACAGGTTGCAGAATAAGATTTTGGGATCAACCCAATGGATAAAGCACTGGTCTACATGTTCAGAGGTCTGTGGTTCTTAACACCTCCTGAAAGAAGATGCCATCCCTAGGTGGAGCCACTGTTATAACCCTATACTTCATAGTATCATCTGGTCACTGGAATTTTTTTCACTCTGGGTGTATTTTGGTTTGCAAATAATATTTCATCTCTGCAAATTATTTTCAAGGAAAGGAAAAGAAAAGAAAATTCATGGTTGTTGACGTTGAGTGGTTTTTTCCTAACCCCACAGTGACAAAAGCAAGGGAAGCAGTGCACAAAACCCATAAAAATCACTAAAGCCTAAGTTTTTGCTGCATTCATGCCTGGAGAATAAAGAACGCGCTTAGATCGATGGTCGATCTAGCGGCGCGTAGATCAATGGCTGACAGTGGATTCCAGACCCCCTCGACTGTTTTTCTTTTAACGGTGGTGGGGGGGGGGGTCCGGAATCAGAGATAACGAAGGCATACATCTGAATAGTTGAAGCACCAACGCTTTCATCAACGACTAAGATTGAATTCTAGACCCCCCGACCGTTTTGCTTTTAACGGTGGGAGGGGGTCCGGAATGAGGAATTTTTCTTTGGCGGTCCCTGTCCTAACGTGTCATCCATCCATTGCACCCGATCCTCCATTACCTTTTTCTGCATTCTTCATCCACCTCTGTGCCACTCATTCCCTTGTCTTTTCGTCCCTGAGCCACATCTCGCCCATCACCCGTCCATGAATAAACAAACTCGGGATAAAAACATTAGGTTAATAGTCATGATTAAACCTGTTAACAATAAATTAATTATTAATTAATTAATAATTGAGTTAGCATGTTAGTAATTAATCAATTGTTAATTAATTAAATTAGTAGTTAAGTTAGTTTATTAGAATTAAAATGTTAACATATAATAAAACATATACAAATAAAAACTAATAAACAAAACCTATATTAAAAAAGATATAACAAACATAAAACAATAAAACAAAAACTAAATAAAGAAATAATAAAACATATAATTAAAAACAAAAAGTAAAAAAATACACTACCCTAATTTTACCACCCGTACATACATCATATCCCAAACAAATTAAATCAACAGAGGTGAAATTTTCCGGACCCCCCCTCTCCATCCGAAGTTTAATGAGCGGGGGGGGGGGGGTCCGGAATGGTTGTATTAAAAAACCATCCATTGGAAAGGTGTCGGCACCACATGATAGCGTAAACCCCCCCAAAAAAACTGCTTACCACCTCAGGGGGGGGTCCGGAATACCACCCATCCCAAAAAAATCGCTTTTCTCATTTTTCACCCATTTTTTTCTGTTCAGCATGCGATCTTTCGAGGCCGATTTTGGGAAAATGAAAATGAATTTTTAAAAACCAAGAGAGGTTTTTCTCCATAACGGGATGAATAACAAAAACCTCTCTTATTTTTTTCACAGGTGATACGAGCAGGGATAATCGAATCCATCTTCGAGGCCCTTTTTTCCATATTTTCATTTTTTCATTATAGTCCTGATTTTGCGGGAGCTGTTACAGCCAGTTGGAGGTGAATTTGGTGAAACCGAAGGAGATTTTTTTCCAGAACATACCCATATACAATAAATTCCTTGATTTTTTTTCCCAAGTGTCAGCTTTGAAGAGAAACAGATGTTTGTTCGGACCCCTTTTTTGCATAAATTAGGCTCGTCTTTCATGGCGGACAGTTCCAAATTTTGGGGGATTTGTGGCTATTTTTGGCTGAGGCGGTTAAAAACGGCTCACACAACTTGTTGGGAGATCTCCCCTATTTATTAAGAGATGATTTTAATGTAAAAGGTTGTTGATTCTTGCACCCGGAAGGCTATTCTCTGTAACATTTTTCTGATTCACCAGGAATACAAAGGGACTTTTTCACAGGATTCCTGTATGTCGACGATTGGTGAAGTTTTTCTTGCTTCGTCGAATGTGATTCTAATCAGTCTTCATTATGTTTCTCTCTTTCTAATTTTCAAAAGGATATTTAACGAAGAATTTATCCCTGATACTCTATGCAGTGCTTTTGAGAATCTTAATGTTTTCCTTTGATACTACAATGAAGAAATTCTTGAATGCTTTTTTGTTGTAGTTGATTATCTCGTCTGTTCATTATCTACATCATTTCATTTCTAAAGGATCCAACGCTTGCATTACCTTGCCATGTGGAAATACCTTATAGACCTGTGTTCAATTTCAAACTTGTCACAGACCCCATAGCCCAATGGTCTTCTTTTGCTGTCTCAACCAGAAAAATCCAAGAACATAACCCTATTCTGCATAGCTAGCCTAATATCCTCTTCCAACAAAGTTATATCAGACAACGAGATCCCTCTCTGAGTCTTGGAGGGCTAGATCCCTGACTCGAAGTGGTTTTGATGTTTCCTCTGTGACTGCCTCCGCAGCCTTGGGAAAATTACAGAGTGCTAACAGAGAGGATGAGAAAGGTGTTGGTATCCCAATGCCTGAAAAATCCAACTCCTAGAGATAATGGCTAGAAATTAACAAAGGTTAGGCCCTAGCGATTTATTTTTTCCTTGAACAAATTGTAATAAAATATGCAATAGACAAGGAAGTAGGGTTACTAGAGTGCTACAATGGTAGGGCTCTAGTATCTACTTCAAGATAGGTGACTTTTAAGAAATTTTAGCACATGGAAGACTATAGAGAAATAAATAGTAACATATGTCTTTCTCCTAGGGTTTCAAGCAAATAATTTCACAATCTTAGACATGAAACAAGTAAATTAACCATAAGCATTCATTCACAATAAAGAAATGCATATTTTCCACTTACTTCATCAAGAATAATCAAGCATAAACCCTAGTTGAAGATCCTCCACATGAAAATTTTCCAAAATACACCAAGAAATGCCTCCTCCAAGAAGTGCGCACCGCTAAATTTCAACCAATAACCCTTAAAGAAGGTTGAATTTCAGACCACCACTTGTGTGATGAGTCAATGATGAAAAAATATGAGAGTTTTATCTCTTATTTATACAATATCAATGACCTTTAATTAATTTTTAGGTCATAAAAGACCAACATGGCCAAATTACATCAAAAATCCAGTTTTTACATAAATTCAATAATTAAATCCTAATTTCACTTTTAGAGATGATGTCATTCCCTTCTAGGGTGACATTAGATCCCTAGGGTGGAACACTAGGCCTCAAATGCAAAACGCCTTGCCTCTAGAGGCCCCAAATGCTGCCACACGTGCCAACTAGCACCAAACCGTCCACATAAATACCAAACCCAACTGGATGAAGTCAAGGGTCAACATGCCGATGTCAGGGGCCCTTAAGGGCCGACGTCATGGTGGAATGGAAAGACCCCCTGGGTCTAGGCCTACCATAGTGTCTCGGGGAAAACATCCTTCTTTCTTCCTGGTGCCATCCTCTTGTGTTTCTTTGGTCTTGGTTGGGGTCACAACATCCATCTGTTGGGCTTTCAGCCCTAAGAAGGTCCGAGCTAATCATCTCCCCATATGTACTTGTCCATTGGGCATGGTCCTGCAACAAAAACAAGTATGCCCTCCATGGACTCATAAGTCACAGGGATCATAGCAATGCCAATCACATCCAATAATCAAATTACCCAAACATGTGCATCAAGCCCCCCTTTACCCAGACAAATGCTCAAAGAGGTTATGCAGTTTAACAATTCAGGTTTGGAGAGGGTCTGAGGATGTCCTATTTGGATAATTCTCCT
Organism: Picea engelmannii; assembly: GCA_009831015.1. Classification (NCBI taxonomy): domain Eukaryota; kingdom Viridiplantae; phylum Streptophyta; class Pinopsida; order Pinales; family Pinaceae; genus Picea; species Picea engelmannii. The sequence continues at coordinate 36,046 of ML785250.1, forward strand.
CAAGTTTGGGGTCTTTCCCAGGTGAAGACAAATCTAGGTCATGTAAGTGTGTGAAATGGTGTAGGGGAAATTTTTGGGTAGAGGGTGCAGTGATAATAGGGAAATGTAGGTCTTGCTTGTGGGTTCCTCTGTAGAGGGTGAGCTGCATCTTGTCATGGATGCCATCGTTTCCTAACCCATTCAATGCCTTTTATTATTTGTCTTATTTCTTTTTTCTTTTCAAGGGAAAATTTGGTGGACACTGTCCTAACGTGGTGACCAGTGGTGACAACATTACCCACAAGCATTTCATGGAAATGAGAAGGCTAGCTCGTGATGAGACCCCCTTTCTCTTGGCTATGCCACCAAGAGCCATTACCCTGGTTTGGTGACCAGATAGATGGTAGTGTCATACCGCTACATGCCCATGGACCTAATAGGCCAACTCATGATACCTCCCTTCCACCAACTAGACCTTGAGTTTTATTTTATCTTACGGATACCCTTTTCTTATTGAGAAGCCTTTTATTGTTTTTTCGAGAATCTCTGGGCGAAGAATCTCAAAGGTTTCATTTTGGCTTTTAACTCTTGCCAACTAATTTTACTCTATGGGCCTTTAGCCACTTCTTCCCTAAGGGAAAGGTACAACCCTTCATGTAACACCCTAGGTTTTGAACCCCCATTTTAAATAATGTATTGTGACAATGCTGAGAGGCCAGAGTACCCAAACAATTATTAAAAGGCCAGTGTGCCCAAGACATGTAATGTTTTTATCATTATTAATAATAAATACATGGATGGCTACTAGAAGGATAAGGACTAGAGTTATAGGGGGCTATGATTCCACAAGAGAGGGGGATTGAAGGGATAAGTGTCTATTCCTATTTTAATTACCCTTTTTTTCCAAGGGAGGGGATCGGTTACGTGAGATTCTTGGGGAAGGCCAGGAGGTTCTTGAGTCCCCCCGAATTTACTTAAACCCGCCTCAGGTCTGATGGGGGGGTTTGACTGATGGCTTGTTTGTTGATTTCCTATACGATTCACTCATTTCCCTCACGCACTTTCATGCACCCACTTACCCATTCATTGATCCATCCTCATCCGCGTCTTGGCTTGGGAAAAGGGAACTGAGCTACTGAAGAATTAGCCATGGTATAGTTGGTTGTAGTGGTCGCTGGTGTGATCTAGCCATGACCTGAGGCCGCATGTCTGAGATGCGTTGGCCCGTGTCCATTGTTGCTCACAACTGCAAGTCCTAAGAGTTCCAACATTGAGATTCTGGACCAGTTGCACTGAAGCCCGAATAAGGAGAAGGACTGCCTGAGGGACTGTGTGGCAGAGAAGGGTGGAGGTCCGTTCTCTCGGGTGGTGCAAGCTGGGTAGAAGAGAGCTGGGTATTTGGATTGTTGTGAGAGATGGGAAGCCTGTGAGAGCTTGAGAGCTGATTGGTTTGGGAAACCTGTGAGAGCTGATTGGTTTGGGAATCCAAGTACACTCTGGAACCATCCTTGTGGATTCATAGCTCTGGCTCGGGGGTGACATTGCTGTTGAGATTTGGAGCAATGGTGTTTATGGTTGGGTGGAATGTCCTTGGTCTGTAGCCAGTTTGTGTCATCCTTCATAAAGATAAATTCTCTCTGTTATGGTATCGTTTACATGTATATGAATGTATTTTCTGTTGTGTATTTTAATTATCGTTTAACTAAATCTTAGATTATGCATGTTTGCTGGATATTGCCGTGCATGTCGCTAAATATTGTATTTTATGCGTTCTTATTAATTAAAGAAGGTATTGGTAAGAAAAAGAAGTCCAGGGGCGGGCTTGAAGGTAGCATGCCCTGACCTATGGGTGGCTGGGTATATTACAAACTGATATCAGAGATTTTGGTTGAGACACCGGGCCAGTATGGGCCAGGTCTATTGGTCAGAGTCTTGTGGTTACAGATTGAACTCTGACCGTGGAGTTGAAAAGATTAGGAGGAATGGCATTGCAGAACCTATGCAGGAGTTGGATCACCAGAGACCTATTGTAAGGGGTTCAAAGGATCATGACCACCCCCCTTTGAATCCGGGAGCGATCGCCACTGTAGGATCAAGAGAGATCTGGGATCATTGGATCGGAGGATAGGTGAACAAGGGTCGTCCGATGTAAAGGAAGCAAGGGTTAAGGCCACCACTGTCAGATCCCATTGGATAGTGAGATCAATGGACAACAAGCATTGCGGGGAACCAAGTTTCATGGGAGATAATTTCCCAAGGCAGTCTCGCAATCCAAACCACGATTTCCCCAAGGGGTTACGTGTCAATGTCAGGAGAATTGCGAGGCGAAAAGCGAGTTACTCCAAACTACCGATGTATGCCCCCATAAATTTAAAGGCATGCAGTGATGTGATAGGTTAGGGCTCGAACATCGAAACTCTGAATAATCGAAGTAGCTGGGGACCGTCAATCCTTAGGAGGACATGCATCAATTGATCATGTGCTCCGGGTGAAATCACTCCGGGAGGGAGCGAGTGAGGAGAAGTCTAGAGTTGAATCTCTCGAATCTCGGAGAGTCGGAGAGTCGAAGTAAATCTCAAGCGTTGGATCGCTTGAGGTGAATCTAGGCCATCTGATCTAGAAGAGACGTGGCATAAATCTGTGAATTTCGGGTGAAGGCTCAAAGTAAGCCTCAACCATCATATTAAGGAGGACACGCGGTGAAGATCCGTGGATTCTGGGTGAAGAACCAAAGTGAATCTTAGTCGTTTGATCCAGGAGGACACATGGCAATAGATTGGCCAGTTCAAGAATGCAGAGTTCGGGAGAATTGGAAGTGTGCTAGCACAAAAACTCCTGAAGTCTCAAAGCCCGAAGAGATGAAGTGATGGGGAAGGATGACATCACCAGGAGGTGATGTCGACCCCAGAATTTCTGAAGTGACATGGCTTGCGGATGTCACCTGGGATGACATGGACACATGGGATGTGTTCCACATGTCAGTAAGATTTGAGCATATGGAATATTGAAAGGTCAGTTAGAACGTGACACGTGTCACCCGCTTGATTGGGCCACATGTTTGCTTCCAGTATTTTTCCACGCAGCGACAGATCGTGCAGTCCAGAGACTGGGCACTCCAGAGGGGAAAGATGTGACAGGTTGCGTTGGGTCAAAAACTCTCGAAGGCCTAAAGGCCGGAGTACATATCGACCGTTTATTCCAGAAGACACATGTCGAAGGATCATTGACTTCGAGTGAAGCACTCTGGGAGAAAGTGCAGGAGGAAAGTTTGAAAATTCCGAAGCCCAAAGAGCCGAAGTGATTCACAGCCACTGATCTATGGGAGGACACCTGTCGGCAGATCATGAACTCCGAGTAAAAGCGTTCCAGGAGGAGGCAAGCAAGGAAAGTTGAGACTCCTGAAGCGCAGAGTCCCGAAGTGGATCTCAATCGCTAATTGGGAAAGCGGACGAGGACCATTGATTCGGTCCTTGCTGAAATTTCCGAAGTCACGAAGCTCTGGACAAGCTCTTTTTCCAGCTAAGCGTAGGGTCATGGCCATGGTCATATGCAAATTGAGAGCTGAGGGAAGGAGGGCTAAGCGCTGAATTGGTTGTCTACGAGACAGAAAAGTGCTAAGGAAGGATTTAGCCGCGGTTTCTAGTCGTGGTCACTTGGGAGGGTGGTTTGAAAGAATCATCTACACAGGATGGAATTATGTGTCAGCCAAGGATAACAAGACATTGTTATTTTCAGAGAATGGGGATATGATCTCCATGAACCAAAAAAAAAAGAGACCTGTAGCATGGTTTGGCAATTTTGTTTATCATTTGCATAATTCTAACAAAATGGTCGCTTGCACATTTTGCAGAATTAAGGGGTCTAAACACATCAACTCATGATGCGTATTGAGGAAGTGGAAGAAGGCGAGGGAGCCTCCAGTCATGATAAGGAGCCTGAAGGCCAAAATACCAGAGTGGGTAATGCATAGACAGAGTCCAATGGACGCAAGGGAAAATGAGAGCAGGAGACGTTAATAGAAACGGTAAGAAGCCCGAAGATGGAAGTGCAGATCTACAAAGCAGACAACAAGAGACTGATGATAGAGAAAATTCAGATAAATGCTTGAATGTTGTAGAGCTTAAATCAGTTGCTGAGGCAAACGAAGAAGGGATCAAACTCAATACAAGAGGAAGAAGGCAGGTGCCATGAAAGAAGGGATGATCGTGGAAGAGATGGTTATTCCAGAAGTGCTAGCAGAGCTCATGGAAACCACTCATCTCCTTACTCAATAAGAAAGTTTTATGCATCGGAATATCCCGCAAGCAGTCCAGAGGTGTCTCCCGTTAGAAAACAAAGAATGAAACAAGAGGCAGATAGTTTGCAAGGAGAGTTGAGGAAGCTCAATCCACCTTCCTTCGATGGTGAAAGAGAAAGGGAAGATGATGCCGAAGCATGGTTTCTTGGACTCATGAGATATTTTCAGTTGCATAGCTATTCGTCCAACCTGGAAGCCATGATTTCCACCTACCATTTACACGGGAAGTCTGCAATGTGGTGGGACCAACTGAAGCAAGTGGAACATATTAATGAAAGTAGGATCACTTGGAAGCAGTTCAAGAAGTACTTCTAGAAGGAGTACTTCTCAGAGTATTTCTATGACAAGAAAATGCAGGAGTGTTTTGAACTTAGGTTGGGAAGAATGAATATTGTAGAGTACGAGAAGAAGTTCTTGGGATTGCTAAAGTATGTCAGGTTCATTGGTGACGAGAAAGTGAAAATACAAATATTTCTAAGTGGATTTCTAGCCTTTTATAAGGAAAAGGTCAAGTATGATGAACCCAAGACCTTGACTTAATCCATTAGGAAGGCTAAATACCTGTATGAGAAAGGCGAGGGAAGAGAATCCCTGCAAAAATCTTGGAAGGAAAAGAAAAATGTGAAGTCCTATCAGAGGAGGAAAGGATTCAAACCTCCCTTCAATAGGAATGAGCCTCATAGAAATCATCAAGATCAGTATTCTAAGGGATATTTCAAGAAGGAAGATTCCTTGGGAAAAAGGGGAAGACCACCAATCCAATGCTGTGGATGCAAAGAAGATCACTTGTACGCGGATTGCTCACACAAAAAATATAGAGTGAAGACTGTGCACAACATCCAAGAGGCTACAACAGTCAAAGATATGGGAAGAATCTATGCAGCTTTAAATGATTGACAAGCAAAGTACCAGTCCAATATGGTCGAGGTGGAAGGTAAGATCATAAATCAACTTGTTGCTATTTTGATTGATTTAGGAGCAAGTCATTGCTACATTGATCCTAATATAGTGGATAGATTACATTTGGAGAAAAGTAAACTTGAAAATCAAGTTTGGTTCAGTTAGCCACTGGAACCAAAAGAAGAATCCATGACATGGTCAGAAGTTGTTCCATAAGTCGTAACAACGTGAATACTAGTATTGATCTAAATATCATACCATTGGGGTCTTATGATATTCTGATTGGAATGAATTGGTTGGAAAAACATCATGTTGTCCTAGATTGTCATAACAAGACATTTACATGTCTTGATGGAGATGGAAAACATAGCACCGTGAAAGGAGTTCCAAGACCCATCTCTATAAGGGAGATTTGAGCCTTACAACTAAAAATATGCTTGAGGAAAGGATGTCAATTGTATGGAGTTCATGTGGAAGAGCCAGAGACTTCAAAGGGGCCAAGCCTTGAATATTTCTCGATACTACAGGAATTTGAAGATGTATTCCAAGAAATACCCAGATTGCCACCAAGAAGGGAGATAGATTTCTTAATTGATTTAGTGCTAGGAGTTGCCCCGGTGTCAAAAACACCTTACAAAATAAGCACACCAGAGTTAAAAGAATTACAAATGCAGTTGGAGGAATTGTTGAAGAAAGGGTACATACGTCCAAGTGTTTCACCTTGGGGAGCACCAATACTTTTCGTCAAAAAGAAAGATGGAACCTTGAGGCTGTGTATTAACTTTCGACAACTAAACAAGTACATTATAAATAACAACTATCCTCTACCCCGAATTGATGACCTCTTTGATCAGCTAACATGAGCAAATATATTCTCAAAGATTGACTTGAGGGCATGATACCATCAGGTAAGAATCAAGGAAGAAGACATTCATAAGACAACCTTTAGGACCAGGTATGGGCATTATGAATTTGTAGTGGTTCCATTTGGACTGACCAATGCACCAACTGTATTCATGTGCTTAATGAATGACATATTTAGAAATTATTTGGATAAGTTTGTCATAGTATTCCTGGATGACATACTTATCTATTCTAAGTCTGAAGATGAGCATGAACATCACTTAAGACTGGTATTGCAAGTACTGAGAGAACATCAGTTGTATGCCAAGTTGAGTAAGTGTTATTTTTATAAAAAATAGATCCATTACTTGGGACACATTATTTCAGAGCAGGGAATAGCGGTAGATCCAAAGAATATCAAAGCCATTAGAGGATGGCCAACACCCAGAAATGTGTCAGACGTAAGATCTTTTATGGGATTAGATGGCTACTAAAGAAGGTTCATAGTAGGGTTCTCTAATATTGATCACCCCATCACTTCTTTGCAAAATAAGGGAACTAAATTTGAATGGACACTCAAGTGTGAAAATAATTTTAATCTGTTGAAGGAATTACTTACTAGTGCATCTGTGTTAAAGATTGTTGACCCAAATGAAAGTTTTGTGGTATGTATAGAGGCATGTAAGGAAGGAATTGGGGGAGTCCTCACACAAAATGAGCATGTCATTGGATATGAGTCCAGAAATCTTAAGGAACATGAGAGGAACTATGCCACCCATGACTTGGAACTTGCTGCCATTGTTCATGCCTTGAGGATGTGGAGACATTATCTCATGGGGAAGAAATTCGAATTAAGGACAGACCACATTGGCCTGAAGTATCTTTTTGAACAACCGACCTTGAATGATAGGCAAAGAAGATGGCTAGAATTTTTAAGTGAATTTGACTTCGATATCAAGCATATCAAGGGAAAGGAGAATAAAGTTGTCGATGCACTTAGTAGAAGAGTGCATCTCATGCATGCTACTACTGTAAGTATGCATCAGTTAGACTTGAAGAGAAGAATTTTAGATGGTCTTGTTACAGACCAACATTACTTACAGGTAAAGGAAAATTTACAACAAAGAGATGTACTGCAGAAAATAAAGGAGTATGAGATAAAGGAAGACAAACTACTCATGCATAAAAATAGAATCTATGTTCCTAGTTCTGGAGAACTGAGAAATTTGGTACTGAAATAAATGCGTGATGTTTCTTATGCTGGACATACCGGTTACCAGAAAACAATTACAGCAGCAAGAAGCCAATTTTTTTGGCTGGGAATGAAGAAGGATGTTGCTGGTTACATCGCTCGATGTATAGAATGTCAAAAGGTGAAGGCTGAGCATAGGCACCTAACAGGTTTGTTGCAACCATTTCCAATCCCATAGATGAAATGGGAAGTGATCACAATGTATTTCATCACAGGATTACCCAGAACGAATAAACAACATGATTCAATCACGGTGGTGGTTGAAAAATTAACAAAGGCCGCTCATTTTGTGCCTGTGAAGGAAACACATACAATGACTAATATTGCAGAAATTTTCATGAAGAAAATTGCTAGGTTGCATGGGATACCTAGGACAATTGTCTCGGACAAAAATACGAAGTTTACCTCCAATTTCTAGAGGGGGTTATTTAAAGGATTTGGCACGAATCTAAACTTTAGCACCACATATCATCCCCAGATAGATGGGAAACATAGAGAATCAATCGAATAATTGAAGACATGCTGAGAATGTATGTGATGGATAAGCCATCTAAGTGGGAAGATTACTTACACTTGGTTGAGTTTGCATATAATAATGGGTATCAAGTTTCATTGAGAATGAGCCCATTTGAAGCCTTGTAGGATAGGAAATGCAATACTCCAATGAGCTGGGACAACCCAACTGATAGAGTGGTACTTGGGCCGGATTTGCTCAAGGACATGGAAGACCAGGTGGTCAAGATCAAACAAAATTTAAAGGCAACTCATGATAGACAAAAAGTTTATGTAGACAAGAACATGAAAACTAGAGAATTTAAAGTAGGGGAGCATGTACTTTTGAAAGTGAAGCTCAAGAAAATCTCTTTGAAATTGGGTAGTTGTACAAAGCTGGCAGCCAGATTCTGTGGTCCATGTGAAACATTGGACATAATAGGTCCAGTTGCATACATGATTGCATTGCCTGCTTCCATGAATGTGCATAATGTATTTCATGTCTCCTTATTAAAGAAATATGTACATGATCCTAACCATGTTTTTGATTGGCATCTGATTCAGGTAGAGACAAAGGGAGATTTTCAGGTTCAACCAGTGCAGGTATTGGACAGAAAAGTCAGAATGCTCTAGAATTAAGTTATAGAGATGGTAAAAGTTCAGTGGACTTGCTACGGTCCTGAAGATGCTACCTGGGAGCATGAAGATGCCATGCAGGCAGAGTACCCACAACGTTTTGAATAAATTTGAGATTTTGATCTCTATTTTGTATATGCACTGAGGACAGTGCCAAAATAAGGGGGAGGGGATGTAACACCCAGGTTTTGAACCCCCATTTTAAATAATGTATTGTTACAATGATGAGAGGCCAGAGTGCCCAAACAATTATTAAAAGGCGAGTGTGCCCAAGACATGTAATATTTTTATAATTATTAATAATAAATACACGTCTGACTGCTAGACAAACAAGGACTAGAGTTATAGGGGGATATGATTCGACAAGAGAGGGGGCTTGATGGGATAAGTGTCTATTCCTATTTTAATTACACTTTTTGTCTAAGGGAGGGAATCAGTTACGTGAAATTCTTGGGAAAGGCCAAGAGGTTATTGATTCCCCCCGAATTTACTTAAACCCCCCTCAGGTCTGATGGGGGGGTTCGACTGATGGTTTTTTCACTGATTTCCTGTATGATTCACTGATTTCCCTCATGCACTTTCATGCACCCACTTAACCATTCATTGATCCAAACTCATCCGCATCTTGGCTTGGGAAAAGGGAACCGAGCTGCTGAAGAATTACCCACGGTATAGTTGGTTGTAGTGGTCGCTGGTGTGATCCAACTGTGACCTGAGGCCGCATGTATGAGATGCATTGGACCGTGTCTAGTGTTTCTCATAACTGCGAGTCCTGAGAGTTCCTGCATTGAAATTCTGGATCAGTTGCGCTGGAGCCCGAATAAGGAGAAGGATTTCCTGAGGGACTGCGTGGCAGAGAAGGGTGGAGGTTCGTTCTCTTGGGTGGTGCAAGCTAGGTAGAAGAGAGCTGTGTACTTGGATTGTTGTGAGAGCTGGGAAGGCTATGAGAGCTTGAGAGCTGATTGGTTTGGGAAAAATGTGAGATCTTGAGAGTTGATTGGTTTGGGAAACCTGTGAGAGATGACTGGTTTAGGAAGCCAAGTACACTCTGGAACTGTCCTTATGGATTCATAGCCCTGGCTCGGGGGTGACACTGTTGTTGAGATTTGGAGAAGTGGTGTCTATGGTTGGGTGGAACATCCTTGGTCTGCAACCAGTTGGTGTCATCCTTCATAAAGATAAGTTCTTTTTGTTATGGTATCGTTTACATGTACATGAATGTATTTTCCACTGTGTATTTTAATTATTGTTTAACTAAATATTAGATTATGCATGCTTGCTGGATATTGTTGTGCATGTCTCTAAATCTTGTATTTTATGCGTTCTTATTAATTAAATAAGGTATCGGTAAGAGAAATAAGTCCAAGGGCGGGCTTGAAGGTAGCATGCCCCATCTTGTGGGTGGCTGGGTATGTTATACTTCATAGTGTGGAAAATCCAATGCCCGAACCAAGGTAGGGGAAGATGAGAGGGATAATGATGAAAAATGGTAAGTATGGAAGGAATGGATGATGACCTTTCATAGACCCACATAGTGGAAACTCATCCTAAAGGGAACCAACTTACTAGGGCATTTTATCCCCCCCAGGTATGAACAAGTTAAAGAGCATAATTTGCAAGAAAATGTTATGAAATGAAGGAGAGTTCAATGCAACATATTCAAATGCTTCAAAAATCAGAGTGACACATACCATGATACCCAAACTCATTACCTCATGGAGCAAGACCCACTGCTACTTTAGGACTAGGCTGGTGGGATGGATGTTGCTGCTGTTGATAGACGGGATGCACTAAAGAAAATATGGACACTCCAGGGCCAAGCTCAAGTTGTCTGGCTCTCGACACTCCATTTCTAGGACCTGTGGGCCTCACGACATGATATCCTTAGTTATCCCTAGGATACTGGATAACATCTGGCTCCAATTCGAGGACATGTGCTCATGGTAGAGCGCATGAGAACCTTAACATATCTGGAATGACCTATATTCACTATATCTCAACAAAAAGAATCAGTAATATTTAGGGTGGTGATATCACCCCTCACTCATATATGATATAAAATGAAATATAAGAAATCATATATACATAATGGAAAAATACAATGTGAAAATGAAACTATACTAGCATGAAATGCAGATGGTATATACAATGGATGCAGATGCCTACCTAACTCTACTTACATGTTGATTGAATTATAAGTGTAGTCAAATAGCTAGTGAAACCATCTTAGCAATATCTCATAATACCTGCCTCTGTGCTTCATCATGAACCAAAACAATGACAAGTCAAGCAAAAAAATAACATGAGTTACAACATGTATCAAATCATCGGAAATCGTAAAGTCTAGCTCATAGAGGTGGGAGGGAGGGACAAAATTATTCCAAGTCACACTTCTAGGAAATTTCTCAATCCATCTCAGAAAAGGGATCATGGAAAATCAAAGGTTCAAAGGACTGATTCAAAGGGTCTGAAGGTTGGCTACCTTGGACATCTTCACATCATGAGGTCTGGGAAGAGACTACTAAGAACCTAGAGGATGATTTAAAATTTCTTAAGAGAAGGCTGAAAGACTGAGATAATAAACTTCTTCTTAAGGTATTCAACCTACCATTGAATTCTAAATGTAGGATTTTCCCTATAGAAAATTCAAGACAAGGGACATGTTTCCCAACTACACCCTTAGTGACATAACAAGGTAAAGTAATCGAAGGGGGTTTGAGAACCTTGTCACAAGTACCATGCTTTGAGCAAGCAATGTCCTCACCTCTATCAAGATCCAAGCACAACGATGGCTGATAATATTCTTCATAGAATAAATCCAAGTGCTCAAATGAAACTCATCAAAATATTCAAGGTATGATTGAAAATCATCAAAAGAAAATAGAACTAGGTCACCCTTGGAGATGTATGTAACTATATCATTTCCTTGTGTTCAAATGTCAGAATCATTAGTAACCTCATATGATAGTTGTAAAGGAAACATTTGAACATATCCTTCCATATCATAAATGGGATCCTTATTAGAACCAATCACATCTCACTTACATCTTCCAACATGTATGAACTCATCAATATTATCAACCATGTCATTACCTTTATCATAACATGAAGGATTTAATGCATCCAAGGGCTCCTTGAGTAATTCCTCACTTTCCAAATCCTAAAATAAAGCATCATCAAAATCTTGGAAAGGGAAAGAACTCACCGTGTTCACTTCTTGTTGTGCATGAATGTCAATGGCTTGGATGATTTCATCAAATGGAGGAGGGTCCAGTACATCATCCCCAAGACTCATCTCTTCATCTTTAGAAAATGAAGAATCTAGCTCTTCCAAGGGTTCCTTTACTTCTTCACCTTCTAAATCATAGAAAAAAGTGTCATCAAAAAACTGAAAAGGAAAATGACTCACCTCATTCTCTTCGTCTTGTGCACGAGAAATAGGATCTTGGAGAGATTCATCAGACGGAGGAGAACATACTAGTGCTTCATCCTCATAATTCACTTCTTTATTTAAATCTTTACTGCATTCTATAGAATCATGGGAAAAATCTTGTTCCTCTTCAAGGGGTTGACAATTTTCTTCATAAATCTCTTCTTCTATATCAGAGGGTTCTTGGTATTGAGTATGGTACACATCCCTAAGTTCTTCCACAATCTCAGTGGTGAATCCTTTGTCCTCTATGGCTACTGTGATATTTTGAAGGGCATCTTCATATGTATGACACTGTGATTTGAAAAACTCAATAATCCTACTCATGAGGTCTACGAAAGATGATATACCCCTATCTTCACAAAAACTCTTAAACCATTCTTGCAAAAAATATGGTAGAGAAAGTATGGATAATTTTACTAGAACATCCTCCCCTCCTAATTCTTTCTCACTTATATACTTCAAGAATTCTACAATGTGAATAATTGGGAGGCCTCTGAATCTTGGAGAGTTGTTCAACCATTTTTCATCAAAGAAATGGAGGTATCCTTGAAAACTTTTGAAATCAATAGTCGGATACATTTTTTCCCAGGGCACCATGATCCCATAACTTGAAAATATCACAAAATTGAGAGCAAGGTGGCACCTTGGAAAAGGTTAGTGGAGTTTCCAGATATCCTCTTAAGGATTATCAAAGGGAATATGGAATCACCCTCAGTGGATTCGCCAGGTAAGCTCTGTGAAAAGAAGGATTTGGATAAGGCTTACCGAAAAAGTGTCGTTGGGGAATATTGACTCAGTATTCATCGACAATGATGCCAAAATGTTATCGCACAATTTGTACTTTCCCAAAAGCCTAAGGCAAGTGGATACATAATTGGTGTAATTGGGAGTAACCTATCACTGCCACCTTAATAGGAAATCCCTTTTTATTTAGAAGTATGTCAAGGCTACCGCAAGGGAGATGTCCCTGGTGACCTGGGGGTTTGAGAAGACTAAGGCAAGTAATCACAAGGAAATCCTTTCCCTCTCACAAATCACTCAAATCAAAGGGTTCTTTATTTCTTATAAATATGAAACAAATAGATAATATTGTGTACCTGCCCAGAACAAGAGAACAAGGAAAAAATGGGCACTTTCGAAGTACCAAAATGATTGTTAGTGATTCATAAGACAATTAACCTTAAAAAGTAAGATAGATTATATGAATTTGCAGCAATGCAACAATTTATAACATCAATTAATATTTTATAACAACCATAAGAATTATGCCCTGAAAGTGCTTGAAAATAACAAGAAGAAATAGCTTTAACCTAGCTGAATGATAAAAGATTGTCACAAGAAAGTTTGGAAATGTCTAGCTAGAAAATATGTCACTTTTGCAGAGAATTTGTTGTAGTTAAATGGCTGTAGCAATCTTTTGCAATAACAACAAATTCTAGTGGGCAAAAGTGCAAGAAAACACCATACAAAGTTAGCACTTACCTAGCAGATTGACTAGTAATTATCACAATTGAGTTTTGAATGAGTTAAGTGCAAGTTATGTAGGCAAATGTATCCAATCAATGTATGTTTGTATGGCTGAATCAATGTTTTGAAACAATTTTTTTTTATCTGAGTTAGTCTAGTTTAGGGGTAACAAATGTTAGTAAAATCTTGAGTGTTGGTGTTTGTTTGAGTGTTTGTTTGATCAACCAACACTTGCAAGTGGTAGACTAGTGCCTTTATAGGGTAATGGAGTCAATATTGGCAGCAAAAAATATTAGAGGACAAATAACAATGATAATTTTATATCAAAGGGATGGAGAGGATGAGAAAGGTGTTGGTATCCCAAGGCCTAAAAAATCCAATTCCTAAAGACAATTGCTAGAAAATAACAAAGGTTAGGCCCTAGCGATTTTTTTTTTCCTTGAACAAATTGTAATAAAATATGCAATAGGAAAGGAAGTAGGGTTACTAGAGTGCTACAATAGTAGGGCTATAGTATCTATTTCAAGATAGGTGCCTTTCAAGAATTTTTAGCATATGGAAGACTATAGAGAAAAAAATGATAACATATGTCTTTCTCCTAGGGTTTCAAGCACACAATTTCATAATATTAGACATGAAACAAGTAAATTAACCATAAGCATTCATTCAAAATAAATAAATGCATATTTTCCACTTACTTCACCAAGAATAATCAAGCATAAACCCTAGTTGAAGATACTCCACATGAAAATTTTCCAAAATACACCAAGAAATGCCTCCTCCAAGAAGTGTGTACCACTAGATTTAAGCCAATTGTTGGATTACTGAGAGGGGGGGTGAATCAGTAATAGCGTAATTGTAATCCTTTTTCTTCAAATGTTATATCAATGTATAATTATTATCCAATAATGAGCAGTAAGAAATAAACAATCACACACATACACAGTACACCAGTGTTTTACGTGGAAACCCAAATCGGGAGAAAACCACGGAATGCTTTTTCTTATATGTCTTGAAGAATTACATTCATTGGAAGCACCAAATTCCTTTGTTTTCCAGCTGCAACTGGAAGGATGCTCCAACCCCCTAGCTTCTCAGGCTACAACCTGAGGGAAGCTCCAACTCCCCAATTCTCTGGCTACAACCCCCAATGTTCTCCGGCTACAAACGGAAGGTGGCTACAACCACCTGTCCTTGCCTCGTCCTACCACCCTGAAGTAGAAGTAGAATGATGGAACCACTTTCATACTATCACTGTGAGATATACCGCTGTAAACTTGCACTAATAAATCTGAACCATGCATCAACCATACATAAACCTGTACCTCAACCTGTACCATAAACAAGTGCATCAACCATGCATCAATCTGTAATCAAATTGTACCATAAAAAAGTGCATAAAACCATGTACCAAGTATGTACCAATCATGTGTCAACTACTCATCAACTATGACTCATCAATATGTACCAACATCATCAACTATACACCTCATTTATGTGCCAACTCATCAACTACTTGTCTCAACCATGTACTCAACATGTACCTCAACCAAAAGCCCTCATCAATTTCATCATCCAAATCTGATTTTTAGCTCTATAATAGACCTGGTGTATATGATCACATTCCTACAAACCTTCCTTAACTTTAAAAACAAGAGACTGGCATTTTCATCAAACTTTTCTTTAGTCTCATAAGACTAGTTTTGGATTAGTCAACAACCCTAACTTGAAGAAATCATAACTTTGAACCTGTAATGTATAAAGATATGAATCTGATACACAATGTTATTTAGTGTGTTTTATGCAATTCCTCCAAGTTTCACTACTTGGGACCTCTCAGAAAAGGAGTTATAGCAAAAATGACGTACCTTGCTGAATTCTGGCTTATTCTAGAGAGCGACCTTGTAGAGCATTCCCTGCACAAAATATTTGATGAATCGATCTAAAAATGTTACAAAGAATACTATAGACTGTACCCTAACCAACACTTTTTGTCTCACTGAATTTGGATCTGTTATGAAGAAGTTATGATGTTTTTACCTGAAACACCTGATTTTGACTAGTTTCAGGACTGGCCACAAACCCTATTTCCCATGGAGTGTAGCTCCCAAAATACAGTGAACCACAAGCTTAATTTTTTACCATAGATACTTGGATATGTTTTCTCACTTTCATAGAAATTTCACAGTCTGAATCATGATAGAAAAAAATTTATAGCGAAAATGGTGATATGACCTGTAAATAACATACCTTAGAAAGAACCATCAAAAGAATTTATCCTTCCTTGCATTTCAGACTTCTTTTCTTCACTTTCCTCAGAATTTCATCTTAGATATCCTTTAGTTACCTCAGAAACCTATACATATTCAATATTCTCAAGTGAAATTCAAATGAGAGAGCCTTGCCTCTTATTTATACTCTCCAAGTAGCTTTCTTAAAAACATCTTCTAGGTCACTTGGCCCACTTTCCTTATTTTAGGGTTGGGTCCACTTCTAATTTCTCCATTAAATTTATTATTGAAATAA